>CP049711.1:11861818-11942972 GCA_004148225.2 Heterodera glycines | reverse complement strand
GCCGCGTCGCTAGAAAGTGATGTAATTTAGCAATTCATCGCAGCCTCAAGACGGGCGCTTCGCGCCCGTTTTTTAATTTTTTGGGGGACATTCGGCCGCTTCGCAGCCTCAGGACGGGCGCTTCGCGCCCGTTTTTAATTTTTTGGGGGATATTAGGCCGCTTCGCGGCCTCAGGATGGGCGCTTCGCGCCCGTTTTTTAATTTTTTGGGGGACATTCGGCCGTTTCGCGGCCTCAGGACGGGCGCTTCGCGCCCGTTTTTTAATTTTTTGGGGGACATTCGGCCGCTTCGCGGCCTCAGGACGGGCGCTTCGCGCCCGTCTTTTAATTTTGTTAAGAACATTCGACCGCTTCGCGGCCTCAGGACGGGCGCTTCGCGCCCTTTTTTTAATTTTTTGGGGGACATTCGGCCGCTTCGCGGCCTCAGGACGGGCGCTTCGCGCCCGTCTTTTAATTTTGTTAAGAACATTCGGCCGCTTCGCGGCCTCAGGACGGGCGCTTCGCGCCCTTTTTTTAATTTTGTGGGGAACATTCGGCCGCTTCGCGGCATCAGGACGGGCGCTTCGCGCCCGTTTTTAATTTTGTAGAGAACATTCGGCCGCTTCGCGGCCTCAGGACGGGCGCTTCGCGCCCGTTTTTAAATTTTTTGGGGGGACATTCGGCCGCTTCGCGGCCTCAGGACGGGCGCTTCGCGCCCGTTTTTAATTTTGTTGGGAACATTCGGCCGCTTCGCGGCCTCAGGACGGGCGCTTCGCGCCCGTTTTTTAATTTTGTGGGGAACATTCGGCCGCTTGGCGGCCTCAGGACGGGCGCTTCGCGCCCGTTCTTTAATTTTGTTGAGAACATTCGGCCGCTCCGCGGCCTCAGGACGGGCGCTTCGCGCCCGTTTTTAAATTTTTTGGGGGGACATTCGGCCGCTTCGCGGCCTCAGGACGGGCGCTTCGCGCCCGTTTTTAATTTTGTTGAGAACATTCGGCCGCTTCGCGGCCTCAGGACGGGCGCTTCGCGCCCGTTTTTTAATTTTTTGGGGGACATTCGGCCGCTTCGCGGCCTCAGGACGGGCGCTTCGCGCCCGTCTTTTAATTTTGTTAAGAACATTCGGCCGCTTCGCGGCCTCAGGACGGGCGCTTCGCGCCCTTTTTTTAATTTTGTGGGGAACATTCGGCCGCTTCGCAGCCTCAGGACGGGCGCTTCGCGCCCGTTTTTTAATTTTAATTACACAGGGATTCTGAGGTCTTAACCATGTCTAAAGTAAAATCTGATTGCATATTCGTGATCAGCGGCCCAAATAACCCCTAAAGACATGTTTTTGGAAGATTTTTGTCGAAAAAATTTTTTCACTCAGAAATCCTATGCTCACCCCTGTGGTCCCAAATTCCAAAATCACTTTTATTTCTATAACTTTTTTCAAAAAAGTGATAAAAAGCTAAAATAAAATTTATAAAATAGAGCAAAAAATTGCGGATTTTTTGAGTATATTATTTTTATAAAATACTTTTTCAGAATGGAGTTAGGATTTTTTTTCTGAAAAATCGAAAATTTCCAGAAATTCTGGAATAACTTTTTTATTTTGGAAGATAGAAATTCCAAATGAATCTCATAAAATTCTCCTAATTTTTTGCTATTTTTCAAACTTTATTCCACTAAATTTGATCAAAAACGAAGAAAGTTATGAATTTTCGAAATTTCACTGGATTTTCTGGGGCTCAAATTTTGACGATTTTTCAAAAAATTTTTACCACCTTCCAAAAAATCTGAAACGCAAAATAAAGCGTATATACGTATTCAGCACCAAAAATTAGGCCTTAAAAATGCATTTTGGCTAATTTAGGAGCAAAAAAAATTTTCATGAAATGCAAAACCATGGGGTCCCCCCTTTGGTTTTGAGTTTCAAAATCACAATTAATTTTATAACTTTTTTTAAAATCATGATAAAAACATGAGATAAAGCACATTAGATTGGGCTTAAAATTCTCTACAAAAAAGCTCTTAGACGATTTTTTGATAAAATCAACTCCTGACGAGTTATTGCGCCAGAACTGAAATTGAGGCCTAGCAACCAAAATTTTCTATTTCCAAAAAAATTTTGAAAAATTTTTCTGAAAATGACACCAATCGATAGAGCATGAAAAACGGTTGCTTGAAAGTGGTCACCGTTTTCCCCGGAAAAATCTGTAAAAAATAATAAAATTCAAAAACGGAAAATTTTCGAGGGGGCCTAGCTCGAAAATTTCTGAAAATTTTCGAAATCCGAAAACATGGTTGGATAGAGCTCGTCGAGCTGTACAAAAAAGCCGCTTACACCGACCTCCTCCCTTCAAAGCCCGCAGAGTTATACCGCCGGCGCTGAAATGGCCCAAAAAAGTAGGTCATTTTTAGCCAGTTTTTCAGAAAAACTGGTAGGCCCTACGAGGTCAGTGAAGAAGCAAAAAATGTGCTAAAAGGTCCAACGGAGTGCCTTTACGAGGCCGATTTTTCATTTAAGCCTTTAAAAAATTTTTGAATCCCAAAAACTGCAAAAACAGCTTCGAAAAAAGTGACTTTTCGGCGCCTGGCGCTCAGTTGGCCCTCGGATCGAAAAATCTATAGTTTTCCTGAATGCGCCGTCAAAAGTTACCCCCAAGGTCAAAATTTCGAAGCCCTCCCGGCAAACCGTAAGGAGATTTTGTTTTTGGAAACGAAACTCCTTGTTTCTTTAGTAGTATATAAACTAGCGTGTGGGAATTGACGGGGGCGGCGTAGGCAATTGGCTTTTGGATGAAGAGAAAATGGACATGCTCATTTGTTATTTTAAAACATACAAAACATTAATTGCATTAGTGTGCTGTTTTAAAGCGCTATCGCGCTATGGGACGCGGCTTCGCCGCGTCGCTAGAAAGTGATGTTATTTAGCAATTCATCGCAGCCTCAGGACGGGCGCTTCGCGCCCGTTTTTAATTTTGTTGAGAACATTCGCCGCTTCGCGGCCTCAGGACGGGCGCTTCGCGCCCGTTTTTTAATTTTTCGGGTGGCATTCGGCCGCTTCGCGGCCTCAGGACGGGCGCTTCGCGCCCGTTTTTTAATTTTTCGGGTGGCATTCGGCCGCTTCGCGGCCTCAGGACGGGCGCTTCGCGCCGTTTTTTAATTTTTCGGGTGACATTCGGCCGCTTCGCGGCCTCAGGACGGGCGCTTAGCGCCCGTTTTTTAATTTTGCGGGGAACATTCGGCCGCTTCGCGGCCTCAGGACGGGCGCTTCGCGCCCGTTTTTTTTACGTATAAAAATATGTTTTTTTTTTAATTTTAGAGCAAAAAAATGTGTCCATGAAATTTCCAAAGGGGTATCCGTTTGGATTTTGGCTCCAAAATCAGTTTTATTTTTATAACTTTTTTCAAAAAAGTGAAAAAATATGATATAAATTTCTGCTTGTAGAGAAAAAAATTGCGGATTTTATCAATATTTTTGTATACCTTAGCACTTTGTTTGGAGTGAGTTATTAATTTTTATGTGAAAAATTGAAATTTTCAAGTTTTTCAGGAATAACATTTTTCATTTTAATAATAGAAATTCACAATAAAAACCATAAAATTCTCCCGATTTTTCTGCATTTTTTGATCATTTAATCTTCACATTTGACCCATTTCAAAGGGAGTTATTAATTTTTAAACATTCCCCCAAATTTCCCCTGGGCGAAAAATGAAAAATTCAAACACACCCAAATTTGGTCAAATAAAAAATTTAAAAAATTGAAAAAAATATAAAAAAATTTTAGAAAATATTTCCAAGCCCTTAGCAAAGCTTTACACGTCATAATAAATCATCCGCACACCGCGGGATTCGAACCCGGGCCCCCCTAGCTCTTGAAAAGTTGCAACCCAAAAGTGCACTGCGTTTTTCGATGACAATGATGTAAAAAAAGTTATTGGCAAAAAACCGAAAAACCGCCGAGGGGGCCTGGATTTTTTTTGGTCGAAAATTTCAAAAATCCAAAAACACGGTTGGATGCAGCTAAAAAAGATGCACGAACCCCCCCCCCCCCACACGCCTCTCCCTTCTCCGCAATAAAAAACAAAAAAATAATGTACACCGTCCGGGTTCGAACCCTTCCCTCTCCCCTCAGAAGGATGCCTCATAATTCACATTTAAGCAGGGATTATGAGGGTTAAACGATGTCCAAAGTAAAATCTGATTACGTATTCGTGATCAGCGTCATAAAATAGCCCTAAAGACATATTTTTAAAAGATTTTTGGTGAAAAAATTTTTCAACTCAAAAATCCTGGTCACCCACCCCCTTTGGTCCCGATTCCCAAAATCACTTTTATTTTTGTATCTTTTTTCAAAAAAGAGATAAAAAGGTAAAATAAAATTCTCTTTATAGAGAAAAAAATTGCGGATTTTATGAATATTTAAATATTCTTTAGCGCCTTTTTTGAAATGAGTTATAAATTTATTTCTGAAAATTTAAAATTTTTGAGAAATCCAGGCCTAAGTTTGTGAATTTTTAAAATATGGAAACTCAAAAAACAACTTAAAATTCTCCATATTTTTCTCGATTTTTAATGCTTTAAATGAGCTGAATTGGACAATTTTGAGGCGAGTTATGAATTTTTAAAATTTAGGTTGAATTTTCAAAGGCCAAAAATTATTGATTTTTCAAAATTTTTTTACCACCCTCCAAAAAATCCAAAACGCAATATAAAGTGCATATTCGTGTTCAGCACCTCAAATTACCCCAGAAATGTATTTTTTGGCAATTTTAGGAGCAAAAAAAATTCTCACGAAATGCAAATCCATGGGGTCCCCCCTTTGGTTTTGAGTTTCAAAATCACAATTAATTTTATAACTTTTTTTATATTAAAGATAAAAAGACCAAATAAAGCACATAAGATAGAGCTTAAAATTCTCTACAAAAATGGTCTGAGAAGATTTTTCGCTAAGATCAACGACTGACGAGTTATAAGCCTCAAACGGAAATGGGGAGCTCAATTCCGGAAAATTTTTCTATTTCCGGAAAATTTTGAAATTTTTTCAAAAATGCCACCAATCGATAGAGCTCGAAAAACGGTTGCTTGAAAGTGGTCTCCGTTTTCCTGGGAAAAATCGGCAAAAAATAATAAAATTCAAAAACGAAAAATTTTCGAGGGGGCCTAGCTCGAAAAATTTTGAAAATTTTCAAAATCTGAAAACCCATCGGATGCAGCTTTAAAAACTACACAAATGCTCAAGCGGCGCCAACCCGCTCCGCTTAACCCCCAGCGAGTTATTCCCGAAATTCAAAAAACCGGTTTTTTACCATACAATTTTCTGTCAAGCATACCGTGAATACGGTTAGTCGTACGGGAACGTGTTGGAGACGAAAAATGTTGGAAATTGTTCGGTGCAGTGCCCTTTCTCCAAGCATTTTTCGCTCCCGCTTCTTCCCGCAAAGATACAGGCCGGCAAAAACGGACAAAAAAATTTTCGGGCCGTTTCAGCGCCGCTGGCGCTCAACTGGCCGCCGGACCGAAAAACCCGTATTTTTCCCAGATGCGCCGTCAAAAGTTGGTTAAGTGATGTCACACTCCCGCGCCCCTCCCGGCGCCCGTTCCCGAGATTTTGGTTTTAGAAACGAAACCCAACATTATTCTATATAGAGTAGAAACTAGCGTGTGGGAATTGACGGGGGCGGCGTAGGCAATTGGCTTTTGGATGAAGAGAAAATGGACATGCTCATTTGTTATTTTAAAACATACAAAACATTAATTGCATTAGTGTGCTGTTTTAAAGCGCTATCGCGCTATGGACGCGGCTTCGCCGCGTCGCTGAAAGTGATGTTATTTAGAAATTCATTCGCAGCCTCAGGACGGGCGCTTCGCGCCCGTTTTTTAATTTTGTTGAGAACATTCGCCGCTTCGCGGCTCAGGAGACGGGCGCTTCGCGCCCGTTTTTTAATTTTTCGGCGGTGGCATTCGGCCGCTTCGCGGCCTCAGGACGGGCGCTTCGCGCCCGTTTTTTAATTTTGCGGGGAACATTCGGCGCGCTTCGCGGCCTCAGGACGGGCGCTTCGCGCCCGTTTTTTAATTTTTCGGGTGACATTCGGCCGCTTCGGGCCTCAGGACGGGCGCTTAGCGCCCGTTTTTTAATTTTGCGGGGAAACATTCGGCCGCTTCGCGGCCTCAGGACGGGCGCTTCGCGCCCGTTTTTTAATTTTTCAGGGACATTCGGCCGATTGGCGGCCTCAGGACGGGCGCTTCGCGCCCGTTTTTTAATTTTTCGGGGGACATTCGGCCGCTTCGCGCCTCAGGACGGGCGCTTCGCGCCCGTTTTTTTAATTTTTCGGGAACATTCGGCCGCTTCGCGGCCTCAGGACGGGCGCTTCGCGCCCGTCTTTTAATTTTGTTGAGAACATTCGGCCGCTCGCGGCCTCAGGACGGGCGCTTCGCGCCCGTTTTTTAATTTTTCGGTGGACATTCGGCCGCTTCGCGGCCTCAGGACGGGCGCTTCGCGCCCGTTTGTTTAATTTTGTGGGGAACATTCGGCCGCTTCGCGGCCTCAGGACTGGCGCTTCGCGCCCGTTTTTTAATTTTAATCGCACAGGGATTCTGAGGTCTTAACCATCTCTAAAGTAAAATCTGATTGCATATTCGTGATCAGCGGCCCAAATAACCCCTAAAATCATATTTTTGGAAGATTTTTGGTGAAAAAAATTTTCCACTCAAAAATCATGGTCACACCCCTGTGGTCCCGGATGCCAAAATCACTTTTCTTTCTATAACTTTTTTTAAAAAAGTGATAAAAAGCTAAATTAAAATTTGTAAAATAGAGCAAAAAATTTTGGATTTTTTGAGTATATTATTTTTATAAAATACTTTTTCAGAATGGAGTTAGGAATTTTTTTTGAAAAATTTAATTTTTTAAGAAATTATGGAATAACTTTTTTATTTTGGAAGATAGAAATTCCAAACAAATCTCATAAAATTCTCCTTATTTTTTGCTATTTTTCAAACTTTATTCCACTAAATTTGACCAAAAACGAAGAGAGTTATGAATTTTCGAAATTTCACTGGATTTTCCGGGGCTCAAATTTTGACGATTTTTCAAAAAAATTTTAAACACCTTCCAAAAAATCTGAAACGCAAAATAAAGCGTATATACGTATTCAGCACCTCAAATTATGCCATAAAAATGCATTTTAGCTAATTTAGGAGTAAAAAAATTTTTCATGAAATGCAAAACCATGGGGTCCCCCCTATGGTTTTGAGTTTCAAAATCACAATTAATTTTATAACTTTTTTTAAACTCATGGTAAAAACATGAGATAAAGCACATTAGATTGGGCTTAAAATTCTCTACAAAAAAGCTCTTAGACGATTTTTTGATAAAATCAACTCCTGACGAGTTATTGCGCCAGAACTGAAATTGAGGCCTAGCAACCAAAAATTTTCTATTTCCAAAAAAAATTTTAAAAATTTTTCTGAAAATGACACCAATCGATAGAGCATGAAAAACGGTTGCTTGAAAGTGGTCTCCATTTTCCCCGGAAAAATCTGCAAAAAATACTAAAATTCAAAAACCTCAAAAGTGACGAGGGGCCTAGCTCGAAAATTTCTGAAAATTTCAGAAATACAAAAAACATGGTTGGATAGAGCTCGTCGAGCTGTATAAAAAAGCCGCTTACACCGACATCCTCCCTCAAAACCCCGACGAGTTATTCCGCCGGCGCTGAAATGGCCAAAAAAGTAAGCAATTTTTCCACGACTGTACACGGAATACAGTAGGCCGTAGAGAAAAATGATTGGAAGCGAAGTTGTAGGGCACACTTCAACTTAAAATCCTCCCAGCAAGCATTTTTTGATCAAAGCAAAAGAAAAAAATTTCGTAACAGTGAGACTGAAACGAAAAGCCGTTTCAGCGCCGCCGGCGCTCAGTTGGCCACCGGACCGGAATGCCCATAGTTTTCCTGGATGCGCCTCAAAAAGTTGCTTAAGCAATGCCACACTCCCGAGTCCCTCCCCCCAGCGGTTCCCGAGATTTTTGTTTTAGCAATGAAACTCGATGTTGCTTTAGTTATATCTAAACTAGCGTGTTGTGGCGCAGTAGTTGCTCGGTGTAGACAGTATACTTTTGGTATATATGGGCGGGCGCTGACATGAGCGCTTCGCGCAAAGGACTTCGTTGCTAGTGCATGCGCGTTTGATAAGTGATGAGTAAGTGCATTCGGCCGCTTCGCGGCCTCGGCCGCTTTGCGCCTCAGATGGCGCCTTGCGTCCGTTTCTTAATTTTGAGGCGGCATTCGGCCGCTTCGCGGCCTCAGACGGGCGCTCTGCGCTTCTAAATATTGTGAACTCATTTGGCCGCTTCGCGGCCTCATGACAGGCGCTTCGCGCCCGTTTTTTAGTTTTGTGGGGAACATTCTGCCGCTTCGCGGCCTCAGAACGGGCGCTTCGCGCCCGTTTTTAGACTTTGGTGGGGCCAGACGGGCGCTTTGCGCCCGTTTCTAAATTTTGTTGGGCTTGGACGGGCGCTTCGCAGTGTGGCGCAGTAATTGCTCTGTGTAGACAGTTGGCTTGGTGTTGTTGGGTGGTGTTGCTGCTGACATAAGCGCTTCGCGCAAAGGACTTCGTTGCTAGTGCATGCGCGGCTGCCTTAATCGATGCGTGTATGGGAACATGCATGGCACCCCCACCCTTCCCCCCCCCCCCCCCCCCTACGCCGCTCTCCACTCCCCCACGCCCCCCCACGCCCTCCCCCTCCCCCACGCCCCCCTCCACTCCCCCCACGCCCCTCCATTCCCCCACGCCCCACCCACGCCCCCCTCCACTTCCCCCACGCCCCCCTCCACTCCCCCACGCCCCTCCACTCCCCCCACGCCCCTCTACTCCCCCCACGCCCCCTCCACTTCCCCCACACCCCCCACGCACCCACCCACGCTTCCCCCCTGTCCCACTCCCCCTCTCCCCAACCCCCCCCCCCACGCGTCTCCCCCCCCCCACTCCTCCCCACCCACGCCTACCCCCCCACACGCCTCTCCCCTCTCCGCAATAAAAACACAAAAAAATAATGTACACCGTCCGGGTTCGAACCCTTCCCTCTCCCATCAGCAGGATGCCTCATAATTCACATTTAAGCAGGGATTATGAGGGCTAACGATGTCCAAAGTAAAATCTGATTACGTATTCGTGATCAGCGTCATAATAGCCCTAAAGACATCTTTTTAAAAGATTTGATAAGGGATTTTGGTCTACAGGCATCGTGAGGACGCATTCATAATATTGTAGAGGACTTTCGGCCGCTTCGCGGCCTCAAAAGGTGCTCCGCGCCTTTTTTATATTTAAGGTTTAATTCGGCCGCCTCGCGGCCTCAAAGGGCGCTCCGCGCCCTTTTTATATTTAAGGTTTAATTCGGCCGCTTCGCGGCCTCAGGACGGGCGCTTCGCGCCATTTTCATAATTTTATGGGATCATTCGACCGCTTCGCGGCCTCAGGACGAGCGCTTCGCGCCCATTTCATAATTTTATGGGATCATTCGGCCGCTTCGCGGCCGGCTGTTAAGCCTCAGGACGGGCGCTTCGCGCCCGTTTTTTAATTTTTTTGGGGACATTCGGCCGCTTCGCGGCCTCATGACGGGCGCTTCGCGCCCGTTTTTAATTTTGTTAAGAACATTCGGCCGCTTCGCGGCCTCAGGACGGGCGCTTCGCGCCCGTTTTTTAAGAACATTCGGCCGCTTCGCGGCCTCATAACGGGCGCTTCGCGCCCGTTTTTAATTTTGTTAAGAACATTCGGCCGCTTCGCGACCTCATAACGGGCGCTTCGCGCCCGTTTTTAATTTTGTTAAGAACATTCGGCCGCTTCGCGGCCTCAGGACGTGTGCTTCGCGTCCGTTTTTTAATTTTTTTGGGGACATTCGGCCGCTTCGCGGCCGAAGAACGGGCGCTTCGCGCCCGTTTTTAGACTTTGTGGGGCCAGACGGGCACTTCGCGCCGTTTCTAAATTTTGTAGGGCTTAGACGGGCGCTTCGCACCCATTTAAATTTTGTTGGGGCCAAACGGGCGCTTCGCGCCCGTTTTTTAATTTTGTAGTAATCATTCAGCAGCTTCGTGGCCTTAGGACGGGCGCTTCGCGCCCGTTTTTAATTTTGGTGGATATTCGGCCGCTTCGCGGCTTTAAAATTTAAAACAATTATTGATAAAAAAAAATGTAAATTAAAATTTATTTATTATTAAATATTAAATCAAAACTATTTTAAATAAATTAAAAACATCTAAAAATAAGCAAAAAAAATACTTAGAAAAATAATGTGTTACCACCCGGATTCGAACTTGCCCCCCGCCCCCTCAAAATGATGCCTCAGAATCCCCAATCACACAGGGATTCTGAGTTCTTAACGATGTCAAAAGTAAAATCTGATTACATATTCGTGATCAGCGGCCCAAATAACCCATAAAGACATGTTTTTGGAAGATTTTTGTTGAAAAAAATTTTTCACTCAAAATCCTGTCCACCCCCTTTGGTCCCGAATGCCAAAATCACTTATATTTTTGTATCTTTATTTTAAAAGATGATAAAAAGGTCAAATAAAATTTATATAATAGAGCAAAAAATTACGGATTTTTGTAGTATTTTACTCTTCTCTAATGACTTTTTCAGAACCGAGATATAAATTTTTTTCTGAAAAATAGAAAATTTCCAAATTTCTGGAATAACTTTTTTTGTTTTTGTGGTATAAATTTCAAATAAATCTCATAAAATTCTCCCGATTTTTTGCTATTTTTTATGCTTTAAATGAGCTGAATTGGACCATTTTGAGGCGAGTTATAAATTTTCAAAGAATCACTTAAATTCCCAAATCCAAAAAATTGACGATTTTTCAAAATTTTTTTACCACCCTCCAAAAAATCCAAAACGCAATATAAAGTGCATATTCGTGTTCAGCACCTCAAATTATGCCATAAAAATGCATTTTGGCTAATTTAGGAGTAAAAAAATTTTTCATGAAATGCAAAACCATGGGGTCCCCCCTATGGTTTTGAGTTTCAAAATCACAATTAATTTTATAACTTTTTTTAAACTCATGGTAAAAACATGAGATAAAGCACATTAGATAGAGCTTTAAATTCTCTACAAAAATGCTCTAAGACAAATTTCCGCTAAAATCAACGCCTGACGAGTTATAAGCCTCAAACGGAAATGGGGAGCTCAATTCCGGAAAATTTTTCTATTTCCGGAAAATTTTGAAATTTTTTCAAAAATGCCACCAATCGATAGAGCTCGAAAAACGGTTGCTTGAAAGTGGTCTCCGTTTTCCTGGGAAAAATCGGCAAAAAATAATAAAATTCAAAAACGAAAAATTTTCGAGGGGGCCTAGCTCGAAAAATTTTGAAAATTTTCAAAATCTGAAAACGCCATCGGATGCAGCTTTAAAAACTACACAAATGCTCAAGCGGCGCCAACCCGCTCCGCTTAACCCCCAGCGAGTTATTCCCGAAATTCAAAAAACCGGTTTTTGACCATACAATTTTCTGTCAAGCATACCGTGAATACGGTTAGTCGTACGGGAACGTGTTGGAGACGAAAAATGTTGGAAATTGTTCGGTGCAGTGCCCTTTCTCCAAGCATTTTTCGCTCCCGCTTCTTCCCGCAAAGATACAGGCCGGCAAACTCGGACAAAAGTTTTAATGGGCCGTTTCAGCGCCGCTGGCGCTCAGTTGGCCACCGGACCGGAAAACCCGTATTTTTCCCAGATGCGCCGTCAAAAGTTGGTTAAGTGATGTCACACTCCCGCGCCCCTCCCGGCGCCCGTTCCCGAGATTTTGGTTTTAGAAACGAAACCCAACATTATTCTATATAGAGTAGAAACTAGCGTGTCGCGCAGTAATTGCTCGGTGTAGACAGTATGCTTTTTGTATGTATGGACGGGCGCTGACATGAGCGCTTCGCGCAAAGGACTTCGTTGCTAGTGCATGCTCGGCTTCAAAATTCAAAATTTTAATAGGCTTATGTTTTTTTCAAAATTTTAAAGGCGACATTTGCAGCTTCGCGGCCTCAGACGGGCGCTTTTGCATCCGTTTCTTAAAATTTTGTTGGGCTTGGACGGGCGCTTCGCACCCGATTTAAATTTTGTTGGGGTCAAACGGGCGCTTCGCGCCCGTTTTTTAATTTTTTGGGAATTTTCGGCAGCTTCGTGGCCTTAGGACAGGCGCTTCGCGCCCGTTTTTAGACTTTGTGGGGCCAGACGGGCGCTTCGCGCCCGTTTCTTAATTTTGTTGGCCTTGGACGGGCGCTTCGCACCCGATTTAAATTTTGTTGGGGTCAAACGGGCGCTTCGCGCCCGTTTTTTAATTTTGTGGGGAACATTCGGCCGCTTCGCGGCCTCAGACGAGCGCTTTTGCGTCCGTTTCTTAATTTTGTTGGGCTTGAACGGGCGCTTCGCACCCGATTTAAATTTTGTTGGGGTCAAACGGGCGCTTCGCGCCCGTTTTGTAATTTTTTTGGGGACATTCGGCCGCTTCACGGCCTTAGAACGGGCGCTTCGCGCCCGTCTTTTAATTCTTGTGGGGAAAATTCGGCCGCTTCGCGGCCTCAGGACGGGCGCTTCGCGCCCGTTTTTTAATTTTTGGGGGGCATTTGGCCGCTTCGCGGCCTTAGGACGGGCGTTCGCGCCCGTTTTTTAATTTTTTGGGGGGCATTTGGCCGCTTCGCGGCCTTAGAACGGGCGCTTCGCGCCCGTCTTTTAATTCTTGTGGGGAAAATTCGGCCGCTTCGCGGCCTCAGGACGGGCGTTCGCGCCCGTTTTTTAATTTTTTGGGGGGCATTTGGCCGCTTCGCAGCCTCAGGACGGGCGCTTCGCGCCCGTTTTTTAATTTTTCGGGGGGCATTTGGCCGCTTCGCGGCCTCAGGACGGGCGTTCGCGCCCGTTTTTTAATTTTTTGGGGGGCATTTGGCCGCTTCGCGGCCTTAGGACGGGCGCTTGGCGCCCATTTTTAAATTTTGTGGGCAACATTCGGCCGCTTCGTGGCCTCAGGACGGGCGTTAGCGCCCGATTTTTAATTTTTTTGGGGGACATTCGGCCGCTTCGCGGCTTCAGGACGGGCGCTTCGCGCCCGTCTTTTAATTTTTTGAGAACAGAGGTAGAAGGGTAATTAGAAGAGGTACAAAAGTGATTAGAAGAGGTACATCAGTTTAAATTTTATTTTTTACAAATTCAATGTAAATTGAAACATGATATTCTTTAATTTTTTATTCAAAATTTAAAAATTATTTTTAATAAAATTTTCACCAAAAAATAATTTAATTCAAATGAAAAATTTTTATTTATTATTAATAAAATTAAAAATATTTTAAATGAATAAAAATTGAAAAACAGAAAATAAATGTGTAGAAAATTAATGTACACCGTCCGGATCCGAACCTGCCCCCTCCCCCCTCAAAATGATGCCTCAGAATCCCCAATCACACAGGGATTCTGAGGTCTTGACGATGTCAAAAGTAAAATCTGATCACGTATTCGTGATCAGCGGCCCAAATAACCCCTAAAGACATGTTTTTGGAAGATTTTTGTCGAAAAAATTTTTTCACTCAAAAATCCTGGTTACACACCCCTTTGGTCCCAAATTCCAAAATCACTTCTATTTCTATAACTTTTTTCAAAAAAGTGATAAAAAGCTAAAATAAAATTTATAAAATAGAACAAAAAATTGCGGATTTTTGTAGTATTTCATATTTCCAGAATGACTTTTCATAACCGAGTTATGGATTTTTTTCTGAAAAATTGAAAATTTCCAGAATTTCTGGAATAACTTTTTTTCTTTTGAGGATAGAAATCCCAAATAAACCTCATAAAATTCTCCCGATTTTTTGCCATTTTTAAAGCTTTAATTCACTTAAATTGACCAGTCCTCCAATGAGTTATGAATTTTCAAATAATAACCAAAATTTCCAAGGACCAAAAAAAATAAAAATATTTTCGAATTTTTAAAAAATTCCAAAATTTCCTAAACTGAAAATGAACATCAGATTCGTGCTCAGCACATCAAAATACCCCAGAAAAATATTTTTGACCCCCATTTTCAACCCAAAAAAAATTTCCGAAAATTTCTAGGGGGCCTGGCTCGAAAATTTTTGAAATTTTCTCGACCTATCCTACACCATTCGATAGAGCTTCTAAAGCTCTACAATTTTGCCCTAAGGCCATTTTTTGCTAAAACCAACCCCTGACGAGTTATGGGCCCGGGACTCAAATGTCCCGCTCAGGCCAAAATTTTTTTCTATTTCCGGGAAAAAATCGAAATTTTTCCGAAAAAAATACCAGTCGATAGAGCTCGAAAAACTATGTTTTGGAAGTGGTCTTCGTTTTTCTGGGAAAATTCGTTAAAAAATCCTAAAATTCAAAAACCCGAAAACCGTTTTTTAGGCCTAACTCGAAAAATTTTGAAAATTTTCGAAATTTTAAAATCTGGAAAAATCGAGCTCACCGAGCTCTACAATAAGTCTGCTGGCCACCCTGCGCTCAGGTCAAAGCCTAATGAGTTATTCAACGGGGACTGAACTGGGCAAAGTTGGTACTGAAAAGTTGCCAATTTCTGCAGCCCTTCCAAGTATAGGTAGAGGCCTGGAATTTTTTTTTAAAATTAGAAAACACTTCAACTTAGTTTCCTACCAGCAAGCATTTTTTGATCAGAGTTTTAGAAAAAAAGTTACGGGCCTTCAAACGCAAGCAAAAGTGAGAAATTAGCCGCCGGGACTCAGTTGGCCACCGGAGCGGAAAACCTATAGTTTTCCCAGATGCGCCTCAAAAAGTTGTAAGACCCTTCCACCACTTTCAGACCCCTCCCGACAGCCGTTCGACTCAAATTAGTTTTTAAGACGAAACCCCCTTTTTCTCTATGGTAATATAAACTAGCGTGTTGCACAGTGGGGGATGTTGTGGGCAGTATACTTTGGTATATATGGGCGGGCGCTGACATGAGCGCTTCGCGCAAAGGACTTCGTTGCTAGTGCATGCGCGATTTTGAAATGAATTTATGGATGTGATAAGGGATTTTGGTCTACAGGCATCGCGAGGACGCATTCATAATTTTGTGGAGGACTTTCGGCCGCTTCGCAGCCTCAAAGGGTGCTCCACCCCTTTTGTACATTCGGCCGCTTCGCGGCCTCAAAGGGCGCTCCGCACCCTTTTTATATTTTTAATTCGGCCGCTTCGCGGACTCAAAGGGCGCTCCGCGCCTTTTCGGCCGCTTCGCGGCCTCAGACTGGCGCTTCGCACCCGTTTTTTAATTTTTTCGGCCGCTTCGCGGCCTCAGACGGGCGCTTTGCGCTTCTAAATATTTTGGACTATTTGGCCGCTTCGCGGCCTCAGACGGGCGCTTTGCGCTTCTAAATATTGTGGACTCATTTGGCCGCTTCGCCACCTCAGATGGGCGCTTTGCGTCCGTTTATTAATTTTGAAGGCAACATTCGGCCGCTTCGCGGCCTCAGGACGGGCGCTTCGCGCCCGTTTTTAAATTTTGTGGTGGATATTCGGCCGCTTCGCGGCCTCATACAAAATGCAATAATTAAAATTTAATAATATTTTTAAAAATTGTAAAATAAATCCTCTTTTTAATTATTAAAAAAAACTTTGAAGCTTATAATAATTTAAATTTATTTAGATTGAAATGAAATTAATTTCTGAAAAATTCAAATAAAAAAATATGAAATTATTTAATTAAAAAAAAATAATTTTAATAAAATTTTTCACAAAAAAAAATAATTTAATTTAAATTAAAAAATTTAATTTTTATTATAAAACAAACACTTTTAAATGAATTAAAAATATTAAAAATAACCATAGATATAACGAAAATAATTTCCACCGGCCGGATTCGAACCTACCACCCCCCCCCACCCACAGAAGATGACTCAGAATCCCCAATCACACAGGGATTCTGAGGCCTAAACGATGTCAAAAGTAAAATCTGATCACGTATACGTGATCAGCGTCATAAACTACCTCTAAAGACATGTTTTTGGAGGATTTTGGGTGAAAAAATTTTTCAACTCAAAAATCCTATGCTCACCCCTTTGGTCCCAAATGCCAAAATCACTTTTTTTTTTGTAACATCTCTCAAAAAAGAGATAAAATTGCCAAATAAAATTTATATTATAGAGCAAAAAATTGCGGATTTTTGTAGTATTTTACTCTTCCCTAATGACTTTTCAGAACCGAGGTATAAATTTTTTTCTGGAAAATCGAAAATTTCCAGAATTTCTGGAATAACTTTTTTTCTTTTGAATATTATAAAACCAAATAAATCTCATAAAATTCTCCCGATTTTTTTCTATTTTTAAAGCTTTAAATCACATAAATTGACCAGTCCTTCATTGAGTTATGAATTTTCAAATTTTAACCCAAATTTCCAAGGACCAAAAATTTCCCAAAAAATAAAGAATTTTTAAAAAATTCTATAATTTCCGAAACTTAAAATAATTCTGAGGTCTTGACTATGTCAAAAGTAAAAACTGATTACGTATTCATGATCAGCGGCCCAAATAACCCCTAAAGACATGTTTTTGGAAGATTTTTGTGAGAAAAATTTTTCCACTCAAAAATCCTATGCTCACCCCTGTGGTCCCAAATTCCAAAATCACTTTTATTTCTATAACTTTTTTCAAAAAAGTGATAAAAAGCTAAAATAAAATTTATAAAATAGAGCAAAAACCACCCACAGAAGATGACTCAG
The DNA here is from genome assembly GCA_004148225.2 of Heterodera glycines. Classification (NCBI taxonomy): domain Eukaryota; kingdom Metazoa; phylum Nematoda; class Chromadorea; order Rhabditida; family Heteroderidae; genus Heterodera; species Heterodera glycines. The sequence goes on along the minus strand of CP049711.1, from coordinate 11,926,299 downwards.
AATCCCCAATCACACAGGGATTCTGAGGCCTAAACGATGTCAAAAGTAAAATCTGATCACGTATACGTGATCAGCGTCATAAACTACCTCTAAAGACATGTTTTTGGAAGATTTTTGTGAGAAAAATTTTTCCACTCAAAAATCCTGGCCACCCCCCTTTGGTCTCGAATCTCAAAATCACTTTTATTTTTATAAAAATTCTTAAAAAAGTGATAAAAATGCCAAATAAAATTTATAAAATAGAGCTAAAAATTGCGGATTTTTGTAGTATTTTACTTTTCCCGAATAGCTTTTCAGAACCGAGTTATGAATTTTTTTCTGAAAATTTGAATTTTTCCAGAAATTCTGGAATAACTTTTTTCCTTTTTAAGATAGAAATTCCAAATAAAGTCCATAAAATTCTCCTGATTTTTCTCTATTTTTAAGGCTTTATTCCTGTAAAATTGATCAACCCTTCGATTTGTTATGAATTTTCAAATATTAGGCCAAAATCCCAAGGGCCAAAAAATTGCCAAAAAATAAAGAATTTTTAAAATATTCCAAAAATTCTGAAACGTAAAACAAACATCATATTCGTGCTCAGCACCTCAAAATACCCCAGAAAAAAAATTTTCACCCCCATTTTGGCCCACAAAAAAAATTTTGAAAATTTCTAGGGGGCCTAGCTCGAAAATTTTTGAAAATTTCCGAACATGAAGTACACAGTTCGATAGAGTTTAAAAAGCTCTACAATTTTGCTCTAAGGTCATTTTTCGCTAAAATCAACTCCTGACGAGTTATGGGCCCGGGACTCAAATGTCCCGCTCAGGCCAAAAAAATTTTCTATTTCCGGGAAAAAATCGAAATTTTTCTGAAAAAAATACCAGTCGATAGAGCTCGAAAAACTATGTTTTGGAAGTGGTCTCCGTTTTTCTGGGAAAATTCGTTAAAAAATACTAAAATTCAAAAACCCAAAAACCGTTTTTTAGGCCTAGCTCGAAAAATTTTGAAAATTTTCGAAATTTTAAAATTTGGAAAAATCGAGCTCACCGAGCTCTACAATAAGTCTGCTGGCCACCCTGCGCTCAGGTCAAACCCTAATGAGTTATTCAACGGGGACTGAACTGGGCAAAGTTGGTACTGAAAAGTTGCCAATTTCTGCAGCCCTTCCAAGTATAGGTAGAGGCCTGGAATTTTTTTTGAAAATTAGAAAACACTTCAACTTAAAATCCTACCAGCAAGAATTTTCCGCTCCCTGTCCTTTAAAAAAAGTTACGGGCCTTCAAACGCAAGCAAAAGTGAGAAATTAGCCGCCGGGACTCAGTTGGCCACCGGAGCAAAAAACCTATAGTTTTCCCAAAAAATCGAACAAAGCATAACCACTGACCCCGGCTCAAACAAAACATTCCCATCCTTGGTACACCTCCCCAAAACCACCCTCCCTACTTTCTCTGGTGACTGCACCTCTTACAAATCATTTTGGAATTCATTTTCGTCCGCTGTCCATGATCAGTCTATCCCCGATTCCCTCAAATTTGTTTATCTAAAGCAATGCCTTTCCGGTCCTCCTCTGAACCTCGTGTGTGCTTTGCCGGTTTCCGACGCGTCTTACGCTTCCGCAATTGACCTTTTATCTGATCACTATGATGACCCGGAAGAAATTGCCCGAGCCCTTCAAAATTCCCTCAGGAAATTGCCGCGTGTCCGTACCGGAGAAACCTTTTGCTCTGACCTTCGCTCACTGATCGAACAATTGGAAGCGATTTGTGTGCAAATGGGACAGCAGCAGCAACCTCACAACACGATCAACATACAAATGGAAGTCGAACAGCGGCTCCCACGGTACATTTTGGATGAAATTTATTTGGCCCGGGAATCAGCGGGACAATGGTCCACTGATCGGCTGCGAGATAAGCTCCGTTCTATTCTCAAGAGAAAGGAACAAATCGACACTCTTTTGCCCAAAACCGACCATGGGCCCCGTCCTAAGCCATCCCCACGGCCTCCCGGATTCGGTTCTTCTTTCAACCCCCCAGCCTACTCTCACTTTCCATACTCAATCCCGTACTCAGCCCCAACAACCCCCCGGGCCTAAAATCCGTCCCAAATTGCCCTGTCTCTTCTGCGATTCCCCCGACCATTTTTCCAGTAATTGTGACAAATTTGGCACCCCGAAAGTCGCTTACAACGTTTGCGCTCCCTTAACCGTTGCTTCAAATGCCTCAAGACCGGACATCCGGCACGCCAATGTCCCTCTCCAGCCGTGTGTTCCAAATGCAGGGACGGGCACCCGCGACCATTATGCCCAGTCCCGAACCGTAATCAGCCAAGGGCTAACACCCATTTTAGCCAATCCAACCCTATTTCCCCCCACCCCAGCCCTTCTCATTTTCAACCACCAAACTCTTTTTCTCCTTCCTTCCCTAACCAAACTCCTTTGCATCCTCGGCAATTTTCCTCCCCCCCTCACCGACAGGGGTACCGTCCCCAACAGTATTCCTCCCACCAAAACCCATCCCCTACTCCTCTTTTTGCGCAATCTGAATCAACTCAAGGCCTGGCCCCATTTTCTGACCATAATCCCACAACCGAAATGAACGTTTCCCATTCAAACTCCTCCATCAATTGTGTGAATTCGGGGACTCCCGTCCTTCTAAAATGTGCCCATGTTACTCTTTTCCATCCAAACGACCCAACCCGGGAATGTCCCGGCATCCTTTTGCTCGACGACGCGAGTACCAATACTTATGTCGACATCCAAGCGGCACATGGTTTGTCCCTCCCATTAACTCCCATGACAGCCCGTCTCGGTGTTTTCAACAACCCCCACCCAAAAACCATTCAAACTTATTCTACGAGTTTCGGCCTAAAACTTGTCAACGGTCGTTCCCTCATTATCAGTGCACAGGCCGTAAAGGACCTCACCCAACCCCTGCCGAATATACCGTTTTCCAAGGAACTCTTGACCTATTCCGAGTTAGTCACCTCACCGTCTCTTGTCCAACCCACTGTTTTATTAGGGGCAGACTATTATTACGAACTCGAACCCACCCCCATCCAGCGTCTCCCCTCAGGCTACCACTTAATCCAAACATTAGTTGGACCCGTTGTCGCCGGTCGTTCCTCAAAATTTCGCAAATCTGATTTTGTGCAAATGACTAATTTTTGTTCACAACAGGACAAGCTTATTTGTCCCCCTCCGATTTCTTTACCCTCGAAGGAGTAGGAATCAAGGACACCCCTCAACAAGAACCAGACGATCCCATGGTACACCAAAAGTTCATAACCGACATTGAACATATCAATGGCCGCTACCAAGTCAAATTACCATTTAAGGCCAAACCACAGACACTCCCCCTCCCTTCCAATTTCGGATTATGCTGGGGGCGACTCCGCTCTGTCCTTTCATCCCTCAGTAAGTCCCCACCTCTTCTCCAAAAATACCATTCTATTATTGCCGAACAAAATGCCCTCGGGGTAATCGAGCCCGTCTCCCAATCTAAGCTCTTTTCCCCTCCCCTACACTACTTAGCCCATCATCCCGTAATCAATGTACCCAAAAATAAAGTAAGAATAGTCTACGACGGTTCGGCAAAGCTCGGCAAACAACTTTCCCTTAACGAATGCTTATTCCCCGGCCCCGTCATCATACCAGAAATGGTGGGACTCCTTTTCCGTTTCCGAATTCCAAAATATGTGATCATATGTGACATTCAAAAAAGCCTTTTTACAAGTCAGCCTTCATCCCACTCACCGAGATTGTACCCGATTCCTATGGCTGCGCGACCCATCCCTTCCCCTCTCCCCCAAAATTTACAAATCTACCGCTTTGCTCGTGTGGCATTTGGACTCACATGTTCACCATTCCTATTGGCCGCCACTCTCCAATACCACTTTTCTCAGAACCTCTCCCCTTTATCAACCGAACTCTCTTCAAACACCTACGTCGATAACATTTTAATTTCGGCCGACAATCCCAAGATTGGCATTCAAAAATGCAACGAAGCCATCTCCCTGCTTAAAAAGGCAAGCATGCCATTACAAGAATTTGCCAGCAATTCGCCTGAAACCCTGGCCCATTTACCCCCTGAACTTAAACTCACCGGAACGGAGCAAAAATTTCTTGGCCTCAATTGGAACACAAAAAACGACGTAATTACGTTCACCATTTCTCCGCCGATTCCCCCTCTTACCAAACGCTCTGTCCTATCGTGTTTGGCGGCCCATTTTGACCCTTGCGGCTTACTCGTCCCAGTCCTACTCCCACTTAAAATTTTCCTACAGTCTCTTTGGCACACCACATTGAGCTGGGACCAGCCAATTCCCGCTGAATTTCGAGACCAATTGTCCAAACTAACCCAAAATTGGCCACCCAATGAAATCATGGAAATTCCCCGTTCCTTTAATGGGACCGACTTGGCCGAAACATCCTATCAGCTCCACTGTTTCACTGACGCCTCAGGAATGGCTATGTGTGCCGCAGTGTACCTCAGGGTGTCCCCCTCCCCTCAGGCAACTCCCTCTTCATTTCTCCTTTTTGCTAAATCTAAAGTAAAGCCCACGCACAAGGGCGACAAATTGACTATTCCCCGTCTGGAATTAATTGCTGTTGAGATGGGCGTCAAGGCCCTAAAATTTTCCCAGTCCCATTTGGCCTTAAAATCCCTCTCTCCTACATTAAATTTGTGGACCGATTCGGCGATTGTACTCGCCTGGCTCCACCAAAAAGCAGCCGCCCAAGAAATATTCGTCCGAAACCGTTTAAACGTCATCCGATCCCTCCCCCATCTCACCGTTCGACATGTATCTGGCTCGGAAAATCCGGCAGATTTAGGAACTCGTGGCCTCCCATCCATCCAATCGTTAAAGTCCGCTCTTTTATGGTGGTCCGGACCTCCCTGGCTTGTTTATACTACTATAGAGAAACGTTGCAGTTCGTCTTCAAAAACAAAATCTCCCGGCCGAAGGCCGGGAGCGCCCTGAAAGTAGTGGAAGGGTCTTACAACTTTTTGAGGCGCATCTGGGAAAACTATAGGTTTTTTGCTCCGGTGGCCAACTGAGTCCCGGCGGCTAATTTCTCACTTTTGCTTGTGTTTGAAGGTCCATAACTTTTTTTCTAAAACTCTGATCAAAAAATGCTTGCTGGTAGGATTTTAAGTTGAAGTGTTTTCTAATTTTCAAAAAAAATTCCAGGCCTCTACCTATACTTGGAAGGGCTGCAGAAATTGGCAACTTTTCAGTACCAACTTTTTCCAGTTCAGTCCCCGTTGAATAACTCATTAGGCTTTGACCTGAGCGCAGGGTGGCCAGCAGACTTATTGTAGAGCTCGGTGAGCTCGATTTTCTGAAATTTAAAAATTTCGAAAATTTTGAAAATTTTTCGAGCTAGGCCTAAAAAACGGTTTTCGGTTTTTTGAATTTTAGGATTTTTTAACGAATTTTCCCAGAAAAACGAAGACCACTTCCAAAACATAGTTTTTCGAGCTCTATCGACTGGTATTTTTTTCGGAAAAATTTCGATTTTTTCCCGGAAATAGAAAAAAATTTTGGCCTGAGCGGGACATTTGAGTCCCGGGCCCATAACTCGTCAGGGGTTGATTTTAGCGAAAAATTGTCTTAGAACATTTTTGTAGAGCTTTTTAAGCTCTATCGAACGGTGTGCTATATGCCCGGAAAATTTCAAAAATTTTCGAGCTAGGCCCCCTAGAAATTTTCAGAATTTTTTTTTGGGTTGAAAATGTGGGTGTAAAATTTTTTTCTGGGGTATTTTGGGGTGCTGAGCACGAATATGATGTTTGTTTTTCGTTTCAGATTTTTTTGAATTTTTTTAAAAATTTTTGAAAATTCGTCAATTTTTTGGCCTTCGGGATTTTGGGTTAATTTTCGAAAATTCATAACAAATCGAAGGGTGGATCAATTTTCGTGCAATTATATTATAAAAATAGAGAAAAATAAGGAGAATTTTATGGGATTTATTTGAGTTTTTTATCACAAAAAACAAAAAAGTTATTCCAGAATTTCTGGAAATTTTCGATTTTTCAGAAAAAAATTCGTAGCTGCCTTCTGAAAAGCTATTCGGGAAAAGTAAAATACTACAAAAATCCGCAATTTTTTTCTCTATAATATAAATTTTATTTTACATTTTTATCACATTTTTAAAAAAAGATACAAAAATAAAAGTGATTTTGGGGTTCGGGACCAAAGGGGGTGGACAGGATTTTTGAGTGAAAAATTTTTTTCAACAAAAATCTTCCAAAAACATGTCATTAGGACCATTTTATGACGCTGATCACGAATACGTGATCAGATTTTACTTTTAACATCGATAAGACCTCAGAATCCCTGTGTGATTGGGGATTCTGAGGCATCATTTTGAGCGGGGAGGGGGCAGGTTCGGATCCGGACGGTGTACATTAATTTTCTACCATTTATTTTCTGTTTTTCAATTTTTTTTCATTTAAAATATTTTTAATTTTATTAATAATAAATAAAAATTTTTCATTTGAATTAAATTATTTTTTGGTGAAAATTTTATTAAAAATAATTTTTAAATTTTGAATAAAAAATTAAAGAATATCATGTTTCAATTTACATTGAATTTGTAAAAAAATAAAATTTAAACTGATGTACCTCTTCTAATTACCCTTCTACCTCTTCTAATCACTGCGAATGTCCCCCAAAAACTTAAAAAATGGGCGCGAAGCGCCCGTCCTGAGGCCGCGAAGCGGCCGAATGTCCCCCAAAAAATTAAAAGACGGACGCGAAACGCCCGTCCTGAGGCCGAGAAGCGGCCAAATGCCCCCAAAAAATTAAAAAACGGGCGCGAACGCCCGTCCTGAGGCCGCGAAGCGCCCGTCTAAGCCCAACAAAATTTAGAAACGGGCGCGAAGCACCCGTCTGGCCCCACAAAGTCTAAAAACGGGCGCGAAGCGCCCGTTCTTCGGCCGCGAAGCGGCCGAATGTTCCCCACAAAATTAAAAAACGGGCGCGAAGCGCCCGTCCCAAGGCCACGAAGCTGCCGAAAATTCCCAACAAATTAAAAAACGGGTGCGAAGCGCCCCTCTAAGCCCAACAAAATTTAGAAACGGGCGCGAAGCGCCCGTCTGGCCCCACAAAGTCTAAAAACGGGCGCGAAGAGCCCGTTCTTCGGCCGCGAAGCGGCCGAATGTTCCCCGCTAAATTAAAAAACGGGCGCGAAGCGCCCGTCCTAAGGCCACGAAGCTGCCGAAAATTCAGAACAAATTAAAAAACGGGCGCGAAGGGCCCGTTTGACCCCAACAAAATTTAAATCGGGTGCGAAGCGCCCGTCCAAGCCCAACAAAATTAAGAAACGGATGCAAAAGCGCCAGTCTGAGGCCGCGAAGCTGCAAATGTCGCCTTTAAAATTTCGGCCGCTTCGCGGCCTCAGGACGGGCGCTTCGCGCCCGTTTTTTAATTTTTCAGGGAACATTCGGCCGCTTCGCGGCCTCAGGACGGGCGCTTCGCGCCCGTCTTTTAATTTTGTTGAGAACATTCGGCCGCTCGCGGCCTCAGGACGGGCGCTTCGCGCCCGTTTTTTAATTTTTCGGTGGACATTCGGCCGCTTCGCGGCCTCAGGACGGGCGCTTCGCGCCCGTTTGTTTAATTTTGTGGGGAACATTCGGCCGCTTCGCGGCCTCAGGACTGGCGCTTCGCGCCCGTTTTTTAATTTTAATCGCACAGGGATTCTGAGGTCTTAACCATCTCTAAAGTAAAATCTGATTGCATATTCGTGATCAGCGGCCCAAATAACCCCTAAAATCATATTTTTGGAAGATTTTTGGTGAAAAAAATTTTCCACTCAAAAATCATGGTCACACCCCTGTGGTCCCGGATGCCAAAATCACTTTTCTTTCTATAACTTTTTTTAAAAAAGTGATAAAAAGCTAAATTAAAATTTGTAAAATAGAGCAAAAAATTTTGGATTTTTTGAGTATATTATTTTTATAAAATACTTTTTCAGAATGGAGTTAGGAATTTTTTTTGAAAAATTTTAATTTTTTAAGAAATTATGGAATAACTTTTTTATTTTGGAAGATAGAAATTCCAAACAAATCTCATAAAATTCTCCTTATTTTTTGCTATTTTTCAAACTTTATTCCACTAAATTTGACCAAAAACGAAGAGAGTTATGAATTTTCGAAATTTCACTGGATTTTCCGGGGCTCAAATTTTGACGATTTTTCAAAAAAATTTTAAACACCTTCCAAAAAATCTGAAACGCAAAATAAAGCGTATATACGTATTCAGCACCTCAAATTATGCCATAAAAATGCATTTTAGCTAATTTAGGAGTAAAAAAATTTTTCATGAAATGCAAAACCATGGGGTCCCCCCTATGGTTTTGAGTTTCAAAATCACAATTAATTTTATAACTTTTTTTAAACTCATGGTAAAAACATGAGATAAAGCACATTAGATTGGGCTTAAAATTCTCTACAAAAAAGCTCTTAGACGATTTTTTGATAAAATCAACTCCTGACGAGTTATTGCGCCAGAACTGAAATTGAGGCCTAGCAACCAAAAATTTTCTATTTCCAAAAAAAATTTTAAAAATTTTTCTGAAAATGACACCAATCGATAGAGCATGAAAAACGGTTGCTTGAAAGTGGTCTCCATTTTCCCCGGAAAAATCTGCAAAAAATACTAAAATTCAAAAACCTCAAAAGTGACGAGGGGGCCTAGCTCGAAAATTTCTGAAAATTTCAGAAATACAAAAACATGGTTGGATAGAGCTCGTCGAGCTGTATAAAAAAGCCGCTTACACCGACATCCTCCCTCAAAACCCCGACGAGTTATTCCGCCGGCGCTGAAATGGCCAAAAAAGTAAGCAATTTTTCCACGACTGTACACGGAATACAGTAGGCCGTAGAGAAAAATGATTGGAAGCGAAGTTGTAGGGCACACTTCAACTTAAAATCCTCCCAGCAAGCATTTTTTGATCAAAGCAAAAGAAAAAAATTTCGTAACAGTGAGACTGAAACGAAAAGCCGTTTCAGCGCCGCCGGCGCTCAGTTGGCCACCGGACCGGAATGCCCATAGTTTTCCTGGATGCGCCTCAAAAAGTTGCTTAAGCAATGCCACACTCCCGAGTCCCTCCCCCCAGCGGTTCCCGAGATTTTTGTTTTAGCAATGAAACTCGATGTTGCTTTAGTTATATCTAAACTAGCGTGTCGCGCAGTAATTGCTCGGTGTAGACAGTATGCTTTGCACAGTAATTGCTCGGTGTAGACAGTATGCTTTGCACAGTAATTGCTCGGTGTAGACAGTATACTTTTGGTATATATGGGCGGGCGCTGACATGAGCGCTTCGCGCAAAGGACTTCGTTGCTAGTGCATGCGCGGCTTCCTACGCGCCTTTTTTATATTTAAGGTTTAATTCGGCCGCTTCGCGGCCTCAGGACGGGCGCTTCGCGCCCGTTTTTAAATTTTATGGGGGGTATTCGGCCGCTTCGCGGCCTCAGGACGGGCGCTTCGCGCCCGTTTTTTTGAATTTTTGGGGGACATTCGGCCGCTTCGCGGCCTCAGGACGGGCGCTTCGCGCCCGTTTTTTTAAACTTTTGGGGGACATTCGGCCGCTTCGCGGCCTCAGGACGGGTGCTTCGCGCCCGTCTTTTAATTTTTTGAGAACATTCGGCCGCTTCGCGGCCTCAGGACGGGCGCTTTGCGCCAGTTTTTTAATTTTTTGTGGGGCATTCGGCCGCTTCGCGACCTCAGGACGGGCGCGTCGCGCCCGTTTTTTAATTTTTTGGGGGACATTCGGCCGCTTCGCGGCCTCAGGACGGGCGCTTCGCGCCCTTTTTTTAATTTTGGGGAACATTCGGCCGCTTCGCGGCCTCAGGACGGGCGCTTCGCGCCCGTTTTTTTGAATTTTTGGGGGACATTCGGCCGCTTCGCGGCCTCAGGACGGGCGCTTCGCGCCCGTTTTTTTAAACTTTTGGGGACATTCGGCCGCTTCGCGGCCTCAGGACGGGCGCTTCGCGCCCGTATTTTAATTTTTTGAGAACATTTGGCCGCTTCGCGGCCTCATGACGGGCGCTTCGCGCCCGTTTTTTAATTTTTTTTGGGGGATATTCGGCCGCTTCGCGGCCTCAGGACGGGCGCTTCGCGCCCGTTTTCAAACTTATACACCGCCCGGATTCGAACTTGCCCCCCGCCCCCTCAAAATGATGCCTCATAATCCCCAATCACACAGGGATTCTGAGGTCTTAACGATGTCAGAAGTAAAATCTGATTACGTATTCGTTATCAGCGGCCCAAATAACCCATAAAGACATGTTTTTGGAAGATTTTTGTTGAAAAAAATTTTTCACTCAAAAATCCTGTCCACCCCCTTTGGTCCCGAATGCCAAAATCACTTATATTTTTGTATCTTTATTTTAAAAGATGATAAAAAGGTCAAATAAAATTTATATAATAGAGCAAAAAATTGCGGATTTTTGTAGCATTTTACTCTTCTCTAATGACTTTTCAGAACCGAGATATAAATTTTTTTCTGAAAAATAGAAAATTTCCAGAATTTCTGGAATAACTTTTTTTGTTTTTGTGGTATAAATTTCAAATAAATCTCATAAAATTCTCCCGAATTTTTGCTATTTTTTATGCTTTAAATGAGCTGAATTGGACCATTTTGAGGCGAGTTATGAATTTTCAAAGAATCACTTAAATTCCCAAATCCAAAAAATTAACGATTTTTCAAAATTTTTTTACCTCCCTCCAAAAAATCCAAAACGCAATATAAAGTGCATATTCGTGTTCAGCACCTCAAATTATGCCATAAAAATGCATTTTGGCTAATTTAGGAGTAAAAAAATTTTTCATGAAATGCAAAACCATGGGGTCCCCCCTATGGTTTTGAGTTTCAAAATCACAATTAATTTTATAACTTTTTTTAAATTCATGATAAAAACATGAGATAAAGTACATTAGATAGAGCTTAAAATTCTCTACAAAAATGCTCTAAGACAAATTTCCGCTAAAATCAACGCCTGACGAGTTATAAGCCTCAAACGGAAATGGGGAGCTCAATTCCGGAAAATTTTTCTATTTCCGGAAAATTTTGAAATTTTTTCAAAAATGCCACCAATCGATAGAGCTCGAAAAACGGTTGCTTGAAAGTGGTCTCCGTTTTCCTGGGAAAAATCGGCAAAAAATAATAAAATTCAAAAACGAAAAATTTTCGAGGGGGCCTAGCTCGAAAAATTTTGAAAATTTTCAAAATCTGAAAACGCCATCGGATGCAGCTTTAAAAACTACACAAATGCCCAAGCGGCGCCAACCCGCTCCGCTTAACCCCCAGCGAGTTATTCCCGAAATTCAAAAAACCGGTTTTTGACCATACAATTTTCTGTCAAGCATACCGTGAATACCGTTAGTCGTACGGGAACGTGTTGGAGACGAAAAATGTTGGAAATTGTTCGGTGCAGTGCCCTTTCTCCAAGTATTTTTCGCTCCCGCTTCTTCCCGCAAAGATACAGGCCGGCAAACTCGGACAAAAGTTTTAATGGGCCGTTTCAGCGCCGCTGGCGCTCAGTTGGCCACCGGACCGGAAAACCCGTATTTTTCCCAGATGCGCCGTCAAAAGTTGGTTAAGTGATGTCACACTCCCGCGCCCCTCCCGGCGCCCGTTCCCGAGATTTTGGTTTTAGAAACGAAACCCAACATTATTCTATATAGAGTAGAAACTAGCGTGTCGCGCAGTAATTGCTCGGTGTAGACAGTATGCTTTTTGTATGTATGGACGGGCGCTGACATGAGCGCTTCGCGCAAAGGACTTCGTTGCTAGTGCATGCTCGGCTTCAAATTCAAAATTTTAATAGGCTTATGTTTTTTTCAAAATTTTAAAGGCGACATTTGCAGCTTCGCGGCCTCAGACGGGCTTTTTGCATCCGTTTCTTAAAATTTTGTTGGGCTTGGACGGGCGCTTCGCACCCGATTTAAATTTTGTTGGGGTCAAACGGGCGCTTCGCGCCCGTTTTTTAATTTTTGGGAATTTTCGGCAGCTTCGTGGCCTTAGGACAGGCGCTTCGCGCCCGTTTTAGACTTTGTGGGGCCAGACGGGCGCTTCGCGCCCGTTTCTTAATTTTGTTGGCCTTGGACGGGCGCTTCGCACCCGATTTAAATTTTGTTGGGGTCAAACGGGCGCTTCGCGCCCGTTTTTTAATTTTGTGGGGAACATTCGGCCGCTTCGCGGCCTCAGACGAGCGCTTTTGCGTCCGTTTTTAATTTTGTTGGGCTTGAACGGGCGCTTCGCACCCGATTTAAATTTTGTTGGGGTCAAACGGGCGCTTCGCGCCCGTTTTGTAATTTTTTTGGGGACATTCGGCCGCTTCACGGCCTTAGAACGGGCGCTTCGCGCCCGTCTTTTAATTCTTGTGGGGAAAATTCGGCCGCTTCGCGGCCTCAGGACGGGCGCTTCGCGCCCGTTTTTTAATTTTTGGGGGCATTTGGCCGCTTCGCGGCCTTAGGACGGGCGTTTCGCGCCCGTTTTTTAATTTTTTGGGGGGCATTTGGCCGCTTCGCGGCCTTAGAACGGGCGCTTCGCGCCCGTCTTTTAATTCTTGTGGGGAAAATTCGGCCGCTTCGCGGCCTCAGGACGGGCGTTCGCGCCCGTTTTTTAATTTTTTGGGGGGCATTTGGCCGCTTCGCAGCCTCAGGACGGGCGCTTCGCGCCCGTTTTTTAATTTTTCGGGGGGCATTTGGCCGCTTCGCGGCCTCAGGACGGGCGTTCGCGCCCGTTTTTTAATTTTTTGGGGGGCATTTGGCCGCTTCGCGGCCTTAGGACGGGCGCTTGGCGCCCATTTTTAAATTTTGTGGGGAACATTCGGCCGCTTCGTGGCCTCAGGACGGGCGTTAGCGCCCGTTTTTTAATTTTTTTGGGGGACATTCGGCCGCTTCGCGGCTTCAGGACGGGCGCTTCGCGCCCGTCTTTTCATTTTTTGAGAACAGAGGTAGAAGGGTAATTAGAAGAGGTACAAAAGTGATTAGAAGAGGTACATCAGTTTAAATTTTATTTTTTACAAATTCAATTTAAATTGAAACATGATATTCTTTAATTTTTTATTCAAAATTTAAAAATTATTTTTAATAAAATTTTCACCAAAAAATAATTTAATTCAAATGAAAAATTTTTATTTATTATTAATAAAATTAAAAATATTTTAAATGAATAAAAATTGAAAAACAGAAAATAAATGTGTAGAAAATTAATGTACACCGTCCGGATCCGAACCTGCCCCCTCCCCCCTCAAAATGATGCCTCAGAATCCCCAATCACACAGGGATTCTGAGGTCTTGACGATGTCAAAAGTAAAATCTGATCACGTATTCGTGATCAGCGGCCCAAATAACCCCTAAAGACATGTTTTTGGAAGATTTTTGTCGAAAAAATTTTTTCACTCAAAAATCCTGGTTACACACCCCTTTGGTCCCAAATTCCAAAATCACTTCTATTTCTATAACTTTTTTCAAAAAAGTGATAAAAAGCTAAAATAAAATTTATAAAATAGAACAAAAAATTGCGGATTTTTGTAGCATTTCATATTTCCAGAATGACTTTTCATAACCGAGTTATGGATTTTTTTCTGAAAAATTGAAAATTTCCAGAATTTCTGGAATAACTTTTTTTCTTTTGAGGATAGAAATCCCAAATAAACCTCATAAAATTCTCCCGATTTTTTGCCATTTTTAAAGCTTTAATTCACTTAAATTGACCAGTCCTCCATTGAGTTATGAATTTTCAAATAATAACCAAAATTTCCAAGGACCAAAAAAAATAAAAATATTTTCGAATTTTTAAAAAATTCCAAAATTTCCTAAACTGAAAATGAACATCAGATTCGTGCTCAGCACATCAAAATACCCAGAAAAATATTTTTGACCCCCATTTTCAACCCAAAAAAAATTTCCGAAAATTTCTAGGGGCCTGGCTCGAAAATTTTTGAAATTTTCTCGACCTATCCTACACCATTCGATAGAGCTTCTAAAGCTCTACAATTTTGCCCTAAGGCCATTTTTTGCTAAAACCAACCCCTGACGAGTTATGGGCCCGGGACTCAAATGTCCCGCTCAGGCCAAAATTTTTTTCTATTTCCGGGAAAAAATCGAAATTTTTCCGAAAAAAATACCAGTCGATAGAGCTCGAAAAACTATGTTTTGGAAGTGGTCTTCGTTTTTCTGGGAAAATTCGTTAAAAAATACTAAAATTCAAAAACCCAAAAACCGTTTTTTAGGCCTAACTCGAAAATTTTTGAAAATTTTCGAAATTTTAAAATTTGGAAAAATCGAGCTTTGAAAGCTCTACAATAAGTTCGCTGACCACCCTGCGCTCAGGTCAAAGCCTAATGAGTTATTCAACGGGGACTGAACTGGGCAAAGTTGGTACTGAAAAGTTGCCAATTTCTGCAGCCCTTCCAAGTATAGGTAGAGGCCTGGAATTTTTTTTGAAAATTAGAAAACACTTCAACTTAGTCCTACCAGCAAGATTTTTCCCTGTCTTTAGAAAAAAGTTACGGGCCTTCAAACGCAAGCAAAAGTGAGAAATTAGCCGCCGGGACTCAGTTGGCCACCGGAGCAAAAACCTATAGTTTTCCCAGATGCGCCTCAAAAAGTTGTAAGACCCTTCCACTACTTTCAGGGCGCTCCCGGCCTTCGGCCGGGAGCCTTAATTTTTTTAATGAGTCCCCCTTTTTCTCTATATATATATAAACTAGCGGGTGCGTGAACCGTCGGCTATTTCGCTGGGAAAAAGCGCTTCGCGCTTTGGGAGCTTCGCTACCTAGATTAGCTCTGGTTTTGGAGATTTGGTTATACGGGCGCTTCGCGCCTGTTTTTAAAATTTAAAAAAATTATTAGGGGTTTTTAGTCCACATCGAGGCTTAAGACGGGCGCTTCGCGCCCGTTATTTAAATTTTGTTGGTTCAGACGGGCGCTTCGCGCCCGTTTTTTAAATCCATTGAACTCATACGGGCGATTCGGGCCCGTTTTTTAGCTTGTTAGGCCGCTTCGCGGCCTCAGTCGGGCGCTTCGCGCCCGTTTCTAAATTTGTTGGGCTATTAAGGCCGCTTCGCGGCCTCAGACGGGCGCTTCGCGCCCGTTTCTAAATTTGTTGGGGCTATTAAGGCCGCTTCGCGGCCTCAGACGGGCGCTTCGCGCCGGTTTTTCAATTTTTGTTGGCCTTGGACGGGCGCTTCGCGCCCGTTTTTTAAATTTTGTTGAACTTATACGGGCGCTTCGCGCCCGTTTCTAAATTTGTTGGGCTATTAAGGCAGCTTCGAGGCCTCAGACGGGCGCTTCGCGCCCGTTTCTAAATGTTGGGCTATTGAAGCCGCTTCGCGGCCTCAGACGGGCGCTTCGCGCCCGTTTCTAAATTTGTTGAGCTATTAAGGCCGCTTCGCGGCCTCAGACGGGCGCTTCGCGCCCGTTTTTTAGCTTGTTAGGCCGCTTCGCGGCCTCAGTCGGGCGCTTCGCGCCGGTTTTTCAATTTTTGTTGGCCTTGGACGGGCGCTTCGCGCCCGTTTTTTAAATTCGTTGAACTCATACGGGCGCTTCGCGCCCGTTTCTTAGCTTGTTAGGCCGCTTCGCGGCCTTGGACGGGCGCTTAGCGCCCGTTATTTAAATTTGAGGTACAAAAGTGATTAGAAGAGGTGCAACAGTGATTAGAAGAGTGATTAGAAGAGGTGCAACAGCGATTAGAAGAGGTACAACATTGTTAGGAGAGGTACAATATTGTTTAAAATTAAATAAATAAGGAAACGTTTTTATTAAAAGTTAAAAATCGAGTGCATTTTAATTTAAAAATTTTTTAATAATAAAATACTCTTTTATTAATTAAAAACAACCTTGGAAATTATTAATTGAATATTTATTTAATTTGAAATTAAATGAATTTTTTTTTACAAATTCAAAAATAAATAATGAAATTCTTTAATTTAAAAAAAATAAATTTAAATAATTTAAAAGAAATCTTCAAAAATTAATTAAAAACATTGTAAAATAAGCCAAAAATACAAAGAAAAATAATGTTACACCGTCCGGATTCGAACCTGCTGCCCCCCCCCTCAGAACATGTCCCAGAATCCCCAATCACACAGGGATTCTGAGGGCTTAACGATGTCAAACGTAAAATCTGATCACGTATTCGTGATCAGCGGCCCAAATAACCCCTAAAGACATGTTTTTGGAAGATTTTTGTCGAAAAAATTTTTTCACTCAAAAACCATGTGCACCCCCCTTTGGACCCGAATCACAAAATCACTTTTATTTTTATATCTTTTTTTAAAAATGTGATAGAAATGCCAAATAAAATTTATATTATAGAGCAAAAAATTGCGGATTTTTGTAGTATTTTACTTTTCTCAAATAGCTTTTCAGAAGGCAGTAACGAATTTTTTTCTGAAAAATCTAAAATTTCCAGAATTTCTGGAATAACTTTTTTCATATTGATGTTAGAAAACCTAAATAAATCCCATAAAATTCTCCTGATTTTTCTCTATTTTTAAAGCTTTATTTGCTCAAAATTGGTCAACCCTTAGGCTAGATATGAATTTTTCAATATTCGCCCAAAATCCCGAGGGCCAAAAAATTGCCAAAAAATAAAGAATTTTTAAAAAATTCCAAAAATTATGAAACTTAAAATAGACATCATATTCGTACTCAGCACCTTATTTTACCCCAGAAAAATATTTTTCACTCTATTCTTCAACCCAAAAAAATTTTTCGAAAATTTCTAGGGGGCCTAGCTCGAAAATTTTTGAAAATTTCCGAACATGAAGTACACCGTTCGATAGAGCTTAAAAAGCTCTACAATTTTGCTCTAAGGCATTTTTTGGCTAAAACCGACCCCTGACGAGTTATGGGCCCGGGACTCAAATGTCCCGCTTAGGCCAAAAATTTTTTCTATTTCTGGAAAAAAATCGAAATTTTTTCAAAAAAATTACCAATCGATAGAGCATCAAAAACGGTTGCTTGAAAGTGGTCTCCATTTCTCTGGGAAAAATCGTTAAAAAATCCTAAAATTCAAAAACTCCAAAACCTACTTTTAGGCCTAGCTCGAAAAATTTTGAAAATTTTCGAAATTTTAAAAACTGGAAAAATCCAGCTCATTGAACTCTACAATAAGTCTGCTGGTCGCCCCCCTCTCAGATCAAAACCTGGTGAGTTATTCAACGGGGACTGAACTGGACAAAGTTGGTACTGAATTTCTCCATTTTTCTGCAGCTCTTCCTATTATAGGTAGAGGCCTGGAATTTTTTTTGTTTTTTAGAAAACACTTCAACTTAGTTTCCTACCAGCGGACATTTTTCGATTAGAGTTTCAGAAAAAAAGTTACGAGCCGTCAAACGCACGAAAAAATGAGAAATCAGTCCCTGGTACTCAGTTGGCGCTCTGAACAAAAATTCTATAGTTTTCCCGAATTCTCCTCAAAAAGTTGTAAGACCCTTCCACCACTTTCAGACCCCGGCCGGCCTTCGGCCGGCCGGAATTAGTTTTTGAAACGAAACCCCTTATCATTCTAACATATATATAATAAATCTCATAAAATTCTCCCGAATTTTTGCTATTTTTTATGCTTTAAATGAGCTGAATTGGACCATTTTGAGGCGAGTTATGAATTTTCAAAGAATCACTTAAATTCTCAAATCCAAAAAATTGATGATTTTTCAAAATTTTTTTACCTCCCTCCAAAAAATCCAAAAAGCAATATAAAGTGCATATTCGTGTTCAGCACCTCAAACTATCCCAGAAAAGTATTTTTTGGCAATTTTAGGAGCAAAATTATTTTTCATAAAATGCAAATCCATGGGGTCCCCCCTTTGGTTTTGCATTTAAAAATTCATTTTTATTTTATATCTTTTTTTATATTAAAGATAAAAATACCGGACAAAGCACATTAGATAGAGCTCGAAATTCTCTACAAAAAAGCTCTTGGACGATTTTTCGTTAAAATCAACCCCTGACGAGTTATAGGGCCGGGACTGAAATGTCCCGGTCAGGCCAAAAAATTTTTCTATTTCCGGAAAATTTTGAAATTTTTTCAAAAATGCCACCAATCGATAGAGCTCAAAAAACGGTTGCTTGAAAGTGGTCTCCGTTTTCCTGGGAAAAATCGGCAAAAAATAATAAAATTCAAAAACAAAAAATTTTCGAGGGGGCCTAGCTCAAAAAATTTTGAAAATTTTCAAAATCTGAAAACGCCATCTGATGCAGCTTTAAAAACTGCACAAATGCTCAAGCGGCGCCAACCCGCTCCGCTTAACCCCCAGCGAGTTATTCCCGAAAAACGGAAAATGCCGAAATTGGGTGCCAAATTTTGCCATTTTCTGCAGCATTGGCATTTACAGATAGCCCCGCCAAATAAGCGCCAAGTTTTCCCAAACATTCCAACTTAAAATCCTACCAGCAAGCATTTTCCGCTCCCGCTTCTTCCCGCAAAGTTACAGGCCACCAAAGACGGACAAAAAAAATTTCACGCCGTTTCAGCGCCGCTGGCGCTCAACTGGCCACCGGAGCGGAAAACCTATAGTTTTCCTGAATGCGCCTCAAAAAGTTGTAAGACCCTTCCACCACTTTCAGACCCCTCCCGACAGCCGTTCGACTCAAATTAGTTTTTAAGACGAAACCCGACTTTTCTCTATGGTAATATAAACTAGCGTGTGGCGCAGTAGTTGCGCTCGGTGTAGACAGTATGTTTTGCACAGTAATTGCTCGGTGTAGACAGTATGCTTTGCACAGTGATTGCACGGTGTAGACAGTATACTTTTGGTATATATGGGCGGGCGCTGACATGAGCGCTTCGCGCAAAGGACTTCGTTGCTAGTGCATGCGCGGCTTTCATAATCGATAAGTGTACCACAACATGCGTGGCTCCCCACCCTTCCCCCCACGCTTCCCCCTGCCCCCGCCTCTTCCCAACCCCCACCCCCCCCCTCCCAACCACCCCCACCCCACCTAACCTCCCACACCTCCCACCACGCCTCCCCCCTCCCCCACCCTCTCCCTCTCCCACTCCCCCCCCCACCCCCCCCCCCACACGCCTCTCCCTCACACCTCCCCCTCCCCCACACCCTCTCCCCTCTGAGCCCACGCCTCCCCCTTTCCCCCCCCCACACGCCTCTCCCTCTCCCACTCCCACTCCCCTCCCCCCAAACCCCCCCCCAACCACCCCCACACCCCCTACCCTCCCACACCTCCCACCCACGCCCCCCTCCCCCCACACGCCTCTCCCCTCTCCCACTCCCCCTCCCCCCAACCTCCCCCACAACCCCACCCCCCCCACACCCCCTACCTCCCACACCTCCCACCCACGCCTCCCCACCCCCCCCCCACACGCCTCTCCCTCACACCTCCCCCTCCCCCCCACACCCCTCTCAGCCCACGCCTCCCCCTCCCCCCCCCCCCCCACACGCCTCTCCCCACGCCTCCCCTCCCCCCACACGCCTCTCCCTCACGCCTTCCCCTCCCCCCCCACGCCCGGACTCAAGACGGGCGCTTCGCGCCCGTTTTTTAATTTTTTGGGGGCCATTCGGCCGCTTCGCGGCCTCAGACTGGCGCTTCGCGCCGTTTTTTAATTTTTTGGGGGACATTCGGCCGTTTCACGGCCTCAGGACGGGCGCTTCGCGCCCGTTTTTTAATTTTGTGGGGACATTCGGCCGTTTCACGGCCTCAGGACGGGCGCTTCGCGCCCGTTTTTTAATTTTGTGGGAGGGATCCGGCCGCTTCGCGGCCTCAGGACGGCGCTTCGCGCCCGTTTTTTAATTTTTTGGGAGACGTTCGGCCGCTTCGCGGCCTCAGGACGGGCGCTTCGCGCCCGTTTTTTAATTTTTTGGAGGACATTCGGCCGCTTCGCGGCCTCAGACTGGCGCTTCGCGCCCGTCTTTTAATTTTTTGGGAGACGTTCGGCCGCTTCGCGGCCTCAGGACGGGCGCTTCGCGCCCGTTTTGTAATTTTTTGGGGGGACATTCGGCCGCTTCGCGGCCTCAGGACAGGCGCTTCGCGCCCGTTTTTTAATTTTTTGGGGGATATTCGGCCGCTTCGCGGCCTCAGGACGGGCGCTCCCACTCCTCAGAATCCCCAATCACACAGGGATTCTGAGGTCTTAACCATGTCTAAAGTAAAATCTGATTACATATTCGTGATCAGCGGCGAAATAACCCCTAAAATCATATTTTTGGAAGATTTTTGGTGAAAAAAATTTTCCACTCAGAAATCATGGTCACACCCCTGTGGTCCCGGATGCCAAAATCACTTTTATTTCTATAACTTTTTTTAAAAAAGTGATAAAAAGCTAAATTAAAATTTATAAAATAGAGCAAAAAATTGCGGATTTTTTTGAGTATATTATTTTTATAAAATACTTTTTCAGAAGGGAGTTCTGAATTTTTTTCTGAAAAATTGAATTTTTCCAGAAATTCTGGAATAACTTTTTTATTTTGGAAGATAGAAATTCCAAATAAATCTCATAAAATTCTCCCAATTTTTCTCTATTTTTAAAGCTTTATTCCACTAAATTTGACCAAAAACGAAGAGATTTATGAATTTTCGAAATTTCACAGGATTTTCCGGGGCTCAAATTTTGACGATTTTTCAAAAAATTTTAACCACCTTCCAAAAAGTCTGAAACACAAAATAAAGCGTATATACGTATTCAGCACCTCAAATTATGCCATAAAAATGCATTTGGGCTAATTTAAGAGTAAAAAATTTTTTCATGAAATGCAAAACCATGGGGTCCCCCCTATGGTTTTGAGTTTCAAAATCACAATTAATTTTATAACTTTTTTTAAATTCATGATAAAAACATGAGATAAAGCACATTAGATAGAGCTTAAAATTCTCTACAAAAATGCTCTAAGACAAATTTTCGCTAAAATCAACGCCTGACGAGTTATAAGCCTTGAACGGAAATGGGGAGCTCAGTTCCGGAAAATTTTTCTATTTCCGGAAAATTTTGAAATTTTTTCAAAAATGCCACCAATCGATAGAGCTCGAAAAACGGTTGCTTGAAAGTGGTCTCCGTTTTCCTGGGAAAAATCGGCAAAAAATAATAAAATTCAAAAACGAAAAATTTTCGAGGGGGCCTAGCTCGAAAAATTTTGAAAATTTTCAAAATCTGAAAACGCCATCGGATGCAGCTTTAAAAACTACACAAATGCTCAAGCGGCGCCAACCCGCTCCGCTTAACCCCCAGCGAGTTATTCACGAAAAGCCAAAACCGGCATTTTGAGCGCCGTTCAGTCGCCAATTTCTACAGGCTCGGCATTTGATCTGATCAAAAAGTGATCAGTGACAAAGTTGTAGCCAACATGTCTGGGGTGTGCCCTCTCAGCGGACTTTTTCCGCTCCCGGTTCCCTGAGAAAAGTTACAGCCCGAAAACCGCGACGATTTTTTTTATTTGGCCGTTTCAGCGCCGCTGGCGCTCAACTGGCCGCCGGACCGGAATTTCCTTATTTTTCCCAGATGCGCCGTCAAAAGTTACCCCTGCCTGCAAAATTTCAGCCCCCTCCGGGCAAACCACGGGGACTTATAATTTTTTCTACGAACTGCAAGTTTATTCTATATATATATAAACTAGCGTGTGTCGCAGTGGTTGCTCGGTGTAGACAGTATGCTTTGCACAGTAATTGCTCGGTGTAGACAGTATACTTTTGGTATATATGGGCGGGCGCTGACATGAGCGCTTCGCGCAAAGGACTTCGTTGCTAGTGCATGCGCGGCTTCCATAATCGATGCGTGTACCACAACATGCGTGGCTCCCCACCCTTCCCCCCACGCTTCCCCCCTGCCCCCGCCTCTTCCCAACCCCCACGCCCCCCCCCCCTCCCCAACCACCCCCACCCCCACACCCCCTACCTCCCACCCACGCCTCCCCCCTCCCCCCCCACCCCTCTCCCCTCTCCCACTCCCCCTCCCCCAACCCCCACCCAACCCCACCCCACCCCCCCCCACACGCCTCTCCCTCACACCTCACCCTCCCCCCCACACGCCTCTCCCTCACACCTCCCCCTCCCCCCCCACACCCCTCTCCCCTCTCAGCCCACGCCTCCCCCCCCCCCCCACGCCCGGCCTCAAGACGGGCGCTTCGCGCCCGTTTTTTAATTTTGTTGAGGACATTTGGCCGCTTCGCGGCCTCGGGACGGGCGCTTCGCGCACGTTTTTAATTTTGTGGGAACATTCGGCCGCTTCGCGGCCTCAGGACGGGCGCTTCGCGCCCGTTTTTTAATTTTGTGGGAGGGCTCCGGCCTCTTCGCGGCCTCAGGAAGGGCGCTTCGCGCCCGTTTTTTAATTTTTTAAATGGATATTCGGCCGCTTCGCGGCCTCATGACGGGCGCTTCGCGCCCGTTTTTTAATTTTTTTGGGGGATATTTGGCCGCTTCGCGGCCTCAGGACGGGCGCTTCGCGCCCGTTTTTTAATTTTTTTGGGGGATATTTGGCCGCTTCGCGGCCTCAGGACGGGCGCTTCGCGCCCGTTTTTTAATTTTTTGGGGACATTCGGCCGCTTCGCGGCCTCATGACGGGCGCTTCGCGCCCGTTTTTTAATTTTTTAAGGGACATTCGACCGCCTCGCGGCCTCAGGACGGGCGCTTCGCGCCCGTTTTCAAGCTTTGTAGGGAAATTAGGACGCTTCGCGGCCTCAGGACGGGCGCTTCGCGCCCGTTTTTTAATTTTTTTAATGGACATTCGACCGCTTCGCTGCCTCAGGACGGGCGCTTCGCGCCCGTTTTTAGACTTTGTGGGGCCAGACGGGCGCTTCGCGCCCGTTTCTAAATTTTGTAGGGCTTGGACGGGCGCTTCGCACCCGTTTTGTAATTTTTTTGGGGACATTCGGCCGCTTCGCGGCCTCATGACGGGCGCTTCGCGCCCGTTTTTTAATTTTTTTGGGGGATATTCGGCCGCTTCGCGGTCTCAGGACGGGCGCTTCGCGCCCGTTTTTTAATTTTTTTAATGGGGACATTCGGCCGCTTCGCGGCCTTAAACAAATAAGTAAATGGTTTATGAAAAATAGAATTAAAAAATGTATTAATAATTTTTAAAAAATTATTAAAAATGCTTTCTTTTATTAATTAAAAATAAACTTTGAATTTACAATGATTAAGTATTATTGTATTGAAAATAATTTTTTTGACAATTTCAAATTTAAAAAAACATTAAATTCTTTAATTTAAAAAAAAATAATTATTTTTAAATAAAATTTTCACCAAAAAATAATTTAATTCAAATGAAAATTTTTTATTTATTATTAATAAAATAAAAATATTTTAAATGAATAAAACCTGTAAAAGTAATCAAAAAATGTACAGAAAAATAATGTACACCGGCCGGATTCGAACCTGCCGCCCCCCCCCCCCAGAAGATGACTCAGAATCCCCAATCACACAGGGATTCTGAGGGCTTAACGATGTCAAAAGTAAAATCTGATCACGTATTCGTGATCAGCGGCCCAAATAACCCCTAAAGACATGTTTTTGGAAGATTTTTGTCGAAAAAATTTTTCAACTCAAAAATCCTATGCTCACCCCTTTGGTCCCGAATCTCAAAATCACTTTTATTTTTATAAAAATTCTTAAAAAAGAGATAAAAATGCCAAATAAAATTTATATAATAGAGCAAAAAATTGCGGATTTTTGTAGTATTAAACATTTCCAGAATCACTTTTCAGAACCGAGTTATGAATTTTTTTCTGAAAAATCGAAAATTTCCAGAAATTCTGGAATAACTATTTTTATTTTGTGGTATAAATTTCAAATAAATTTCATAAAATTCTCCCGATTTTTTGCTATTTTTAAAGCTTTAATTCACTTAAATTGACCAGTCCTCCATTGAGTTATGAATTTTCAAATATTAGGCCAAAATCCCGAGGGCCAAAAAATTGCCAAAAAATAAAGAATTTTTAAAAAATTCCAAAAATCATGAAACGAAAAACAAACATCATATTCGTGCTCAGCACCTCAAAATACCCCAGAAAAATATTTTTCACCCCCATTTTCAACCCAAAAAAAAATTCTGAAAATTTCTAGGGGGCCTAGCTCGAAAATTTTTGAAATTTTCCGGGCATATAGCACACCTTTCGATAGAGCTTAAAAAGCTCTACAATTTTGGTCTAAGGCACTTTTTGGCTAAAACCAACCCCTGACCAGTTATGGGCCCGGGACTCAAATGTCCCGCTGAGGCCAAAAAATTTTTCTATTTCCGGGAAAAAATCGAAATTTTTCCGAAAAAAATACCAGTCGATAGAGCTCGAAAAACTATGTTTTGGAAGTGGTCTCCGTTTCTCTGGGAAAATTCGTTAAAAATTCTTAAAATTCAAAAACCCGAAAACCGTTTTTTAGGCCTAGCTCGAAAAATTTTGAAAATTTTCGAAATTTTAAAATCTGGAAAAATCGAGCTCACCGAGCTCTACAATAAGTCTGCTGGCCACCCTGCGCTCAGGTCAAAGCCTAATGAGTTATTCAACGGGGACTGAACTGGGCAAAGTTGGTACTGAAAAGTTGCCAATTTCTGCAGCCCTTCCAAGTATAGGTAGAGGCCTGGAATTTTTTTTGAAAATTAGAAAACACTTCAACTTAAAATCCTACCAGCAAGAATTTTCCGCTCCCTTTCCTTTAAAAAAAGTTGCGGGCCTTCAAACGCAAGCAAAAGTGAGAAATTAGCCGCCGGGACTCAGTTGGCCACCGGAGCAAAAAACCTATAGTTTTCCCAGATGCGCCTCAAAAAGTTGTAAGACCCTTCCACTACTTTCAAGGCGCTCCCGGCCTTCGGCCGGGAGCCTTAATTTTTTTAATGAGTCCCCCTTTTTCTCTATATATATATAAACTAGCGGGTGCGTGAACCGTCGGCTATTTAGCTGGGGAAAAGCGCTTCGCGCTTTGGGAGCTTCGCTACCTAGATTAGCTCTGGTTATGGAAATTGGAATTTTTAAAAAATTATCTGGGACTTTTAGGCCGCTTTGCGGCCTCGAACGGACGCTCGCCCCATTTTTAAATTTTGTTGGGCTTATACTGGCGCTTCGCGCCTGTTTTTAAAATTAAAAAAAATTATTAGGGGTTTTTAGTCCACATCGAGGCTCAAGACGGGCGCTTCGCGCCCGTTATTTAAATTTTGTTGGTTCAGACGGGCGCTTCGCGCCCGTTTTTTAAATCCATTGAACTCATACGGGCGATTCGCGCCCGTTTTTTAGCTTGTTAGGCCGCTTCGCGGCCTCAGTCGGGCGCTTCGCGCCCGTTTCTAAATTTGTTGAGCTATTAAGGCCGCTTCGCGGCCTCAGACGGGCGCTTCGCGCCCGTTTCTAAATTTGTTTGGCTATTAAGACAGCTTCGAGGCCTCAGACGGGTGCTTCGCGCCCGTTTCTAAATTTGTTGGGCTATTGAGGCCGCTTCGCGGCCTCAGACGGGCGCTTCGCGCCGGTTTTTCAATTTTTGTTGGCCTTGGACGGGCGCTTCGCGCCCGTTTTTTAAATTCGTTGAACTCATACGGGCGCTTCGCGCCCGTTTTTTAGCTTGTTAGGCCGCTTCGCGGCCTTGGACGGGTCTTTAAATGAAGACTTTAAAAAATTATTATTCACATTGGTCGCTCATTTTTGGTCAGAAAAGACTAAAATAGTTGAAAACTTTTCCTCAGCCTCTCATCATATCAATATAGTTTAGTACACCGACAATTTCAACGTGTACTTGGAACCTTTTTATAATCTGTGCACAGACCGATTTTGTTAACAGATAATATCTAAGAAAATCTTTCAAGAGAAAAAGTTTATGGTAATGTAATTGATATCATCAGAAAGAGCATGAAATTCTGCACTTGAATAACTGATCAGAATGTAAATAGCTCTTTAAATGAAGACTTTAAAAAATTATTATTCACATTGGTCGCTCATTTTTGGTAAGAAAAGACTTCAATAGTTGAAAACTTTTCCTCAGCCTCTCATCATATCAATATAGTTTAGTACACCGACAATTTCAACGTGTACTTGGAACCTTTTTATAATCTGTGCACAGACCGATTTTGTTAACAGATAATATCTAAGAAAATCTTTCAAGAGAAAAAGTTTATGGTAATGTAATTGATATCATCAGAAAGAGCATGAAATTCTGCACTTGAATAACTGATCAGAATGTAAATAGCTCTTTAAATGAAGAGTTTAAAAAATTATTATTCACATTGGTCGCTCATTTTTGGTCAGAAAAGACTAAAATAGTTGAAAACTTTTCCTCAGCCTCTCATCATATCAATATAGTTTAGTACACCGACAATTTCAACGTGTACTTGGAACCTTTTTATAATCTGTGCACAGACCGATTTTGTTAACAGATAATATCTAAGAAAATCTTTCAAGAGAAAAAGTTTATGGTAATGTAATTGATATCATCAGAAAGAGCATGAAATTCTGCACTTGAATAACTGATCAGAATGTAAATAGCTCTTTAAATGAAGACTTTAAAAAATTATTATTCACATTGGTCGCTCATTTTTGGTAAGAAAAGACTTAAATAGTTGAAAACTTTTCCTCAGCCTCTCATCATATCAATATAGTTTAGTACACCGACAATTTCAACGTGTACTTGGAACCTTTTTATAATCTGTGCACAGACCGATTTTGTTAACAGATAATATCTAAGAAAATCTTTCAAGAGAAAAAGTTTATGGTAATGTAATTGATATCATCAGAAAGAGCATGAAATTCTGCACTTGAATAACTGATCAGAATGTAAATAGCTCTTTAAATGAAGACTTTAAAAAATTATTATTCACATTGGTCGCTCATTTTTGGTAAGAAAAGACTTCAATAGTTGAAAACTTTTCCTCAGCCTCTCATCATATCAATATAGTTTAGTACACCGACAATTTCAACGTGTACTTGGAACCTTTTTATAATCTGTGCACAGACCGATTTTGTTAACAGATAATATCTAAGAAAATCTTTCAAGAGAAAAAGTTTATGGTAATGTAATTGATATCATCAGAAAGAGCATGAAATTCTGCACTTGAATAACTGATCAGAATGTAAATAGCTCTTTAAATGAAGACTTTAAAAAATTATTATTCACATTGGTCGCTCATTTTTGGTCAGAAAAGACTAAAATAGTTGAAAACTTTTCCTCAGCCTCTCATCATATCAATATAGTTTAGTACACCGACAATTTCAACGTGTACTTGGAACCTTTTTATAATCTGTGCACAGACCGATTTTGTTAACAGATAATATCTAAGAAAATCTTTCAAGAGAAAAAGTTTATGGTAATGTAATTGATATCATCAGAAAGAGCATGAAATTCTGCACTTGAATAACTGATCAGAATGTAAATAGCTCTTTAAATGAAGACTTTAAAAAATTATTATTCACATTGGTCGCTCATTTTTGGTAAGAAAAGACTTAAATAGTTGAAAACTTTTCCTCAGCCTCTCATCATATCAATATAGTTTAGTACACCGACAATTTCAACGTGTACTTGGAACCTTTTTATAATCTGTGCACAGACCGATTTTGTTAACAGATAATATCTAAGAAAATCTTTCAAGAGAAAAAGTTTATGGTAATGTAATTGATATCATCAGAAAGAGCATGAAATTCTGCACTTGAATAACTGATCAGAATGTAAATAGCTCTTTAAATGAAGACTTTAAAAAATTATTATTCACATTGGTCGCTCATTTTTGGTCAGAAAAGACTAAAATAGTTGAAAACTTTTCCTCAGCCTCTCATCATATCAATATAGTTTAGTACACCGACAATTTCAACGTGTACTTGGAACCTTTTTATAATCTGTGCACAGACCGATTTTGTTAACAGATAATATCTAAGAAAATCTTTCAAGAGAAAAAGTTTATGGTAATGTAATTGATATCATCAGAAAGAGCATGAAATTCTGCACTTGAATAACTGATCAGAATGTTAATAGCTCTTTAAATGAAGACTTTAAAAAATTATTATTCACATTGGTCGCTCATTTTTGGTCAAAAAAGACTTAAATAGTTGAAAACTTTTCCTCAGCCTCTCATCATATCAATATAGTTTAGTACACCGACAATTTCAACGTGTACTTGGAACCTTTTTATAATCTGTGCACAGACCGATTTTGTTAACAGATAATATCTAAGAAAATCTTTCAAGAGAAAAAGTTTATGGTAATGTAATTGATATCATCAGAAAGAGCATGAAATTCTGCACTTGAATAACTGATCAGAATGTAAATAGCTCTTTAAATGAAGACTTTAAAAAATTATTATTCACATTGGTCGCTCATTTTTGGTCAGAAAAGACTAAAATAGTTGAAAACTTTTCCTCAGCCTCTCATCATATCAATATAGTTTAGTACACCGACAATTTCAACGTGTACTTGGAACCTTTTTATAATCTGTGCACAGACCGATTTTGTTAACAGATAATATCTAAGAAAATCTTTCAAGAGAAAAAGTTTATGGTAATGTAATTGATATCATCAGAAAGAGCATGAAATTCTGCACTTGAATAACTGATCAGAATGTAAATAGCTCTTTAAATGAAGACTTTAAAAAATTATTATTCACATTGGTCGCTCATTTTTGGTCAGAAAAGACTAAAATAGTTGAAAACTTTTCCTCAGCCTCTCATCATATCAATATAGTTTAGTACACCGACAATTTCAACGTGTACTTGGAACCTTTTTATAATCTGTGCACAGACCGATTTTGTTAACAGATAATATCTAAGAAAATCTTTCAAGAGAAAAAGTTTATGGTAATGTAATTGATATCATCAGAAAGAGCATGAAATTCTGCACTTGAATAACTGATCAGAATGTTAATAGCTCTTTAAATGAAGACTTTAAAAAATTATTATTCACATTGGTCGCTCATTTTTGGTCAAAAAAGACTTAAATAGTTGAAAACTTTTCCTCAGCCTCTCATCATATCAATATAGTTTAGTACACCGACAATTTCAACGTGTACTTGGAACCTTTTTATAATCTGTGCACAGACCGATTTTGTTAACAGATAATATCTAAGAAAATCTTTCAAGAGAAAAAGTTTATGGTAATGTAATTGATATCATCAGAAAGAGCATGAAATTCTGCACTTGAATAACTGATCAGAATGTAAATAGCTCTTTAAATGAAGACTTTAAAAAATTATTATTCACATTGGTCGCTCATTTTTGGTCAGAAAAGACTAAAATAGTTGAAAACTTTTCCTCAGCCTCTCATCATATCAATATAGTTTAGTACACCGACAATTTCAACGTGTACTTGGAACCTTTTTATAATCTGTGCACAGACCGATTTTGTTAACAGATAATATCTAAGAAAATCTTTCAAGAGAAAAAGTTTATGGTAATGTAATTGATATCATCAGAAAGAGCATGAAATTCTGCACTTGAATAACTGATCAGAATGTAAATAGCTCTTTAAATGAAGACTTTAAAAAATTATTATTCACATTGGTCGCTCTTTTTTGGTAAGAAAAGACTTCAATAGTTGAAAACTTTTCCTCAGCCTCTCATCATATCAATATAGTTTAGTACACCGACAATTTCAACGTGTACTTGGAACCTTTTTATAATCTGTGCACAGACCGATTTTGTTAACAGATAATATCTAAGAAAATCTTTCAAGAGAAAAAGTTTATGGTAATGTAATTGATATCATCAGAAAGAGCATGAAATTCTGCACTTGAATAACTGATCAGAATGTAAATAGCTCTTTAAATGAAGACTTTAAAAAATTATTATTCACATTGGTCGCTCATTTTTGGTCAGAAAAGACTAAAATAGTTGAAAACTTTTCCTCAGCCTCTCATCATATCAATATAGTTTAGTACACCGACAATTTCAACGTGTACTTGGAACCTTTTTATAATCTGTGCACAGACCGATTTTGTTAACAGATAATATCTAAGAAAATCTTTCAAGAGAAAAAGTTTATGGTAATGTAATTGATATCATCAGAAAGAGCATGAAATTCTGCACTTGAATAACTGATCAGAATGTAAATAGCTCTTTAAATGAAGACTTTAAAAAATTATTATTCACATTGGTCGCTCATTTTTGGTAAGAAAAAGACTTAAATAGTTGAAAACTTTTCCTCAGCCTCTCATCATATCAATATAGTTTAGTACACCGACAATTTCAACGTGTACTTGGAACCTTTTTATAATCTGTGCACAGACCGATTTTGTTAACAGATAATATCTAAGAAAATCTTTCAAGAGAAAAAGTTTATGGTAATGTAATTGATATCATCAGAAAGAGCATGAAATTCTGCACTTGAATAACTGATCAGAATGTAAATAGCTCTTTAAATGAAGACTTTAAAAAATTATTATTCACATTGGTCGCTCATTTTTGGTCAGAAAAGACTAAAATAGTTGAAAACTTTTCCTCAGCCTCTCATCATATCAATATAGTTTAGTACACCGACAATTTCAACGTGTACTTGGAACCTTTTTATAATCTGTGCACAGACCGATTTTGTTAACAGATAATATCTAAGAAAATCTTTCAAGAGAAAAAGTTTATGGTAATGTAATTGATATCATCAGAAAGAGCATGAAATTCTGCACTTGAATAACTGATCAGAATGTAAATAGCTCTTTAAATGAAGACTTTAAAAAATTATTATTCACATTGGTCGCTCATTTTTGGTCAGAAAAGACTAAAATAGTTGAAAACTTTTCCTCAGCCTCTCATCATATCAATATAGTTTAGTACACCGACAATTTCAACGTGTACTTGGAACCTTTTTATAATCTGTGCACAGACCGATTTTGTTAACAGATAATATCTAAGAAAATCTTTCAAGAGAAAAAAGTTTATGGTAATGTAATTGATATCATCAGAAAGAGCATGAAATTCTGCACTTGAATAACTGATCAGAATGTAAATAGCTCTTTAAATGAAGACTTTAAAAAATTATTATTCATATTGGTCGCTCATTTTTGGTCAAAAAAGACTTAAATAGTTGAAAACTTTTCCTCAGCCTCTCATCATATCAATATAGTTTAGTACACCGACAATTTCAACGTGTACTTGGAACCTTTTTATAATCTGTGCACAGACCGATTTTGTTAACAGATAATATCTAAGAAAATCTTTCAAGAGAAAAAGTTTATGGTAATGTAATTGATATCATCAGAAAGAGCATGAAATTCTGCACTTGAATAACTGATCAGAATGTAAATAGCTCTTTAAATGAAGACTTTAAAAAATTATTATTCACATTGGTCGCTCATTTTTGGTCAGAAAAGACTAAAATAGTTGAAAACTTTTCCTCAGCCTCTCATCATATCAATATAGTTTAGTACACCGACAATTTCAACGTGTACTTGGAACCTTTTTATAATCTGTGCACAGACCGATTTTGTTAACAGATAATATCTAAGAAAATCTTTCAAGAGAAAAAGTTTATGGTAATGTAATTGATATCATCAGAAAGAGCATGAAATTCTGCACTTGAATAACTGATCAGAATGTTAATAGCTCTTTAAATGAAGACTTTACAAAATTATTATTCACATTGGTCGCTCTTTTTGGTAAGAAAAGACTTAATAGTTGAAAACTTTTCCTCAGCCTCTCATCATATCAATATAGTTTAGTACACCGACAATTTCAACGTGTACTTGGAACCTTTTTATAATCTGTGCACAGACCGATTTTGTTAACAGATAATATCTAAGAAAATCTTTCAAGAGAAAAAGTTTATGGTAATGTAATTGATATCATCAGAAAGAGCATGAAATTCTGCACTTGAATAACTGATCAGAATGTAAATAGCTCTTTAAATGAAGACTTTAAAAAATTATTATTCACATTGGTCGCTCATTTTTGGTCAGAAAAGACTAAAATAGTTGAAAACTTTTCCTCAGCCTCTCATCATATCAATATAGTTTAGTACACCGACAATTTCAACGTGTACTTGGAACCTTTTTATAATCTGTGCACAGACCGATTTTGTTAACAGATAATATCTAAGAAAATCTTTCAAGAGAAAAAGTTTATGGTAATGTAATTGATATCATCAGAAAGAGCATGAAATTCTGCACTTGAATAACTGATCAGAATGTAAATAGCTCTTTAAATGAAGACTTTAAAAAATTATTATTCACATTGGTCGCTCATTTTTGGTCAAAAAAGACTAAAATAGTTGAAAACTTTTCCTCAGCCTCTCATCATATCAATATAGTTTAGTACACCGACAATTTCAACGTGTACTTGGAACCTTTTTATAATCTGTGCACAGACCGATTTTGTTAACAGATAATATCTAAGAAAATCTTTCAAGAGAAAAAGTTTATGGTAATGTAATTGATATCATCAGAAAGAGCATGAAATTCTGCACTTGAATAACTGATCAGAATGTAAATAGCTCTTTAAATGAAGACTTTAAAAAATTATTATTCACATTGGTCGCTCATTTTTGGTCAAAAAAGACTAAAATAGTTGAAAACTTTTCCTCAGCCTCTCATCATATCAATATAGTTTAGTACACCGACAATTTCAACGTGTACTTGGAACCTTTTTATAATCTGTGCACAGACCGATTTTGTTAACAGATAATATCTAAGAAAATCTTTCAAGAGAAAAAGTTTATGGTAATGTAATTGATATCATCAGAAAGAGCATGAAATTCTGCACTTGAATAACTGATCAGAATGTAAATAGCTCTTTAAATGAAGACTTTAAAAAATTATTATTCACATTGGTCGCTCATTTTTGGTCAAAAAAGACTTAAATAGTTGAAAACTTTTCCTCAGCCTCTCATCATATCAATATAGTTTAGTACACCGACAATTTCAACGTGTACTTGGAACCTTTTTATAATCTGTGCACAGACCGATTTTGTTAACAGATAATATCTAAGAAAATCTTTCAAGAGAAAAAGTTTATGGTAATGTAATTGATATCATCAGAAAGAGCATGAAATTCTGCACTTGAATAACTGATCAGAATGTAAATAGCTCTTTAAATGAAGACTTTAAAAAATTATTATTCACATTGGTCGCTCATTTTTGGTCAAAAAAGACTAAAATAGTTGAAAACTTTTCCTCAGCCTCTCATCATATCAATATAGTTTAGTACACCGACAATTTCAACGTGTACTTGGAACCTTTTTATAATCTGTGCACAGACCGATTTTGTTAACAGATAATATCTAAGAAAATCTTTCAAGAGAAAAAGTTTATGGTAATGTAATTGATATCATCAGAAAGAGCATGAAATTCTGCACTTGAATAACTGATCAGAATGTAAATAGCTCTTTAAATGAAGACTTTAAAAAATTATTATTCACATTGGTCGCTCATTTTTGGTCAGAAAAGACTAAAATAGTTGAAAACTTTTCCTCAGCCTCTCATCATATCAATATAGTTTAGTACACCGACAATTTCAACGTGTACTTGGAACCTTTTTATAATCTGTGCACAGACCGATTTTGTTAACAGATAATATCTAAGAAAATCTTTCAAGAGAAAAAGTTTATGGTAATGTAATTGATATCATCAGAAAGAGCATGAAATTCTGCACTTGAATAACTGATCAGAATGTAAATAGCTCTTTAAATGAAGACTTTAAAAAATTATTATTCACATTGGTCGCTCATTTTTGGTCAGAAAAGACTAAAATAGTTGAAAACTTTTCCTCAGCCTCTCATCATATCAATATAGTTTAGTACACCGACAATTTCAACGTGTACTTGGAACCTTTTTATAATCTGTGCACAGACCGATTTTGTTAACAGATAATATCTAAGAAAATCTTTCAAGAGAAAAAGTTTATGGTAATGTAATTGATATCATCAGAAAGAGCATGAAATTCTGCACTTGAATAACTGATCAGAATGTAAATAGCTCTTTAAATGAAGACTTTAAAAAATTATTATTCACATTGGTCGCTCATTTTTGGTCAAAAAGACTAAAATAGTTGAAAACTTTTCCTCAGCCTCTCATCATATCAATATAGTTTAGTACACCGACAATTTCAACGTGTACTTGGAACCTTTTTATAATCTGTGCACAGACCGATTTTGTTAACAGATAATATCTAAGAAAATCTTTCAAGAGAAAAAGTTTATGGTAATGTAATTGATATCATCAGAAAGAGCATGAAATTCTGCACTTGAATAACTGATCAGAATGTAAATAGCTCTTTAAATGAAGACTTTAAAAAATTATTATTCACATTGGTCGCTCATTTTTGGTCAAAAAGACTAAAATAGTTGAAAACTTTTCCTCAGCCTCTCATCATATCAATATAGTTTAGTACACCGACAATTTCAACGTGTACTTGGAACCTTTTTATAATCTGTGCACAGACCGATTTTGTTAACAGATAATATCTAAGAAAATCTTTCAAGAGAAAAAGTTTATGGTAATGTAATTGATATCATCAGAAAGAGCATGAAATTCTGCACTTGAATAACTGATCAGAATGTAAATAGCTCTTTAAATGAAGACTTTAAAAAATTATTATTCACATTGGTCGCTCATTTTTGGTCAGAAAAGACTAAAATAGTTGAAAACTTTTCCTCAGCCTCTCATCATATCAATATAGTTTAGTACACCGACAATTTCAACGTGTACTTGGAACCTTTTTATAATCTGTGCACAGACCGATTTTGTTAACAGATAATATCTAAGAAAATCTTTCAAGAGAAAAAGTTTATGGTAATGTAATTGATATCATCAGAAAGAGCATGAAATTCTGCACTTGAATAACTGATCAGAATGTAAATAGCTCTTTAAATGAAGACTTTAAAAAATTATTATTCACATTGGTCGCTCATTTTTGGTCAGAAAAGACTTAAAATAGTTGAAAACTTTTCCTCAGCCTCTCATCATATCAATATAGTTTAGTACACCGACAATTTCAACGTGTACTTGGAACCTTTTTATAATCTGTGCACAGACCGATTTTGTTAACAGATAATATCTAAGAAAATCTTTCAAGAGAAAAAGTTTATGGTAATGTAATTGATATCATCAGAAAGAGCATGAAATTCTGCACTTGAATAACTGATCAGAATGTAAATAGCTCTTTAAATGAAGACTTTAAAAAATTATTATTCACATTGGTCGCTTTTTTGGTCAGAAAAGACTAAAATAGTTGAAAACTTTTCCTCAGCCTCTCATCATATCAATATAGTTTAGTACACCGACAATTTCAACGTGTACTTGGAACCTTTTTATAATCTGTGCACAGACCGATTTTGTTAACAGATAATATCTAAGAAAATCTTTCAAGAGAAAAAGTTTATGGTAATGTAATTGATATCATCAGAAAGAGCATGAAATTCTGCACTTGAATAACTGATCAGAATGTAAATAGCTCTTTAAATGAAGACTTTAAAAAATTATTATTCACATTGGTCGCTCATTTTTGGTCAAAAAAGACTAAAATAGTTGAAAACTTTTCCTCAGCCTCTCATCATATCAATATAGTTTAGTACACCGACAATTTCAACGTGTACTTGGAACCTTTTTATAATCTGTGCACAGACCGATTTTGTTAACAGATAATATCTAAGAAAATCTTTCAAGAGAAAAAGTTTATGGTAATGTAATTGATATCATCAGAAAGAGCATGAAATTCTGCACTTGAATAACTGATCAGAATGTTAATAGCTCTTTAAATGAAGACTTTAAAAAATTATTATTCACATTGGTCGCTCATTTTTGGTCAAAAAAGACTAAAATAGTTGAAAACTTTTCCTCAGCCTCTCATCATATCAATATAGTTTAGTACACCGACAATTTCAACGTGTACTTGGAACCTTTTTATAATCTGTGCACAGACCGATTTTGTTAACAGATAATATCTAAGAAAATCTTTCAAGAGAAAAAGTTTATGGTAATGTAATTGATATCATCAGAAAGAGCATGAAATTCTGCACTTGAATAACTGATCAGAATGTAAATAGCTCTTTAAATGAAGACTTTAAAAAATTATTATTCACATTGGTCGCTCATTTTTGGTCAAAAAAGACTAAAATAGTTGAAAACTTTTCCTCAGCCTCTCATCATATCAATATAGTTTAGTACACCGACAATTTCAACGTGTACTTGGAACCTTTTTATAATCTGTGCACAGACCGATTTTGTTAACAGATAATATCTAAGAAAATCTTTCAAGAGAAAAAGTTTATGGTAATGTAATTGATATCATCAGAAAGAGCATGAAATTCTGCACTTGAATAACTGATCAGAATGTAAATAGCTCTTTAAATGAAGACTTTAAAAAATTATTATTCACATTGGTCGCTCATTTTTGGTCAAAAAGACTTAAATAGTTGAAAACTTTTCCTCAGCCTCTCATCATATCAATATAGTTTAGTACACCGACAATTTCAACGTGTACTTGGAACCTTTTTATAATCTGTGCACAGACCGATTTTGTTAACAGATAATATCTAAGAAAATCTTTCAAGAGAAAAAGTTTATGGTAATGTAATTGATATCATCAGAAAGAGCATGAAATTCTGCACTTGAATAACTGATCAGAATGTAAATAGCTCTTTAAATGAAGACTTTAAAAAATTATTATTCACATTGGTCGCTCATTTTTGGTCAAAAAAGACTTAAATAGTTGAAAACTTTTCCTCAGCCTCTCATCATATCAATATAGTTTAGTACACCGACAATTTCAACGTGTACTTGGAACCTTTTTATAATCTGTGCACAGACCGATTTTGTTAACAGATAATATCTAAGAAAATCTTTCAAGAGAAAAAGTTTATGGTAATGTAATTGATATCATCAGAAAGAGCATGAAATTCTGCACTTGAATAACTGATCAGAATGTAATTGATAATGTTTTGTATGTTTTAAAATAACAAATGAGGGCCATATATTACCAAGCCACGCATGCACACCATAGCCAACTGGGCACCCTAGTTTATATACTTTAGAACAACAGTGCAACTCATTGCTAAAACAAAAATCTCGGGAACGGCTAATCGGGGGGATCTGAAATTTTGCAGGCAGGGGTAACTTTTGACGGCGCATCCGGGAAAAATAGGGGCATTCCGGTCCGGTGGCCAACTGAGCGCCAGCGGCGCTGAAATGGCTTTTTGCTTTTTTCAAGAGCCTGTGAAACGATGGGTTTTGCTCTGATCAAAAAATGCTTGCTGGGAGGATTTTAAGTTGAAGTGTGCCCTACAAGTTCGCCAGCAAACATTTTTCTCTACGACCTACCGTATTCCCGGTACGCGTGGCTAAAAATTGAAAAGCCAAAAACCGGATTTTCGGTTTTCGGGAATAACTCGCTGGGGGTTACGCTGAGCGGGTCGTCGCCAGCGAACTTATTGTACAGCTCGCCGAGCTCTATCTTGTAAATTTTTTAAATTCTGAAAATTTTCAGAAATTTTCCAGCTAGGCCCCCTTGTCACTTTTGGGGTTTTTGAATTTTAGTATTTTTTGCAGATTTTTCTCGAAAAAACCAAGACCACTTTCAAGCAACCGATTTTCATGCTCTATCGATTGGTGTCAATTTCAGAAAAATTTTTCAAAAATTTTTTGGAAATAGAAAATTTTTGGTTGGTAGGCCTCAATTTCAGTTCTGTGGCTATAACTTCTCAGGGATTGCTTTTAGCAAAAAGTCATGCAAGAGCATTTTTGTAGAGAATTTTAAGCCCAATATAATGTGCTTTATCTCATGTTTTTATCTTGAATTTAAAAAAAGTTATAAAATTAATTGTGATTTTGAAACTCAAAACCATAGGGGGGACCCCATGGTTTTGCATTTCATGAAAAATTTTTTTGCTCCTAAATTAGCCAAAATGCATTTTTATGGCCTAATTTATGGTGCTGAATACGTATATACGCTTTATTTTGCGTTTCAGATTTTTTGGAAGGTGGTAAAAATTTTTTGAAAAATCGTCAAAATTTGAGCCCCGGAAAATCCAGTTTATTTGTAATTTCTATCTTCCAAAATAAATAAGTTATTCCAGAATTTCTGGAAAAATTCGATTTTTCAGAAAAAATTCCTAACTCCATTCTGAAAAAGTATTTTATAAAAATAATATACTCAAAAAATCCGCAATTTTTTGCTCTATTTTATAAATTTTAATTTAGCTTTTTATCACTTTTTTAAAAAAAGTTATAGAAATAAAAGTGATTTTAGCATTCGGGACCAAAGGGGTGTGACCATGATTTCCCCGGAAAATCCAGTGAAATTTCGAAAATTCATAACTGTCTTCGTTTTTGGTCAAATTTAGTGGAATAAAGTTTGAAAAATAGCAAAAAATTAGGAGAATTTTATGGGATTTAGGGCGCGAAGCGCCCGTCCTGTGGCCGCAAAGCTGCCGAATGTCCCCCAAAAAATTAAAAAACTGGCGCGAAGCGCCCGTCCTGAGGCCGCGAAGCGGCCGAATGTCCCCAAAAAAATTAAAAAACGGGCGCGAAGCGCCCGTCCTGAGGCCGCGAAGCGGCCAAATGCCCCCCAAAAAATTAAAAAACGGGCGCGAAGCGCCCATCCTGAGGCCGCGAAGCGGCCGAATGTCCCCCAAAAAAATTAAAAAACGGGCGCGAAGCGCCCGTCCTGAGGCCGCGAAGCGGCCAAATGCCCCCCAAAAAATTAAAAAACGGGCGCGAAGCGCCCGTCCTGAGGCCGCGAAGCGGCCGAATGTCCCCCAAAAAATTAAAAAACGGGCGCGAAGCGCCCGTCCTGAGGCCGCGAAGCGGCCAAGTGTCCTCAACAAAATTAAAAGACGGGCGCAAAGCGCCCGTCTTGAGGCCGCGAAGCGGCCGAATGTTCCCAACGAATTTAAAAGACGGGCGCGAAGCGCCCGTCTTGAGGCCGCGAAGCGGCCAAGTGTCCTCAACAAAATTAAAAGACGGGCGCAAAGCGCCCGTCTTGAGGCCGCGAAGCGGCCGAATGTTCCCAACAAATTTAAATGACGGGCGCGAAGCGCCCGTCCTGAGGCCGCGAAGCGCCCTAATGTTCTCAGCAAAATTAAAAGACGGGCGCGAAGCGCCCGTCCTGAGGCCGCGAAGCGGCCGAATGTCCCCCAAAAAATTTAAAAACGGGCGCGAAGCGCCCGTCCTGAGGCCGCAAAGCGCCCTAATGTTCTCAACAAAATTAAATGACGGGCGCGAAGCGCCCGTCCTGAGGCCTTGAAGCGGCCAAATGTTCTGAACAAAATCAAAAACGGGCGCGAAGCGCCCGTCCTGAGGCCGCGAAGCGGCCGAATGTCCCCCCAAAAAATTAAAAAACGGGCGCGAAGCGCCCGTCCTGAGGCCGCGAAGCGGCCGAATGTCCCCCCAAAAAATTAAAAAACGGGCGCGAAGCGCCCGTCCTGAGGCCGCGAAGCGGCCGAATTCCTCCAAAAAATAAAAAACGGGCGCGAAGCGCCCGTCATGAGGCCGCGAAGCGGCCGAATGTCCCCCCAAAAAAATAACAAAACGGGCGCGAAGCGCCCGTCCTGAGGCCGTGAAACGGACGAATGTTCTCAACAAATTTAAAAGACGGGCGCGAAGCGCCCGTCCTGAGGCTGCGATGAATTGCTAAATTACATCACTTTCTAGCGACGCGGCGAAGCCGCGTCCCATAGCGCGATAGCGCTTTAAAACTTCACACTAATGCAATTAATGTTTGTCTGTTTAAAATAACAAATGAGCATGTCCATTTTATCTTCATCCAAAACCCAACGGCCTACGCCGCCCCCGTCAATTCCCACACGCTAGTTTATACTACTATAGAGAAACGTTGCAGTTCGTCTTCAAAAACAAAATCTCCCGGCCGAAGGCCGGGAGCGCCCTGAAAGTGGTGGAAGGGTCTTACAACTTTTTGAGGCGCATCTGGGAAAACTATAGGTTTTCCGCTCCGGTGGCCAACTGAGTCCCGGCGGCTAATTTCTCACTTTTGATTGCGTTTGAAGGCCCGTAACTTTTTTTCTAAAACTCGAATCAAAAAATGCCCGCTGCGAGGGCACCCCGCCAAAGTGTCCTCTACATGCTGGTATTTTTTATTTTTTTAATAGAGCCACCCCCTGGCCTGCAGAAAATGGCAACTGAAGCGTGCTCAAAAAGTACACTTCAGTACCAGGCGAATACCGCGTCGGGGTTTGATCTGACCGAAGGGCTGCCAGCAGACTTATTGTAGAGCTCGGTGAGCTCGATTTTCTGAAATTAAAAAATTTCGAAAATTTTCAAAATTTTTCGAGCTAGGCCTAAAAAACGGTTTTCGGGTTTTTGAATTTTAGGATTTTTTAACGAATTTTCCCAGAAAAACGAAGACCACTTCCAAAACATAGTTTTTCGAGCTCTATCGACTGGTATTTTTTTCGGAAAATTTTCGATTTTTTCCCGGAAATAGAAAAAAATTTTGGCCTCAGCGGGACATTTGAGTCCTGGGCCCATAACTCGTCAGGGATTGGTTTTAGCCAAAAATCGTCTTAGAACATTTTTGTAGAGAATTTTAAGCTCTATCGAATGGTGTAGGATAGGTCGAGAAAATTTCAAAAAATTTCGAGCTAGGCCCCCTAGAAATTTTCGGAAATTTTTTTTGGGGCGAGAAAGTGGGTGAAAAAATTTTTTCTGGGGTATTTTGAGGTGCTGAGCATGAATATGATGTTTATTTTACGTTTCAGAATTTTTGGAATTTTTTAAAAATTCTTTATTTTTTGGGAAATTTTTGGCCCTTGGGATTTTGGGCGAATATTTGAAAATTCATAACAAATCGAAAGGTTGATCAATTTTACAGGAATAAAGCCTTAAAAATAGAGAAAAATCAGGAGAATTTTATGGGATTTATTTGAGTTTTTTATCACAAAAAAGAAAAAAGTTATTCCAGAATTTCTGGAAATTTTCAATTTTTCAGAAAAAAATTCGTAGCTGCCTTCTGAAAAGCTATTCGGGAAAAGTAAAATACTACAAAAATCCGCAATTTTTTGCTCTATTAAATAAATTTTATTTGGCATTTTTATCACTTTTTTGAAAAATGTTATAAAAATAAAAGTGATTTTGGGATTCCAGACCAAAGGGGTGAGCATAGGATTTTTGAGTGGGAAAATTTTTTTCAAAAAAATCTTCCAAAAACATGTCATTAGGGCTATTTGAGGGTGCTGATCACGAATACGTGATCAGATTTTACATTTGACATCGTCAAGACCTCAGAATCCCTGTGTGATTGGGGATTCTGAGGCATCGTTTTGAGGGGGCGGG
Source organism: Heterodera glycines (assembly GCA_004148225.2). Classification (NCBI taxonomy): domain Eukaryota; kingdom Metazoa; phylum Nematoda; class Chromadorea; order Rhabditida; family Heteroderidae; genus Heterodera; species Heterodera glycines. The sequence continues at coordinate 11,885,180 of CP049711.1, read as the reverse complement.
GGGCAAGTTCGAATCCGGACGGTGTACATTATTTTTCTGTGATTTTTTACGTTATTTTCAATGTTTTTAACTAATCTGAAGATTTGTTGTAGATTATTTTAAAAAAATTTTACATTAAATAATTTAATTATTTATTTTTTGAATTTGTAAATTTCATCTTAAATTTATTAAATATTCAATTGTTAATTTTCAACGTTATTTTCAATTAATAAACGGAGGATTTAAAAATTTTTTTGCTCTATAAGATAAATTGTAATTCATATTTTTATCACCTTCTTACAAATTGCTATAAAAATACTACAAAATTAAAAAACGGGCGCGAAGCGCCCGTTTGGCCCCAACAAAATTTAAATGGGTGCGAAGCGCCCGTCTAAGCCCAACAAAATTTAGAAACGGGCGCGAAGCGCACGTCCTGAGGCCGCGAAGCGGCCGAACGATTACTACAAAATTAAAAAACGGGCGCGAAGCGCCCGTTTGGCCCCAACAAAATTTAAATGGGCGCGAAACGCCCGTTTTGGCCCCACAAAGTCTAAAAATGGGCGCGAAGCGCCCGTTCTGAGGCCGCGAAGCGGCCGAATGATTACTACAAAATTAAAAAACGGGCGCGAAGCGCCCGTTTGGCCCCAACAAAATTTAAATGGGTGCGAAGCGCCCGTCTAAGCCAAACAAAATTTAGAAACGGGCGCGAAGCGCACGTCCTGAGGCCGCGAAGCGGCCGAACGATTACTACAAAATTAAAAAACGGGCGCGAAGCGCCCGTTTGGCCCCAACAAAATTTAAATGGGCGCGAAACGCCCGTTTTGGCCCCACAAAGTCTAAAAACGGTCGCGAAGCGCCCGTTCTGAGGCCGCGAAACGGCAGAATGTTCCCCACAAAATTAAAAAACGGGCGCGAAGCGCCCGTCCTAAGGCCACGAAGCTGCCGAAAATTCCCAACAAATTAAAAAACGGGCGCGAAGGGCCCGTTTTACCCCAGCAAAATTTAAATCGGGCGCGAAGCGCCGTCCAAGCCCAACAAAATTAAGAAACGGACGCAAAAGCGCCCGTCTGAGGCCGCGAAGCGGCCGAATGTTCCCCACAAAGTTTAAAAACCGGCGCGGAGCACCCTTTGAGGTCGCGAAGCGGCCGAAAGTCCTCCACAAAATTATGAATGCGTCCTCGCGATGCCTGTAGACCAAAATCCCTTATCACATCCATAAATTCATTTCAAAACCGCGCATGCACTAGCAACGAAGTCCTTTGCGCGAAGCGCTCATGTCAGCGCCCGTCCATACATACAAAAAGCATACTGTCTACACCGAGCAACTACTGCGCCACACGCTAGTTTATATATATATAGAATAAAGTTGGGTTTCGTTAGAAAAAATTATAAGTGCCCGTGGTTTGCCCGGAGGCTCCTGAAAGTGCGGCATTGCTTAAGCAACTTTTTGAGGCGCATCTGGGAAAAATAAGGATTTTTCGGTCCGGCGGCCAGTTGAGCGCCAGCGGCGCTGAAACGGCCAAATAAAAAAAATCGTCGCGGTTTTCGGGCTGTAACTTTTCTCAGGGAACCGGGAGCGGAAAAAGTCCGCTGAGAGGGCACACCCCAGACATGTTGGCTACAACTTTGTCACTGATCACTTTTTGATCAGATCAAATGCCGAGCCTGTAGAAATTGGCGACTGAACGGCGCTCAAAATGCCGGTTTTGGCTTTTCGTGAATAACTCGCTGGGGGTTAAGCGGAGCGGGTTGGCGCCGCTTGAGCATTTGTGTAGTTTTTAAAGCTGCATCCGATGGCGTTTTCAGATTTTGAAAATTTTCAAAATTTTTCGAGCTAGGCCCCCTCGAAAATTTTTCGTTTTTGAATTTTATTATTTTTTGCCGATTTTTCCCAGGAAAACGGAGACCACTTTCAAGCAACCGTTTTTCGAGCTCTATCGATTGTGGCATTTTTGAAAAAATTTCAAAATTTTCCGGAAATAGAAAAATTTTCCGGAATTGAGCTCCCCATTTCCGTTTGAGGCTTATAACTCGTCAGGCGTTGATCTTAGCGAAAATTTGTCTAAGAGCATTTTTGTAGAGAATTTTAAGCTCTATCTAATGTGCTTTATCTCATGTTTTTACCATGAATTTAAAAAAAGTTATAAAATTAATTGTGATTTTGAAACTCAAAACCATAGGGGGGACCCCATGGTTTTGCATTTCATGAAAAATTTTTTGCTCCTAAATTAGCCAAAATGCATTTTTATGGCATAATTTGAGGTGCTGAATACGTATATACGCTTTATTTTGTGTTTCAGACTTTTTGGAAGGTGGTTAAAATTTTTTGAAAAATCGTCAAAATTTGAGCCCCGGAAAATCCTGTGAAATTTCGAAAATTCATAAATCTCTTCGTTTTTGGTCAAATTTAGTGGAATAAAGCTTTAAAAATAGAGAAAAATTGGGAGAATTTTATGAGATTTATTTGGAATTTCTATCTTCCAAAATAAAAAAGTTATTCCAGAATTTCTGGAAAAATTCGATTTTTCAGAAAAAAATTCAGAACTCCCTTCTGAAAAAGTATTTTATAAAAATAATATACTCAAAAAATCCGCAATTTTTTGCTCTATTTTATAAATTTTAATTTAGCTTATTATCACTTTTTTGAAAAAAGTTATAGAAATAAAAGTGATTTTGGCATTCGGGACCAAAGGGGTGTGACCATGATTTCTGAGTGAAAAAATTTTTTCGACAAAAATCTTCCAAAAACATGTCTTTAGGGGTTATTTGGGCCGCTGATCACGAATATGTAATCAGATTTTACTTTAGACATGGTTAAGACCTCAGAATCCCTGTGTGATTGGGGATTCTGAGGAGTGTGAGCGCCCGTCCTGAGGCCGCGAAGCGTCCTAATTTCCCTACAAAGTTTGAAAACGGGCGCGAAGCGCCCGTCCTGAGGCCGAGAAGCGGTGGAATGTCCCTTAAAAAATTAAAAAACGTGCGCGAAGCGCCCGTCCTGAGGCCGCGAAGCGGCCGAATGTCCCCAAAAAAATTATAAAACGGGTGCGAAGCGCCCGTCTAAGCCCAACAAAATTTAGAAACGGGCGCGAAGCGCCCGTCCTGCGGCAGCGAAGCGGTCTAATGTCCATTAAAAAATTAAAAAACGGGCGCGAAGCCCCGTCCTGAGGCCGCGAAGCGTCCTAATTTCCCTACAAAGTTTGAAAACGGGCGCGAAGCGCCCGTCCTGAGGCCGTGAAGCGGCCGGATCCCTCCCACAAAATTAAAAGACGGGCGCTTCGCGCCCGTCCTGAGGCCGCGAAGCGGCCGAATATCCCCCAAAAAAATTACAAAACGGGCGCGAAGCGCCCGTCCTGAGGCCGCGAAGCGGCCGAACGTCTCCCAAAAAATTAAAAAACGGGCGCGAAGCGCCCGCCCTGAGGCCGCGAAGCGGCCGGATCCCTCCCACAAAATTAAAAGACGGGCGCTTCGCGCCCGTCCTGAGGCCGTGAAACAAACGAATGTTCTCAAAAAATTAAAAGACGGGCGCGAAGCGCCAGTCTGAGGCCGCGAAGCGGCCGAATGTCCCCCACAAAATTAAAAAACGGGCGCGAAGCGGCCGAACGTCTCCCAAAAATTAAAAGACGGGCGCGAAGCGCCAGTCTTAGGCCGCGAAGCGGCCAAATGTCCCCCAAAAAATTAAAAAACGGGCGCGAAGCGCCAGTCTGAGGCCGCGAAGCGGCCGAATGTCCCCCAAAAAAATTACAAAAACGGGCGCGAAGCGCCCGTCCTGAGGCCGCGAAGCGGCCAAATGTCCCCCAAAAAATTAAAAAACGGGCGCGAAGCGCCAGTCTTAGGCCGCGAAGCGGCCGAATGTCCCCCAAAAAATTAAAAAAACGGGCGCGAAGCGTCCGTCCTGAGGCCGCGAAGCGGCCGAATGTTCCCCACAAAATTAAAAAACGGGCGCGAAGCGCCCGTCTTGAGGCCGGGCGTGGGGGGGAGGCGTGGGCTGAGAGGGGAGAGGGGTGTGGGGGGGGGGGAGGGGGAGGTGTGAGGGATAGGCGTGTGGGGGGGGGTTGGGGGAGGTGTGAGGGAGAGGCGTGTGGGGGGAGGGGGGAGGTATGAGGGAGAGGCGTGTGGGGGGGTGGGGTTGGGGGGGGGGTTGGGGGGAGGGGGAGTGGAGAGGGGAGAGGTGGGGGGGGGGGAGGGGGAGGCGTGGGTGGGAGATGTGGGAGGTAGGGGTGTGGGGGGCGGTTGGGGAGGGGGGGGCGTGGGGTTTGGAAGGGGCGGGGGCAGGGGGAAGCGTGGGGGAAGGGTGGGGTTGGGGGGTGGGTTGGGGGGAGGGGGAGTGGGAGAGGGGAGAGGCGTGGGGGGGGGGAGGGGGAGGCGTGGGTGGGAGGTAGGGGGTGTGGGGGGTGGGTGGTTGGGGAGGGGGGGGGGCGTGGGGGTTGGGAAGAGGCGGGGCAGGGGGGAAGCGTGGGGGGAAGGGTGGGGAGCCACGCATGTTGTGGTACACGCATCGATTATGGAAGCCGCGCGGGGGACTCGTCTTCAAAAACAAAATCTCCCGGCCGAAGGCCGGGAGCGCCCTGAAAGTAGTGGAAGGGTCTTACAACTTTTTGAGGCGCATCTGGGAAAAATACGGGTTTTTCTCTCCGGTGGCCAACTGAGTCCCGGCGGCTAATTTCTCACTTTTGCTTGCGTTTGATTGCCCGTAACTTTTTTTCTAAAACTCGAATCAAAAAAATGCCCGCTGCGAGGGCACCCCGCCAAAGTGTCCTCTACATGCTGGTATTTTTTATTTTTTTAATAGAGCCACCCCCTGGCCTGCAGAAAATGGCAACTGAAGCGTGCTCAAAAAGGTACACTTCAGTACCAGGCGAATACCGCGTCGACGTTTGATCTGAGGGAAAGGTGCCCAGCAGACTTATTGTAGAGCTTTGGAAGCTCGATTTTCTGAAATTTAAAAATTTCGAAAATTTTCAAAATTTTTCGAGCTAGGCCTAAAAAACGGTTTTTGGGTTTTTGAATTTTAAGAATTTTTAACGAATTTTCCCAGAAAAACTAAGACCACTTCCAAGCAACAGTTTTTCGAGCTCTATCGACTGGTATTTTTTTCGGAAAATTTTCGATTTTTTCCCGGAAATAGAAAAATTTTTTGGCCTGAGCGGGACATTTGAGTCCCGGGCCCATAACTCGTCAGGGATTGGTTTTAGCCAAAAATCGTCTTAGAACATTTTTGTAGAGAATTTTAAGCTCTATCGAACGGTGTGCTATATGCCCGGAAAATTTCAAAAATTTTCGAGCTAGGCCCCCTAGAAATTTTCAGAATTTTTTTTTGGGTCAAAAATGGGGGTGAAAAATATTTTTCTGGGCTATTTTGAGGTGCTGAGCACGAATATGGTGTTTGTTTTCAGTTCCAGAATTTTTGGAATTTTTTAAAAATTCTTTTAATGTTTTTTTAAAATTTGAAATTGTCAAAAAAATTATTTCAATACAATAATACTTAATCATTGTAAATTCAAAGTTTATTTTTAATTAATAAAAGAAAGCATTTTTTAATAATTTTTTAAAAATTATTAATACATTTTTTAATTCTATTTTCATAAACCATTTACTTATTTGTTTAATTTTAAAATCATTATTTTACCTTTTAACCATTGTTGTACCATTTCACAATTTTTGTACTTTTCTAATCACTGTTGAACCTCTTCTGACCAATGTTGTACCTCTTCTAATCACTGTTGTACCTCTTCTAATCACTGTTGAACCTCTTCTGACCAATGTTGTACCTCTTCTAATCACTGTTGTACCTCTTCTATTCACAGTTGTACCTCTTCTAATCACTGTTGAACCTCTTCTAATCACTATTCTAATCGCTGTTGTACCTCTTCTAATCACTGTTGTACCACTTCTAATCACTGTTGAACCTCTTCTAATCACTCTTCTAATCGCTGTTGTACCTCTTCTGATCACTGTGTGACTCATCTAATCACTGTTGAACCTCTTCTAATCACTCTTCTAATCGCTTTTGTACCTCTTCTAATCACTGTTGTACTTGAAAACGGGCGCTTCGCGCCCGTCCTGGGGCCGCGAAGCGGCCGAATGTCCCCCACCAAATTTAAAAAGAGCGCTAAGCGCCCGTCCTGAGGCCGCGAAACGGCCGAATATCCACCATAAAATTTAAAAACGGGCGCGAAGCGCCCGTCCTGAGGCCGCGAAGCGGCTGAATGATTACTACAAAATTAAAAAACGGGCGCGAAGCGCCCGTTTGGCCCCAACAAAATTTAAATGGGTGCGAAGCGCCCGTCTAAGCCCAACAAAATTTAGAAACGGGCGCGAAGCGCACGTCCTGAGGCCGCGAAGCGGCCGAATGATTACTACAAAATTAAAAAACGGGCGCGAAGCGCCCGTTTGGCCCCAACAAAATTTAAATGGGTGCGAAGCGCCCGTCTAAGCCAAACAAAATTTAGAAACGGGCGCTAAGCGCACGTCCTGAGGCCGCGAAGCGGCCGAACGATTACTACAAAATTAAAAAACGGGCGCGAAGCGCCCGTTTGGCCCCAACAAAATTTAAATGGGCGCGAAACGCCCGTTTTGGCCCCACAAAGTCTAAAAACGGTCGCGAAGCGCCCGTTCTGAGGCCGCGAAACGGCAGAATGTTCCCCACAAAATTAAAAAACGGGCGCGAAGCGCCCGTCCTAAGGCCACGAAGCTGCCGAAAATTCCCAACAAATTAAAAAACGGGCGCGAAGGGCCCGTTTGACCCCAGCAAAATTTAAATCGGGCGCGAAGCGCCGTCCAAGCCCAACAAAATTAAGAAACGGACGCAAAAGCGCCCGTCTGAGGCCGCGAAGCGGCCGAATGTTCCCCACAAAGTTTAAAAACGGCGCGGAGCACCCTTTGAGGTCGCGAAGCGGCCGAAAGTCCTCCAGAAAATTATGAATGCGTCCTCGCGATGCCTGTAGACCAAAATCCCTTATCACATCCATAAATTCATTTCAAAACCGCGCATGCACTAGCAACGAAGTCCTTTGCGCGAAGCGCTCATGTCAGCGCCCGCCCATATATACCAAAAGTATACTGTCTACACCGAGCAATTACTGTGCAAAGCATACTGTCTACACCGAGCAATTACTGTGCAAAGTATACTGTCTACACCGAGCAATTACTGCGCGACACGCTAGTTTATATTACCATAGAGAAAAAGGGGGACTCGTCTTAAAAACTAATTTGAGTCGAACGGCTGTCGGGAGGGGTCTGAAAGTAGTGGAAGGGTCTTACAACTTTTTGAGGCGCATCTGGGAAAAATACGGGTTTTTCTCTTCGGTGGCCAACTGAGTCCCGGCGGCTAATTTCTCACTTTTGCTTGCGTTTGATGGCCCGTAACTTTTTTTCTAAAACACTGATCAAAAAATGCTTGCTGGTAGGATTTTAAGTTGAAGTGTTTTCTAATTTTCAAAAAAAATTCCAGGCCTCTACCTATACTTGGAAGGGCTGCAGAAATTGGCAACTTTTCAGTACCAACTTTTTCCAGTTCAGTCCCCGTTGAATAACTCATTAGGCTTTGATCTGAGCGCAGGGTGGCCAGCAGACTTATTGTAGAGCTCGGTGAGCTCGATTTTCTGAAATTTAAAAATTTCGAAAATTTTCAAAATTTTTCGAGCTAGGCCTAAAAAACGGTTTTCGGGTTTTTGAATTTTAGGAATTTTTAACGAATTTTCCCAGAAAAACGGAGACCACTTCCAAAACATAGTTTTTCGAGCTCTATCGACTGGTATTTTTTTCGGAAAAATTTCGATTTTTTCCCGGAAATAGAAAAAAATTTTGGCCTGAGCGGGACATTTGAGTCCCGGGCCCATAACTCGTCAGGAGTTGATTTTAGCGAAAAATTGTCTTAGAACATTTTTGTAGAGCTTTCGAAACTCTATCGAATGGTGTACTATAAGTCTGGAAAATTTCAAAAATTTTCGAGCTAGGCCCCCTAGAAATTTTCGAAATTTTTTTTGTGGGCCAAAATGGGGGTGAAAATTTTTTTTCTGGGCTATTTTGAGGTGCTGAATACGAATATGATGTTTTTTTTAAGTTTCAGAATTTTTGGAATTTTTTAAAAATTCTTTATTTTTTGGCAATTTTTTGGTCCTTGGAAATTTGGGTTAAAATTTGAAAATTCATAACTCAATGGAGGACTGGTCAATTTAAGTGAATTAAAGCTTTAAAAATAGCAAAAAATCGGGAGAATTTTATGAGATTTATTTGAAATTTATACCACAAAAACAAAAAAAGTTATTCCAGAAATTCTGGAAATTTTCGATTTTTCAGAAAAAAATTCATAACTCGGTTCTGAAAAGTCATTAGAGAAGAGTAAAATACTACAAAAATCCGCAATTTTTTGCTCTATTATATAAATTTTATTCGACCTTTTTATCATCTTTTAAAATAAAGATACAAAAATAAAAGTGATTTTGGCATTCGGGACCAAAGGGGGTGGACAGGATTTTTGAGTGGAAAAATTTTTTCACCCAAAATCATCCAAAAACATGTCATTAGGGGTTATTTGGGCCGCTGATCACGAATACGTAATCAGATTTTACTTTTGACATCGTTAAGCCCTCAGAATCCCTGTGTGATTGGGGATTCTGAGGCATCATTTTTTGGGGGGGGGGCGAAGTTCGGATCCGATCGGTGTACATTATTTTTCTGTGCAAATTTTTTGATTACTTTTACATGTTTTATTAATTCCAAATATTTTTATTTTATTAATAATAAATAAAAAATTTTCATTTGAATTAAATTATTTTTGGTGAAAATTTTATTTAAAAATAATTATTTTTTTTTTAAATTAAAGAATTTAATGTTTTTTTTAAATTTGAAATTGTCAAAAAAATTATTTTCAATACAATAATACTTAATCATTGTAAATTCAAAGTTTATTTTTAATTAATAAAAGAAAGCATTTTTTAATAATTTTTTAAAAATTATTAATACATTTTTTAATTCTATTTTTCATAAACCATTTACTTATTTGTTTAATTTTAAAATCATTATTTTACCTTTTTAACCATTGTAGTACCATTTCACAATTTTTCTACTTTTTCTAATCACTATTGTAATCACTGTTGAGCCTATTCTGACCAATGTTGTACCTCTTCTAATCACTGTTGTACCTCTTCTAATCGCTGTTGTACCTCTTCTATTTACTGTTGTACCTCTTCTAATCACTGTTGAACCTCTTCTAATCACTCTTCTAATCGCTGTTGTACCTCTTCTATTTACTGTTGTACCTCTTCTAATCACTGTTGAACCTCTTCTAATCACTCTTCTAATCGCTGTTGTACCTCTTCTATTTACTGTTGTACCTCTTCTAATCACGGCTGAACCTGTTCTAATCACTCTTCTAATCGCTGTTGAACCTCTTCTAATAACTGTTGTACCTCTTCTATTTACTGTTGTACATCTTTTAATCACTGTTGTACCTCTTCTAATCACTCTTCTAATCGCTGTTGTACCACTTCTAAGCACTGTCAAAAATTATGTATTTAAGGCCCTTTAATGACGCTGATCACGGATACGTGATTTGTTTCACTTTTGACATCGTTAAGGACTCAGAATCCCCGTGTGATTGGGGATTCTGAGGCATCATTTTAAGGGGGGGCAGATTCGAATCCGGACAGTGTACATTATTTGATCTATTTATTTATTGGGTAATTTTCACTGCATTTAATAAATTAAAATAGTTTGGTTGTAAATTATTTAAATTAATTTTTTTTTAATTAAAAATTTTCATTATGTATTTTTTGAATTTGCAAAAAAATTAATTTCATTTCAAATTAATAAATATTCAATTATTAATTTTCAACATTGTTTTTAATTAATAAAACGAGTATTTTATTATAAAGAAAATTTAAATTAAAATGCATTCGATTTTTAAGCGCGAAGCGCCCGTTCTGAGGCCGCGAAGCGGCCGAATATCCACCACAAAATTTAAAAACGGGCGCGAAGCGCCCGTTTGGCCCCAACAAAATTTAAATGGGTGCGAAGCGCCCGTCCAAGCCCAACAAAATTTAGAAACGGGCGCGAAGCGCCCGTCTGGCCCCACAAAGTCTAAAAACGGGCGCGAAGCGCCCGTTCTGAGGCCGCGAAGCGGCAGAATGTTCCCCACAAAATTAAAAAACGGGCGCGAAGCGCCCGTTTGACCCCAACAAAATTTAAATCGGGTGCGAAGCGCCCGTCCAAGCCCAACAAAATTAAGAAACGGGCGCGAAGCGCCCGTCTGGCCCCACAAAGTCTAAAAACGGGCGCGAAGCGCCCGTTCTGAGGCCGCGAAGCGGCCGAAGATCCCCCACAAAATTATGTAACGGCGTAAATCGCCAGTCTGAGGCCGCAAAGCGGCCGAGGCCGCGAAGCGGCCGAATGCACTTGCTCATCACTTATCAAACGCGCATGCACTAGCAACGAAGTCCTTTGCGCGAAGCGCTCATGTCAGCGCCCGCCCATATCTACCAAAAGCCAACTGTCTACACCGAGCAATTGCTGCGCCACACGCTAGTTTATATATATATAGAATAAAGTTGGGTTTCGTTAAAAAAATTATAAGTGCCCGTGGTTTGCCCGGAGGGGGCTGAAATTTTGCAGGCAGGGGTAACTTTTGATTGCGCATCTGGGAAAAATAAGGAAATTCCGGTCCGGAGGCCAACTGAGCGCCAGCGGCGCTGAAACGGCCAACTTTGAAAAACGAGCTCGGTTTTCGGGCTGTAACTTTTTCCTGGGAACCGGGAGCGGAAAAAGTCTGCTGAGAGGGCACACCCCAGACATGTTGGCTACAACTTTGTCACTGATCACTTTTTGATCAGATCAAATGCCGAGCCTGTAGAAATTGGCGACTGAACGGCGCTCAAAATGCCGGTTTTACGTTTTTCGGGAATAACTCGCTGGGGGTTAAGCGGAGCGGGTTGGCGCCGCTTGAGCATTTGTGTAGTTTTTAAAGCTGCATCCGATGGCGTTTTCAGATTTTGAAAATTTTCAAAATTTTTCGAGCTAGGCCCCCTCGAAAATTTTTCGTTTTTGAATTTTATTATTTTTTGCCGATTTTTCCCAGGAAAACGGAGACCACTTTCAAGCAACCGTTTTTCGAGCTCTATCGATTGGTGGCATTTTTGAAAAAATTTCAAAATTTTCCGGAAATAGAAAAATTTTCCGGAATTGAGCTCCCCATTTCCGTTCAAGGCTTATAACTCGTCAGGCGTTGATTTTAGCGAAAATTTGTCTTAGAGCATTTTTGTAGAGAATTTTAAGCTCTATCTAATGTGCTTTATCTCATGTTTTTATCATGAATTTAAAAAAAGTTATAAAATTAATTGTGATTTTGAAACTCAAAACCATAGGGGGGACCCCATGGTTTTGCATTTCATGAAAAAATTTTTTACTCTTAAATTAGCCAAAATGCATTTTTATGGCATAATTTGAGGTGCTGAATACGTATATACGCTTTATTTTGCGTTTCAGATTTTTTGGAAGGTGTTTAAAATTTTTTGAAAAATCGTCAAAATTTGAGCCCCGGAAAATCCAGTGAAATTTCGAAAATTCATAAATCTCTTCGTTTTTGGTCAAATTTAGTGGAATAAAGCTTTAAAAATAGAGAAAAATTGGGTGAATTTTATGGGATTTATTTGGGACTTCTATCTTCCAAAATAAAAAAGTTATTCCAGAATTTCTGGAAAAATTCGATTTTTCAGAAAAAAATTCAGAACTCCCTTCTGAAAAAGTATTTTATAAAAATAATATACTCAAAAAATCCGCAATTTTTTGCTCTATTTTATAAATTTTAATTTAGCTTATTATCACTTTTTTGAAAAAAGTTATAGAAATAAAAGTGATTTTGGCATTCGGGACCAAAGGGGTGTGACCATGATTTCTGAGTGGAAAATTTTTTTCACCAAAAATCTTCCAAAAATATGATTTTAGGGGTTATTTGGCCGCTGATCACGAATATGTAATCAGATTTTACTTTAGACATGGTTAAGACCTCAGAATCCCCGTGTTATTGGGATTCTGAGGGTGGGAGCGCCCGTCCTGAGGCCGCGAAGCGGCCGAATATCCCCAAAAAAATTAAAAGACGGACGCGAAGCGCCCGTCCTGAGGCCGCGAAGCGGCCGAATGTCCCCCAAATAATTAAAGAACGGGCGCGAAGCGCCCGTCCTGAGGCCGCGAAGCGGCCGAATGTCCCCCAAAATTAAAAGACGGGCGCGAAGCGCCCGTCCTGAGGCCGCGAAGCGGCCGAATGCCTCCCAAAAAATTAAAAAAACGGGCGCGAAGCATCCGTCCTGAGGCGCGAAGCGGCCGAATTCCCCCCAAAATTAAAAAACGGGCGCGAAGCATCCGTCCTGAGGCCGCGAAGCGGCCGAATTCCCCCCAAAATTAAAAAACGGGTGCGAAGCGCCCGTCCTGAGGCCGCGAAGCGGCCGAATTCCCCCCAAAAAATTAAAAAACGGGTGCGAAGCGCCCGTCCCGAGGCCGCGAAGCGGCCGAACGTCTCCCAAAAAATTAAAGAACGGACGCGAAGCGCCCGTCCTGAGGCCGCGAAGCGGTCGAACGTCTCCCAAAAAATTAAAGAACGGACGCGAAGCGCCCGTCCTGAGGCCGCGAAGCGGTCGAACGTTCCTCACAAAATTAAAAAACGGGCGCGAAGCGGCCGAATGTCCCACAAAAAAATTACAAAACGGGCGCGAAGCGCCCATCCTGAGTCCGTTAAACGGACGAATGTTCTCAACAAAATTAAAAGACGGGCGCGAAGCGCCCGTCCTGAGGCCGCGAAGCGGCCGAATGCCCCCCAAAATTAAAAAACGGGCGCGAAGCATCCGTCCTGAGGCCGCGAAGCGGCCGAATTCCCCCCAAAATAAAAAACGGGCGCGAAGCATCCGTCCTGAGGCCGCGAAGCGGCCGAATTCCCCCCAAAATTAAAAAACGGGCGCGAAGCGCCAGTCTGAGGCCGCGAAGCGGCCGAATTCCCCCCAAAATTAAAAAACGGGTGCGAAGCGCCCGTCTTGAGGCCGCGAAGCGGCCGAATTCCCCCAAAAAATTAAAAAACGGGTGCGAAGCGCCCGTCCCGAGGCCGCGAAGCGGCCGAACGTCTCCCAAAAAATTAAAGAACGGACGCGAAGCGCCCGTCCTGAGGCCGCGAAGCGGTCGAACGTCTCCCAAAAAATTAAAGAACGGACGCGAAGCGCCCGTCCTGAGGCCGCGAAGCGGTCGAACGTTCCTCACAAAATTAAAAAACGGGCGCGAAGCGGCCGAATGTCCCACAAAAAAATTACAAAACGGGCGCGAAGCGCCCATCCTGAGTCCGTGAAACGGACGAATGTTCTCAACAAAATTAAAAGACGGGCGCGAAGCGCCCGTCCTGAGGCCGCGAAGCGGCCGAATGCCCCCAAAATTAAAAAACGGGCGCGAAGCATCCGTCCTGAGGCCGCGAAGCGGCCGAATTCCCCCCAAAATAAAAAACGGGCGCGAAGCATCCGTCCTGAGGCCGCGAAGCGGCCGAATTCCCCCCAAAATTAAAAAACGGGCGCGAAGCGCCAGTCTGAGGCCGCGAATCGGCCGAACGTCTCCCAAAAATTAAAGAACGGACGCGAAGCGCCCGTCCTGAGGCCGCGAAGCGGTCGAACGTTCCTCACAAAATTAAAAAACGGGTGCGAAGCGCTCGTCCTGAGGCTGCGAAAGCGGCCGAATGTCCCACAAAAAAATTACAAAACGGGCGCGAAGCGCCCATCCTGAGTCCGTAAAACGGACGAATTATATATATATAGAATAAAGTTGGGTTTCGTTAAAAAAATTATAAGTGCCCGTGGTTTGCCCGGAGGGGGCTGAAATTTTGCAGGCAGGGGTAACTTTTGATTGCGCATCTGGGAAAAATAAGGAAATTCCGGTCCGGAGGCCAACTGAGCGCCAGCGGCGCTGAAACGGCCAACTTTGAAAAACGAGCTCGGTTTTCGGGCTGTAACTTTTTCCTGGGAACCGGGAGCGGAAAAAGTCTGCTGAGAGGGCACACCCCAGACATGTTGGCTACAACTTTGTCACTGATCACTTTTTGATCAGATCAAATGCCGAGCCTGTAGAAATTGGCGACTGAACGGCGCTCAAAATGCCGGTTTTACGTTTTTCGGGAATAACTCGCTGGGGGTTAAGCGGAGCGGGTTGGCGCCGCTTGAGCATTTGTGTAGTTTTTAAAGCTGCATCCGATGGCGTTTTCAGATTTTGAAAATTTTCAAAATTTTTCGAGCTAGGCCCCCTCGAAAATTTTTCGTTTTTGAATTTTATTATTTTTTGCCGATTTTTCCCAGGAAAACGGAGACCACTTTCAAGCAACCGTTTTTCGAGCTCTATCGATTGGTGGCATTTTTGAAAAAATTTCAAAATTTTCCGGAAATAGAAAAATTTTCCGGAATTGAGCTCCCCATTTCCGTTTGAGGCTTATAACTCGTCAGGCGTTGATTTTAGCGAAAATTTGTCTTAGAGCATTTTTGTAGAGAATTTTAAGCTCTATCTAATGTACTTTATCTCATGTTTTTACCTTGAGTTTAAAAAAAGTTATAAAATTAATTGTGATTTTGAAACTCAAAACCAAAGGGGGGACCTCATGGATTTGCATTTCATGAGAAATTTTTTTGCTCCTAAATTAGCCAAAATGCATTTTTATGGCCTAATTTAAGGTGCTGAACATGAATATACGCTTTATTTTGCGTTTCAGGCTTTTTGGAAGGTGGTTAAAAATTTTTGAAAAATCGTCAAAATTTGAGCCCCGGAAAATCCAGTGAAATTTCGAAAATTCATAAATCTCTTCGTTTTTGGTCAAATTTAGTGGAATAAAGTTTTAAAACTAGAGAAAAATTGGGTGAATTTTATGGGATTTATTTGGGACTTCTATCTTCCAAAATAAAAAAGTTATTCCAGAATTTCTGGAAAAATTCGATTTTTCAGAAAAAAATTCAGAACTCCCTTCTGAAAAAGTATTTTATAAAAATAATATACTCAAAAAATCCGCAATTTTTTGCTCTATTTTATAAATTTTATTTTAGCTTTTTATCACTTTTTTAAAAAAAGTTATAGAAATAAAAGTGATTTTGTAATTTGGGACCAAAGGGGTGTACCATGATTTTTGAGTTGAAAATTTTTTCACCAAAAATCTTCCAAAAATATGATTTTAGGGGTTATTTGGGCCGCTGATCACGAATATGTAATCAGATTTTACTTTAGACATGGTTAAGACCTCAGAATCCCCGTGTTATTGGGGATTCTGAGGGGTGGGAGCGCCCGTCCTGAGGCCGCGAAGCGGCCGAATATCCCCAAAAAAATTAAAAGACGGACGCGAAGCGCCCGTCCTGAGGCCGCGAAGCGGCCGAATGTCCCCAAATAATTAAAGAACGGGCGCGAAGCGCCCGTCCTGAGGCCGCGAAGCGGCCGAATGTCCCCCAAAATTAAAAGACGGGCGCGAAGCGCCCGTCCTGAGGCCGCGAAGCGGCCGAATGCCTCCCAAAAAATTAAAAAACGGGCGCGAAGCATCCGTCCTGAGGCCGCGAAGCGGCCGAATTCCCCCCAAAATTAAAAAAACGGGCGCGAAGCATCCGTCCTGAGGCCGCGAAGCGGCCGAATTCCCCCCAAAATTAAAAAACGGGTGCGAAGCGCCCGTCCTGAGGCCGCGAAGCGGCCGAATTCCCCCCAAAAAATTAAAAAACGGGTGCGAAGCGCCCGTCCCGAGGCCGCGAAGCGGCCGAACGTCTCCCAAAAAATTAAAGAACGGACGCGAAGCGCCCGTCCTGAGGCCGCGAAGCGGTCGAACGTCTCCCAAAAAATTAAAGAACGGACGCGAAGCGCCCGTCCTGAGGCCGCGAAGCGGTCGAACGTTCCTCACAAAATTAAAAAACGGGCGCGAAGCGGCCGAATGTCCCACAAAAAAATTACAAAACGGGCGCGAAGCGCCCATCCTGAGTCCGTAAAACGGACGAATGTTCTCAACAAAATTAAAAGACGGGCGCGAAGCGCCCGTCCTGAGGCCGCGAAGCGGCCGAATGCCCCCAAAATTAAAAAACGGGCGCGAAGCATCCGTCCTGAGGCCGCGAAGCGGCCGAATTCCCCCCAAAATAAAAAACGGGCGCGAAGCATCCGTCCTGAGGCCGCGAAGCGGCCGAATTCCCCCCAAAATTAAAAAACGGGCGCGAAGCGCCAGTCTGAGGCCGCGAAGCGGCCGAATTCCCCCCAAAATTAAAAAACGGGTGCGAAGCGCCCGTCTTGAGGCCGCGAAGCGGCCGAATTCCCCCCAAAAAATTAAAAAACGGGTGCGAAGCGCCCGTCCCGAGGCCGCGAAGCGGCCGAACGTCTCCCAAAAAATTAAAGAACGGACGCGAAGCGCCCGTCCTGAGGCCGCGAAGCGGTCGAACGTCTCCCAAAAAATTAAAGAACGGACGCGAAGCGCCCGTCCTGAGGCCGCGAAGCGGTCGAACGTTCCTCACAAAATTAAAAAACGGGCGCGAAGCGGCCGAATGTCCCACAAAAAAATTACAAAACGGGCGCGAAGCGCCCATCCTGAGTCCGTGAAACGGACGAATGTTCTCAACAAAATTAAAAGACGGGCGCGAAGCGCCCGTCCTGAGGCCGCGAAGCGGCCGAATGCCCCCCAAAATTAAAAAACGGGCGCGAAGCATCCGTCCTGAGGCCGCGAAGCGGCCGAATTCCCCAAAAAAAAAAACGGGCGCGAAGCATCCGTCCTGAGCCGCGAAGCGGCCGAATTCCCCCCAAAATTAAAAACGGGCGCGAAGCGCCAGTCTGAGGCCGCGAATCGGCCGAACGTCTCCCAAAAAATTAAAGAACGGACGCGAAGCGCCCGTCCTGAGGCCGCGAAGCGGTCGAACGTTCCTCACAAAATTAAAAAACGGGTGCGAAGCGCTCGTCCTGAGGCTGCGAAGCGGCCGAATGTCCCACAAAAAAAGCGGCCGAATTAAACCTTAAATATAAAAAGGGTGCGGAGCGCCCGTGCTGAGGCCGCGAAGCGGCCGAATGTCCCCCACAAAATTTAAAAAGAGCGCGAAGCGACCGTCCTGAGGCCGCGAAGCGGCCGAAAGTCGTACACAAAATTATGAATGCGTCCTCGCGATGCCTTAGACCGAAAATCCCTTGGCGTGGGCTGAGAGGGGAGGCGTGTGGGGGGGGGAGGGGGAGATGTAAGGGAGAGGCGTGGGGGGGGGGGTTGGGGGGAGGGGGAGTGGGGGGGGGGGAGGTTGGGAGAGGGGGGAGTGGACAGGGGGGGAAGCGTGGGTGGGTGCGTGTGGGAGGAGTGGGGGGAGTGGAGGGGCGTGGGGGAGTGAAGGGGGGCGTGGGGGAGTGGAGGGGCGTGGAGGGAGTGGAGGGGGCGTGGGTGGGGCGTGGGAGAATGGAGGGGCTGGGGGGAGTGGAGGGGGCGTGGGGAGGGGGAGGGCGTGGGGGGGCGTGGGGGAGTGGAGGGCGCGTAGGGGGGGGGGGGGGGGGGGGAGTGGGGAGGGCGTGGGGGGAAGGGTGGGGGTGCCATGCATTTTCCCATACACGCATCGATTAAGGCAGAGGTTTTCCGCTCCGGTGGCCAACTGAGTCCCGGCGGCTAATTTCTCACTTTTGCTTGCGTTTGATGGCCCATAACTTTTTTTCTAAAACTCGAATCAAAAAATGCCCGCTGCGAGGGCACCCCGCAAAAGTGTCCTCTACATGCTGGTATTATTTATTTTTTTAATAGAGCCACCCCCTGGCCTGCAGAAAATGGCAACTGAAGCGTGCTCAAAAAGTACACTTCAGTACCAGGCGAATACCGCGTCGGCGTTTGATATGAGGGAAAGGTGCCCAGCAGACTTATTGTAGAGTTTTGGAAGCTCGATTTTCTGAAATTTAAATATTTCGAAAATTTTCAAAATTTTTCGAGCTAGGCCTAAAAAACGGTTTTTGGGTTTTTGAATTTTAAGAATTTTTAACGAATTTTCCCAGAAAAACGAAGACCACTTCCAAAACATAGTTTTTCGAGCTCTATCGACTGGTATTTTTTTCGAAAAAATTTCCATTTTTTCCCGGAAATAGAAAAAAATTTTGGCCTCAGCGGGACATTTGAGTCCCGGGCCCATAACTCGTCAGGAGTTGGTTTTAGCCAAAAATGGCCTTAGAGCAAAATTGTAGAGCTTTTTAAACTCTATCGAACGGTGTACTTCATGTTCGGAAATTTTCAAAAATTTTCGAGCTAGGCCCCCTAGAAATTTTCAAAAATTTTTTTTGGGTTGAAAAAGAGGGTGAAAAAATTTTTACTGGGGTAAATTAGGGTCCTGAGCACAAATATGATGTTTATTTTAAGTTTCAGATTTTTTGGAATTTTTTAAAAATTCTTTATTTTTTGGGAAATTTTTGGCCCTCAGGATTTTGGGTTAAATTTTGAAAATTCATTGCTCAGTGAAGGTTTGGTCAATTTAAATGAATTAAAGCTTTAAAAATAGCAAAAAATCGGGAGAATTTAATGAGATTTATTTGGTTTTATAATATTCAAATGAAAAAAAGTTATTCAAGAATTTCTGGAAAAATCCGAATTTTCAGAAAAAAATTCAGAACTCGGTTCCGTAAAGGTGCTTTTGAAATTTTAAATACTGAAAAAATCCGCAATTTTTTGCTCTACCAAATAAATTTTATTTCATATTTTTATCACATTTTTAAAAAATGATACCAAAATAAAAGTGATTTTGGGGTTCGGGACCAAAGGGGGGTGACCAGGATTTTTGAGTGGAAAAATTTTTTCGACAAAAATCTTCCAAAAACATGTCATTAGGGCTATTTGAGGGTGCTAATCACTAATCTGACATCAGATTTCAGTTATTACATCGTTAAGCCCTCAGAATCCCTGTGTGATTGGGGATTCTGAGACATCATTTTGGGGGGGGGGGGGCGAAGTTCGGATCCGGACGGTGTACATTAATTTTCTACCATTTATTTTCTGTTTTTCAATTTTTGTTCATTTAAAATATTTTTAATTTTATTAATAATAAATAAAAATTTTTCATTTGAATTAAATTATTTTTTGGTGAAAATTTTATTAAAATAATTTTTAAATTTTGAATAAAAAATTAAAGAATATCATGTTTCAATTTACATTGAATTTGTAAAAAAATAAAATTTAAACTGATGTACCTCTTCTAATCACTTTTGTACCTCTTCTAATTACCCTTCTACCTCTTCTAATCACTGATGTACCTCTTCTAATCACTTTTGTACCTCTTCCCCCGTGGTTGTACCTCTTCTAATCACTTTGTACCTCCCGTGGTTGTAACTCTCCAGCATTCGATTTTTAACCTTATTTTTTAATAAATACATTTCCTTATTTTATTTAATTTTGAATAATGTTGTCCTGTGTTGAACCTCTTCTAATCACTGTTTTGCCTCTTCTGATCAAAAAGGCGCGGAGCGCCCTTTGAGTCCGCGAAGCGGCTAATTAAACCTTAGAAAACAAAAGGGCGCTCACGCGCCCTTTGAGGCCGCGAAGCGGCCGAATGTCCCCCAAAAAATTAAAAAACGGGCGCGAAGCGCCCGTCCTGAGGCCGCGAAGCGGCCGAATGTTCCCGCAAAGTTAAAAATAGGCGCCAAGCGCCCGTCCTGAGGCCGCGAAGCGGCCGAATGTCCCCTAAACAATTAAAAAACGGGCGCGAAGCGCCCTCCTGAGGCCGCGAAGCGGCCAAATGCCCCCCAAGAAATTACAAAACGGGCGCTAACGCCCGTCCTGAGGCCGCGAAGCGGCCGATCCCCGAAAAATTAAAAAACGGGCGCGAAGCGCCCGTCCTGAGCCGCGAAGCGGCCGAATGTTCCCCGCAAAGTTTAAAAATAGGCGCCAAGCGCCCGTCCTGAGGCCGCGAAGCGGCCGAATGTCCCCTAAACAATTAAAAAACGGGCGCGAAGCGCCCCTCCTGAGGCCGCGAAGCGGCCAAATGCCCCCCAAGAAATTACAAAAACGGGCGCTAAGCGCCCGTCCTGAGGCCGCGAAGCGGCCGATCCCCCGAAAAATTAAAAAACGGGCGCGAAGCGCCCGTCCTGAGTCCACAAAGTCTAAAAACGGGCGCGAAGCGCCCGTTCTGAGGCCGGAAGCGGCCGAATGTTCCCCACAAAATTAAAAAACGGGCGCGAAGCGCCCGTCTGGCTCCACAAAGTCTAAAAACGGGCGCGAAGCGCCCGTTCTGAGGCCGCGAAGCGCCCGTTCTGAGGCCGCGAAGCGCCCGTTTGACCCCAACAAAATTTAAAACGGGCGCGAAGCGCCCGTCCTAAGGCCACGAAGCTGCCGAAAATTCCCAACAAATTAAAAAACGGGCGCGAAGCGCCCGTTTGACCCCAACAAAATTTAAATCGGGTGCGAAGCGCCCGTCCAAGCCCAACAAAATTAAGAAACGGATGCAAAAGCGCCCGTCTGAGGCCGCGAAGCTGCAAATGTCGCCTTTAAAATTTTGAAAAAAACATAAGCCTATTAAAATTTTGAAGCCGAGCATGCACTAGCAACGAAGTCCTTTGCGCGAAGCGCTCATGTCAGCGCCCGCCCATATATACAAAAAGTATACTGTCTACACCGAGCAATTACTGTGCAAAGCATACTGTCTACACCGAGCAATCACTGTGCAAAGCTGTTTATATTGTTGTTTTCTAATTTATTATATCTTACATGTTACATGTATATATACATACTTGACAAGGCAACTCATCTTCAAAAACAAAATCTCGGGAACGGCTAAGCACACCGGGCTGAAATTTTGCACCAAGGGGTAGCTCGAGACGGCGCATCTGGGAAAACTATAGGTTTTTTGGTCCGAGGCCCAACTGAGTACCAGCGGCTCAAAAACCGACTTTGCCGACAGTCTCACTGTTACGAAATTTTTTGCTTTTGCCTTCAGCGCTTAGTGGACCCCAAAAGCGAAATGCCCCAACTATGGCCTACAACTTTGCCAGCAAAAGTTTTTTGATCAGACCAAAGGCCTGGCCTGGAAAAATGGCAGATCGAGGCCTACTCATTTTGGACACTTCAGTACCAGCTGAATGCCGCGCCAGGGTTTGCTCGGAGCGGGTAGTCGCCAGCGGACTTTTTGTAGAGCTTTCAAAGGGCTATCGAACCATGTTTAAAAATTTCGAAAATTTTCAAAAATTTTCGAGCTAGGCCTAAAAAACGATTTTTTGGTTTTTGAATTTTATGATTTTTTAACGAATTTTCCCAGAAAAACGGAGACCACTTTCAAGCAACCGTTTTTTGAGCTCTATCGATTGGTGACATTTTTAGAAAATTTTCGATTTTTTTCCGGAAATAGAAAAAATTTTTGGCCTGAGCGGGACATTTGAGTCCCGGGCCCATAACTCGTCGGGGGTTGGTTTTAGCGAAAAATCGCCTTAGAGCAAAATTGTAGAGCTTTCAAAATGCTATCGAATGGTGTACTATATGTCGAAAAATTTTCAAAAATTTTCGAGCTAGGCCCCCTAGAAATTTTTGAAAATTTTTTTTGGGTTGAAGAATGGAGTGAAAAATATTTTTCTGGGGTATTTTAAGGTGCTGAGCACGAATATGACCTTTGTTTTTTGTTTCGGAATTTTTGGAATTTTTTAAAAAATTTTGAAAATTTTTCATTTTTTTGGGCCTCGAGAATTTGAGGTAATTTTTGAAAAATCATAACTTATGACTGAGTTGCTCAATTTAATTGTTTTAAAGCTTTAAAAATAGAGAAAAATCAGGAAAATTTTATGGGAATTATTTTGAATTTAAATCTCTAAAAGAAAAAAAGTTATTCCAGAATTTCTGGAAAAATTCGAATTTTCAGAAAAAAATTCATAACTCGGTTCTGAAAACCTATTTTCACAAATTAAAATAATGAAAAAATCCGCGATTTTTTTCTCTATTTTATAAATTTTATTTCATATTTTTATCACTTTTTCGAAAAAAGTTATAAAATTAAAAGTGATTTCGGAATTTGCGACCAAAGGGGGGAGTACATGGTTTTTGAGTGGAAAAATTTTTTCACCAAAAATCTTTCAAAAACATGTCCTAAGGGGTATTTTAGGACCCTGATTACGAATCTGAAATCAGATTTCAGTTTTGACCACGTTAAGACCTCAGAATCCCCGTGTGATTGGGGATTCTGGGGCATCATTTTGAGGGGGGGGGGGGGTGCGGGTTCGGACCCGGACGGTGTAAATTACTTTTCTTTTTATTTTATAATTTTTTCATTGTTTTAATACATTTAAATTATTAACAAAAAAAAATTAATATTTTAAATAAATTATTTTTCTGTGTGAAAGTCATTCTTTTAACACCCCAAAATTTTCGGAATTTTTTTTTGGGCCACAAGGGGGGTGAAAAATATTTTTCTGGAGTATTTTGAGCACGAATACGATGTTTGTTTTGCGTCTCAGAATTTTTGGAATTTTTAAAAAAATTTTGCAAAAATTTGCAATTTTTTGCCCTTGGGAATTTTGGTTAAAATTTGAAAATTCATAACTCATAATAGAATTGGTCATTTTATATGCAATAAAACAACAAAAATAGAGAAAAATAAGATGAAGTTAATGCTTTTTATGTTTATTATATGTTACATGTTACTTCAACTGTCCCCTCTCTATAAATACCCCACAAATTTTATTTTTTGTTATTTAATTTCTAATTTATTATATGTTACATGTTACTTCAACTGTCCCCTCAATATAAATAACCCACAAATTTTTATTTATTGTTTATTTATTTTCTAATTTAATATGTTACATGTTACATGTTATGTTACATCTAAGGTTGCAACAACCACCGCTTCCTCCCAATAATTACTCTACCACTTTTTTTAAAATTTCAATTATTTTAATATTTAAATGTGTTATATGTTAAACTTAAGGAAATTTTACGTATTATTTTCCGCAGTTTTTTTCTCTATTTTATAAATTTTATTTGGCATTTTTATAATTTATTAGAAAAAAGTTATAAAAATAAAAGTGATTTTGGGATTTCAGACCAAAGGGGGGTGCACATGATTTTTGAGTGAATCTTTCAAAAACATGTCATTAGGGCTTATTTGGGCCGCTGATCACGAATACGTGATCAGGTTTTACTTTAGACATCATTAAGGCCTCAGAATCCCTGTGTGCTTGGTGATTCTGAGCCATCATTTTTTGGGGGAGGGGGGAAGTTCGAATCCAGGCGGTATGCATTATTATTTATGTATTTTTTGCTTATTTTTACATGTTTAAAAAATTACAAGTTAATAATAAAAAATTATTATCTTTTAAAATAAAAAACTTTTTGAAGAATTAATTTTTCAAAATTCCTTTAAATTTTAAATATGATGAAACATATTTCACTATATGTTACATGCTAAGAGAGGAAATTCATAAACTCCCTCCG
>CP049711.1:11671069-11861518 GCA_004148225.2 Heterodera glycines | reverse complement strand
GGGGGGGCGGCAAAGTGAAGAAAATTGGTCCGTCCGTCCGTCTTTGGGCTGCCGCAATTTATTCGGACAAAAAATGTGCGTTGGTTTAGCCCCAAAAGACCTTCCATTTCCGGCGAAATGGCCACAAAATTTTTTATTGTCCCCTCCAATTGATGGAGGAGGATAATGATTACTCAAACTTATTCATTATTATTTTGCCAAAATTTAAAAATGGATTCAAATTGCTTTTTTTCGATTTATGTTTTTAATATATAATGTAAAAGAATCATATTTAAATAATAAAATATAATTTTGTGATAATTTGAATTTTACAAAATGAAATTCATATAAATCTTTTTTTAATAATTCTATTTAAATCGCACCTAAAATATTCGAATTTTAAATAAAAAAATTATGCCAATTTATGTCTGCTAAAATCAAATTCCTAATGATGCTTTTAAATTCTTAAATTCTTTGCATCTCCTTTTAACTTAGTAGTGGATGATCTTTTAAACTCATAAAATTCAAAAATTAAAAAGAAAACTAAATAATTTTGTCTATTTAGAAAAGCATGCCTAACAATGGCACCGAAACTGCCATCGCCGACGACGACAAATCGTCGCGACGGCACTCCTCCTCCGGTGGCGGTGGTGGCATTTTGGCACGAGCACTTGGCCACCACCATCATTCGCCACCGCGGCATGACTCGCCGTCAGTGGCGAGCACGGGCGACCGTGGCACTGGCGACACTGTGCCGGCGACGACCACCGCAGCGATGGAACCGGCCGCCGTCGTTGTGGTGCCATCATCGTCAGAAACTGTGCCGAGCAGCACCAACCAAATTGCCGACAAAAGTTCACGAGTCCGTTCTTTACCATGACCATAAATCACTGTATTTACTGAAATAGACCCCCACCCGAATTAGAACCCCCCTTTTGAGAGGGTTGAAAATAGAGCCCCGGGAGTTCTTAAATACGGTAATAACATCCTGTGCCCAAAGTCCAAAATTTTTTTGAATCATTCCATAATGCCAGAAGTGCCAAAATTTAGATGAAAAGACTTGAGCTGCCAAGATTAATTTTGTCTAAAATGAAATTTAATTCTTTTGTAATGAAAATTGCTGAATAAATTATTTACTTACACCTACCGTATATTAATTTATTTTCATTGAAAAAAGGCACAGATTTTTCAAAAAAATTTTCGCCCCTATTTTACAATTTTCGCTCCTGATTTAAGCGCCTTTAAATTGAATTTATTGCCCCTAAAAATCCGCTCCTTATTAATTGCCAATCATTCCCAAATGGGGTGTCAATTAGTCCAACATCATTAGCGAATTAAATTTTCGATAGCATTTATTTATTCGGTTTTGGGTTTACTTTTATGTATTACACAACAACACTTTCTCTTTTTTTAAACAAATAAAAAAACATTAAAATTAAATTTTCCCAAAAATGCCAATGACCATTGTTTTTAATTGCTATATAAAAATAAAATAAAGATAATAATATTTTAACAAAATAATATCAGGCAAATGACACTGCCACAACATCGTCCATCGATAAAATTGTGAGTGCCAGTGACACGGCACTGCGCGTCACTGTTCCGTCCGCAATTGTGACGACCACGTCACCGCAAAATGCCACCACCACCACCACCAGCACCACCAAAACGCGACGAGTTAATAATAATTAAAAAAAAAAAATTAAATTTTGTGGCATTTGGTTCCGTGCCACACTTTAAACTCTTGAACTGATTAAAAAAACAGATGCTAAGCCCCGAGGAATGGGAGGTGCGCATGCGCGGCGGCATTCTCAGTAAAGCGTTGCGCCGCTACGCCGCCGACGGACACTTAAAAGGCGACGATGTGCCAAAGTGAGGAGACTTTGCAAAATTGGAAATTTAATTTTTTTTTTAAAAATATTTATGGCGATTCGAATCGGATTTTCTTTAGTGGCAAATCGTTACAAATGTTAACGAAAAGCTGTTAATTTTGACAAAAAATTTAAGAAAATATATCTTATTTTTTATAAAAACAATTTTAATTTTGTAGAATAATGAGCGGAGATAATTTTATCTGCTGAATTTAAGTATTTTTGGATAAGATAGTCTGTTTTGAAGATTTTTTTAAGTTTTTCATCTATTTTTCACTTTTTTTTGGCATTTTGAGGGTTTTTAGCACAAATAAATCCCAAATAAAATCGGGCACCAAATATTTTTCCTGCTGTTAAATTGGGCATCGCGATATATAATTTGAAATTTTTGAATTTTTTGAATTTTTTAAATTTTGTCTTCAATTGATTCTAATGAATACAGTAAGCGTCGTGTAAGCGTTGTGGACAGTTCGGACGATGACTATCGCTACGGTATTTTGGGCAAGTCGCTGCGCCAATTCAACGATGGCGGGGAACTGTATTTGCATGACAACCATCGACGGAATGACACGGAAACGAGCAGCAGCAGCGCTGAAGGGGCGACGACAGTGTCAAATGCAATCGGCAGAAATGGTACGGTAGCAATAAGGAACGAATACTGTAATTTGTTTAAGTACGGTAATAACAGAGAAGAAAACTGTAGTTTGTTGCCAATGTGCTGCTAACCTTTTGAAATTTATAGGAAAGCATTTAAAATTTAATGAACAAGCTACGATGGTATTGTACAATCAGCTTTTTATTTTTAGAAAATCTTACTGTAATATTATTTTCAAATTCTAAAATTATATTTTAAAAATCAAAACTTTAGTTTTATTCGTTTTTTTCGAAAAAAAAAATTATTTTTGTTGATTTGGTTTTGGCCAGATTTATTTTTGTTGTTAATTCGATATTTTAAGAAGTTTTCTGAATACATGACCCAATGGTTTACGGTAATAAGTTTTTCTACGTCCTACTGTATCGGTGTATTCTCCGATCGACTTCCAATTTTGCCTCTCTATCAAAAATGCCATCGTTGCTCTTCACCCAGTGCTGGCAACGTCGATTGTGCCAAAACGGAAACGGCTTTCACTTCGGCCCGCCGGCGACTACAGCGGCGGTGGTGGCATTTACCAGCTGCCGCTTCAGGCGACCACAGCGGCTGGCACAAATAAAGCCGGCGGCGGCGGATTTGACAGCCGGGCACGCTCAATCCAAGTGGCAGAAGAGCTGCGCAGGGCCGCAATTGAGGGTGGCATGCGCAGAGACGAAGGCGGCACTATGGCGGACCATCAGGCATCAGCCGGGTGGGCTTTAAAAATTTTTCGAGCGGTGCCGTACTCGTCGTATCGTTAGGCGACAATGGCCAACCCGTGAAACTGTAACTTTAATAGATTACTGTAGCATCACCGTCATAATTTCTTGAAAAGTACCAGGCCCCCCTGGCTGCGCCCTCGGCGCCCACCCATGAAAGTGTTAATCTCCATGGATTATTGTAGCATTTATTTAGCTTAGTCGTCATATTTTCTTGGACAAAGCACCAGGATTCTATTAGATCAATTAGTTAATTTGTTTCATATTTTTCAGAATTATTAGCATATTTTGACAAAAAAAAGTGCCAATTTTTTGAAGCTAGAAAATGGGACAGTGAAAATTTTCCACTGCTTCACTTTCTGGGAGCCCCAATTTTTTGGGAGGGAGATGTCACACTATTGGTCTCTTGCGTCGTGGTCAGAAAATTGTCATCCGCGAACCCATCCGCTGCTGCTCGTGGGGCCGGTGATGGCGACACGGACGGTGACGAGGCGCAGGACGGCACGGGGGACGGAGCGGCACGCGCGGCGGGGCCAAGCGGTGGACTAAGTGCCGAGGAGCAGGAAGAAATGGCAAAGCTGGAAGGGCTCAGCAAAGGTGCAGCTGGATTTCAGCCTTGGGGGGATACCATCCCCCGGGCGGCAATAAAAAAAAGTTTGGGCAACAAGGGATACCCTCGATTTTTTAATAAATTTTCACGAAAAATTGATAATTTTGTGGATTTTGAGAAAAATTAAACACGAATTTTGTTTGGGAAATTTTGGTGAGGAAGGTCTTGGAGGGGGTAGCAACTAGGAAAATAGAAAATTTTCTGCAAAACACTAACTTTCCCTTAAAAACAACGGCTGTGAGAGACTAACGTGAATCTCTAATCATACCTTAAAATACATTCTACAAAAATGACGGGTACAGTATGCAAATGGTTGCTTTAGGCGGTGATCAGGGCGCACTGTTGCTGCTTATGTGCAAGCAAACGAATTGGCAAGGAGTGGAGCAGCTGGTCTCATCCGGCGCACAGTTGGACATGAGCACATCCGACTCACAGGGGTGGGCTGATCTGGCAATTAAAGAACATTGAAATACGTTAAATTTTAACCTTCAGAAATTTTCAAAAATAAAAAAAAATTCTACCAAAAGTTTAAGAAAGAAAATTTTGATTTTGAAAAAACTTAGTCATTATTTATAAAAATTTTAAATTGCTACAAATATTTTTCAAACTTTCTTAAAATTTTATTAAAAAAACTTCTAAGATTTTTCAAAAAATTCTAACTTTTGAAGGGGGAAACGAGCTGCTCCCTTTTGAAACGTAATTCAGCAAGCACTCAGTTTTGCTGCTGGTTGTTTCGGCAATTCTCTGATTTGACACCAAATTTTTCTGTCTTTGGTTTAGATTTAATAATTTCAGTTTTTTCGTTTCATGACTCCACTCGGGTCCATTTGGGGTTAATTAGGGCCAATTTTTGCAAAAATACTTCTAATTGATCAACACTGATCATAAGTGATCGGCACTGATCAGAGAGACTCTCTGATTCTTCCTAATATGTGGTGATTGACTTCGTCAGGTACACGCCTCTTCTGTTGGCAGTCCGTGCCGGCCTTTTGGACATTGTTGATCTTATGATTGAGCGGGGTGCCGACCTTTACGCCACCACAAAGGCATAAATATTAAATATAATAAATTAATTATTTGTAAAATTTGTTTTCTTAATAGAAAATAATAATTCAGGATCGGTTGACCGCCGCGCACATTTGTGCCCGATGGGGAAGCGAAGAAATGTTGCAAAAATTGTTGGCACTCAAAGTGGACATTTCCCGAACAGCCGGGGTAACTTTGAACAGCATTTTTTTTAGAAAATTTAAAAGGACATAAAATATTTTTTCAAATAATTTGAATACCGACGGAATCGACGGTTAGCATTTTTTAGTGGGCATATTGATCAAATTATCAGATTAAGGCCATAATTGATCGGTCTCAAATATATTAATTGGTGTATGAATAATTTTGTTCACTCATTAGTAGGGCAATTAATTTAAGTTAAATTTTTAAATCATTTTTTATTTTTATATTTTTTGTATTTTCACATTGAGCTTATTGCTAATGGATTTGTTCATATTTTGAACGTTTTTTCAGCCCCTCGGGCGCTTGCCCATTCACATGTGCTGTGAGCGGACCAGCGCACGTGCTGTCCCCGTCGCGCAACAGTTGTTGCACACAGCGCCCGGCACGCGCATGCAGGCGGACAAGCGCGGCGCGTTGCCACTGCATGTTGCACTGCTTACAGCTAACCTGGCCATGGTGCAGTTACTGCTCCAACGGGACGGCGACAAGCAAATTCGAGTGCAGGACGCGGACGGGAACACGGCACTGCACTTGTGCAAAAGTGAAATGGGTTATTTCCAGCCTGGGCAGGGCTTCCAAATTTTCCAATTTCCGGTTTTTTTAGGGTTGGAAATTTTCTGAAATTCACTGCCTCCTGATCACCCTCTTCTTCCTCTTCAAAAACTTTTCTCAATACAAAAATGGGTGCTATGATTAGAATTTTTGAGTTAAATCTGAAGTTTTATTAAAACTTTGGTTGTGAATTCTGAAAAAAAGTTAGCAAAGAAAAATTTTGAAAAATAAACAAAATTAAATATAAATTATAATTCTTCATTTATCCTCAACTATTATCGGATTTGTTTTGTTTTTGAATTTTATGAATTTATTTGTTCATTTTCGAAATTATTTTACTCTTTCTTAAATTTTTTTTTCTATTATTGTTTGGTAGTGTTATATTGAAATTCCTTATAATTTTACTAAGTTTTAATTGTATTTTCCTATATTTTTAATGTTTCGGATTTTCAAAATTTTTTTATTTCCCATTTATAGGAATTAAAATTTTTTTCATTTTTTCAATATTTTTTTTTGCTAGACAATGACTTTCTGCGTGCCATCACTGACTACGGAGGCACCGATTGTGTGAATGTGCCAAATAATTTTGGTCGTACTCCGTTACATGAAGTGGCCAAATTGGGGGACGAAAAAATGCTGAAAATTATGTGGAAAATGAACGCCGATGCGAACATTCGGGACAAAGTCGGCAAAAAATAGAAAATAATAAAAATGTTAAAATATACAATATATTTCGAATAAATTGTAAAAATTATATTTTTTATTTAATTCTTCATCTAAATTTAATTAATTATAAAATTTTAAATAATTTAAAAATATTAAATGCAAAACTAACTAGAAAAATAATAATTAAATAGAAAACAGTCACATTAAAAATAGAATAATAAATTTGATTTGTAAATATATTTTCTTTTTGTTTAATTTAAGAAACTGAACTGTATTTATTTTCTTAAATAATGTAATTAAAAATGTTTAAATATTCGAATAATCGAAAAAATTTTAAATTTAAAAGTTAATTGAATTTTAACTTAAAAAATTGAAACGTTAATTAAGGAAGATAAAACGCCTTTGCATGTGGCAGCGGAAAGAGGTCACACCCAAGTGGTGGAGACTTTGATCGACAAATTTGGGCAAAATTTATTTTAAATTTTATATTAAATAAATTTAAATTATTACATTTTGCATTTTTTATTAAAGTTCCTCAATTCGCGCCCGGACAAAGGACGGCAGCACTTTGTTGCACCTTGTTTCAGCGGAAGGTGCTTCACATTTTTCAATTTTTTGTTAATTTATTTTCAAAATGTATTCTTCAGGTCATGCTGACACGGCACTCGCTTTTCTGAGTAAGTGCAAAATGCCATAAATTTCAAAAAAAAAAAATGAAAATTCCAATATTCAAGAGCGTGGCGTTCCGTTGTATATGCCGAACAAAAGTGGCGCGGTCAGCTTGCACAAGGCGGCTGCTGCCGGATACAACGAAGTCGTCAAGGTGGGCTGATGATATATGCGTTTATTAAATTTCAAAAATTGAAATTTTGGGGAATAAAAAATATATATTATTTTGTATTATTTTTTTGAATTTGTTAAAGTAATTAAGTCACCTGGAATTTAATGATGACATTTTTTGCGTTATTCATACCAGGGCTGAATTGCAGATGAAAAAATCCAAGTTTTTTAAAAATTTTACTATTAAAAAAATGAAATTCGATAACCAAATTGTTTCGGATTTGTTAAAATGGCCAAATTCATGAAAATAAATTTAATAACCGTAAAAATTTTCAAATCTTTCAAAGAATAAAAAAGACGGTACATAACCTTGAAATATGGCATTTCGAGCAACTCTATCAAGTCTCGAACGTGCTTTGGTTTAATATTGTAGTACCGTTATCCAATTTCATAATTTACAATTTCGCTAATTTATTTTATTGCCCCCTAATTACCACTCACTAATTTTTATTTTTTGCCCATTTCTTCCACCGTCATCAGATACTAATTAACCGTGGCACCAAAGTGGACATCCCAACCCGGGACAATTACACGGCACTGACCGTCGCCGTCCGATCGGGCCAAGCTTCGGTTGTCGAGACACTGCTCGGCTTTGGCGCCGATGTGCACATAACAAATGGCCAAATTGGCGAGGTCTTCAGGCCAAAAATTAATAAATTAAAATCGAATAAATAAATTAAAAACAAAAAAAAATAAATTATAATAAATTTTAAATAATAAATTTAAATTTTATATGAGGGAAACACTCAAAAATTAAATTCATTCAAAAATTTAATGGGCATTTGAAAAATTCAATTTTAAAAATTATTATATTTTTTAAATTCTTAATTTTAATTTTATTCTACTCTACTTTAATTCCAATTTAATGGACGAAATAAAGAAAGAAAATATGAATTTTTGTTTAAATGTTGATCTTTTCACTCTTATGAATTTTCTTTCCAAAATTTTATTAATTTTATTAAAATTTGCGGGTCAATTGCTAAGGACTCCGTGGCGCAATGGTAGCGCGTCTGACTCCAGATCAGAAGGTTGCGTGTTCAAGTCACGTCGGGGTCAATTAATTTTTTCCATTTTTTAAATTGCCATTTTTAATTGCTAAATAATTTTAATTTAATTTTATGTGGTTTTAGTATTGCTTAATTAATTTTGACAAAATTAAATAGAATTAAAATATAAATTCCAAAAAATATTTTAAAAAACACTTTTGCACACAGACTGCACTGCATGTCGCTGCAGGTTTGCCCTGCGGGGACATTGAATGCGCTCAGATGCTGTTGGTCCGTGTAAATTCCAAAAATGATGTTCTGCTTGCGTTTTTCAGAAAAGTGGCGCGCAGCCCAACGTACAGCGTGTGCAGGACGGGCGCACGCCGTTGCATATTGCGGTAAATAAATTATGTTTTTTTTAAATTTTAAAATTTTGATTTTAAAGGCTGCGGTTGGCCATTGCGCAATGTGAGGAAGGAATTTTTTAATTTTAATTTAATTATCTCCAAAATTTTTATAAATAAATTTTTAACGAGAAAAAAATTAATTAGGAAATTTATTGTGTAATAATTTTAATCATTTTTAATTCTTTAATATTTTTAAATAATTTTCCCATTTTATTATTTATTTATATTGTTTAATTACTATCATTTTTTTAAATTCTTAGGTGCCGTTTGTTATTGGCTGAGGGGGCCGACGCTCAACTGAAATCGAAGGTGAATTTGACAATTATAATACAAATGATTATAAAAATTCGAATATATTTTAATTTTATTAACGAGAAAAAAGTCATATTATTATTAATTTAATTAATAAAATAAAAATATATTTAAACATTTAATTAATGCCTTTCTCTCTACTCATTTTTTAATCAATTAACTTGGTAATTAAATAAATTTCATCAAAAACAACTAATAATCATTAAAAAAGTTAATTAGTTTTTTATATTTGGAATTAAAATTAATTAATGAAAATAAATTGCGGAATAAAATGCCGTAATTAATTTAAACCGTTAATTACGAAATTATTTTCTCGCAAAGAATGGCGAAACGGCGCTGCATTTGGCGGCCAAACATTGTCATTTCCCAGTGGTTCAACTGCTATTGGACCATTTGAGCAGCAGCAAAGACGCGGACAGCAGCAGAGTGCGCAGCTTTGTCAATGCCATAACAGAGGTAAAAAGGAAATTTAAAATATAAAATTTAAATTATTTAAATTTAAAATAAGGATGGCCAAACCTGTCTTCACTATGCCAGCCAAATTGGGCCAGAGCAAGTTCATTTCAAGGACGAGGATGCCAAAATTGTGTCACTGCTCATCGACAACGGGGGAGACTCCGAGCTGCAGGCACTCAGTGTAAGCAATTTTAATTTTTTAGAAATTTTTTTGACAAATTTAAATTTTGAATTTTACAATTTTAATTTTTGGAAATTTTCTTGACTCTGTTTAAATTTCAGAATCTTGAAACTGCGATGCACATGTGCGCACGGACGGGCAACGAAAGCATCCTTTTGGCAATGGTAGGAGAGGATTGAAAATGAGGGAAAATGGGGGGACGAAAAACAAAAAAAAAGTGCATTTATTGAAATTTTGAGGAAAAGCCTCGACCTGGATTCAATGTTGGGCCTGGATTTCTTTGACAAAAGTCAGGAAAACCCAGGTCCAGGAAAAATTCAGGCATGCCATGGCATGGACTTGAATTTTTGTTTTAAAAAGATAACATATATTTATTCTTTTCTGGACCAAAATCCAGGGGCCAGAAGAAGGCCGAGTTCTATTTTATACCATAAATTTAAAAAAGAAAAATTACAATTATTATACGAAATTTTATATGAAAATTGAATAACTTTTTAAGGAAATGACCACTTCCGCATATTATTATTATTATTATTATTTGGTTTAATAATGCGTTTTTGATTATTAGGTCAACAAAATTGGGCCTGGCGCTGTTCAGATTGTACAGAATAAGAAGTCGAAGGTGTTTTTAATTTTTAAATTATTTTTATTTTTGCTTGGCGTTCTGTTCAGAATGGCTGGTCCCCGCTGTTGGAGGCGTGCGCGCGTGGCCATGTGGGCGTTTCACGCATTTTGCTTCAACACCACGCACGCATTGACGTGTTCGACGATGCGGGAAGGACGGTAAAAAATTTATTGAAATTTTTAAAATTTTCAATTATTTAAAGGCCCTTCACTTAGCGTCAGCAAACGGACACATCGAATTGACCAAACTTTTGCTAAAATACAAAGCATTTGTGAACAGGTCTGGCCATATGTGAAGCACACTAAATTTAATTTTAACAATTACATTTCAAAATAACCATTGTTATTGCAAATTATTAAGTTTTTAACTTTACAAATATATTTTTTAAAATTAAATATTAAGTTTTTAAGTATAATTAATTAATTTTAATAATTTATTTATAAATAAAATTAATTTATCGCTTTTTCATTTGCTTAATTAAAAACTTTTTTTTCAAATAGTAAATAATTTCTCTTTGATAATTTTAGTAAATAAAAATTAAATTGAATCAATAAAATAATCAATTATTATATAACAAATCTTTAATATGATCAAATTTGAATAAGTAAAACCAAAAAAAAATTTAAAGAGGGTTTTCGATTTTTTAACCCATTTTCAAGAAATTTTGCTCTTGGGTGGGTGCCAAACTTAGGAAAATAAAAAAAGGTTTGGAAAATTTAAAAAAATTAGCATCCATTTTAAAATTCTTAATTTTTTAAGCAAAGCCAAGAATGGTGAAGCGCCGCTCCATTTGGCAGCCCAATATGGGCACCCTCGGGTAGTCAGTATGCTCGTCCAAGAGCACGGGGCCAGTCTCGAAGTGAATAAATTTCAAATTAAATTGAAAAATAATTTCGAAATGCCAACCAAGGCCATCACTTTGGACAACCAAACGGCACTGCACTTTTCGGCCAAATATGGCCAATTGGTGGTGTCGCAGACGCTGCTGGCGCTGGGCGCAAATCCAAACGCGCGGGACGACAAAGGCCAAACGCCGCTTCATTTGGCGGCAGAGGTGTGATGACGAGAGAAATAATTTTGTAAATGATGAGTAGGGATTTGACAAATATTTTTTAAAAACCCCGATATATTGAGAAAATAAAGAAAAATGAAAAAATTTGGGTGTAAAAATAATTAATTGCTCTATACTACCAAAACATTTCTTCATTAATTACATTGAATATAATTAAATTTTTCAAAATAATTAAAATTACAAAAATCAAAAATTTTGGCAAGTAAAAAACAAATATTCAAAAAAATATTTGTCCCGTCCATAATGATGAGTGTTTAACCAATCAGCGTTGACTCCGCCCCTTGCGCAATTAATGCTGACCAATCAGCATTGACCCCCCCCCCCCCAACGCTCCTTTCTTTTGTCTATACGAGGGTAGCGCAATGCCTCTGCAGAGACGCTGCAGTGAAGGCACTCTCTCGCAGCATGGGAGAGACGCAGATGGTCCGGTCACACAATGGTCACTCGCTGCACCAGAGAGTGGTAATTCATCCCAGCGTAGCGAGTGACCACTCACTGTGCGACCATCTGCGTCTCTGCCCTGCGAGAGAGTGCATTCACTGCAGCGTCTCTGAAGAGAGGCCATATAGCAGCGGAAGATACAAATAAAATTCTATTTTTTTCGACTAATGATTTAAAGAACCATCAAAATATAAACATTTAATTATACATTTACTAAAATTTTTAATTATTTTATATCATTTGATAGCTTAAAGTATCACTGCAAAATTCAAAAAAAAAATGTTTACTTTCAAAAAGCTATGTATGACTGAAAATGCTCGAAAACCCAGCAGGTCTTTTGAGTTCTTTTGCTCGTAAATTTTTTAAATTTAAAGAACTTTTTAGAAATTTTGCAAGCTTTTAGAAAAAACTTAGGGCTATTAAATGTTATGAAGAATTAAATTTTATTATTTTCAAGAAAAGTTATGAATAATTTTTTGTTAAAAAGAAATTCGGCTAAAATTGTCAAAAAAAAATTTTTAAGGATTTCAAACAAAAAAAGGCGGAAATTTTGAAAAATCTTCAAAAAATAATTATTTTTCACAGAACGATTTCCCGGACGTGGTGAAGCTGTTCCTAAAGATGAAGCAGAACAACCACGCGGTGCTGACCGCGGTTGACCACAGCGGCTTCACCTGTGCCCACATTGCGGCGATGAAGGGCAGTCTGGCGGTGGTCAAAGTGCGCCAATTTGGGCACTAATTAGGGCAATTTATATTGGTACCAGAAAAATCACGGTGGCCTGTCTGAGTCGAGTCGAAAAAGCACTTAAATTTAAAGGAATCCAAAATCTGAACTTGCCTTTTTGAAATCAGAACCATTTTTAAGAAAAAATGGGAAAATTTTTTGAATGAAGACATAATTAGCTTTGTTTTTTATAAATTTGTGATTTTGTATTCTGAAGGAATTGATGATGATCGACAAAGCAATGGTCATCCAAGCCAAAACGAAGGTGAATTTGTAAAATATAAAATGCAACTAATTTAATAATTCAAATTAAATCAAATTACGCTTTAATTTTAATAGTGCCTCGAGGCGACAACGCTGCATATGGCCGCCGGCGGTGGTCACGCAAAAATTGTTAAAATTCTTCTGGAAAATGGTGCCAACCCGGAGGATGAGAATGCAGTTGGACTTTTTTATTAATTAATTAAAAAATTTTTATTACCGCAATAAATTAATTAAATAATTTTTAATCAGAAAATAACGATTTCACAGACTTTTATAATTTTAATAATTTTTTTATGTTATTAAATAATAAAAAATTCAGAATGGAATGACTCCACTTTCGCTGGCCGCTTGGAATGGCCATTCCGGCATTTTGCCATGCTTTGATCGCAAATTTTGGCGCCGTTGCTCAAAAAAGGTCGCGAATTTTTACCTTTTTGCCTAGGCTTGTGAATTTTTAAAAAATTTCTCAATTTTTTCGACCGGTCTCAACGCTTTTCACATTGCGGCCTACAAAGGCCACTCGGACTTCATTAACGAGATGATCAAATGTGTGCCGGCAAGTGTCCGCTCGGAGCCGCCGATGTTTAATCATTTGGTGGTCAAGGAATTCGCGACGGAAGTCAGTCAATTTTTATTTTTTCTAAATTTATATTTTAAATTTTATATTTTAAACCTTTTAAAATTGACCCGTAATTTTAATTTTTTCGTTTATTGAAAATTTGTCAAATTTATTATATAATATACATATTAGCTGTTTTATGGATAACAAAGCCCTGAAGAATATATGAGAGTTGTACGGGACCGGGACCTGGACACGAACAACTGAGTACCGAAGTCCCGGTTTTGACCAGTTTTGACCTGGACCGGTTATTGTTGAATAATTTTTTTTAATTATGAAAAAATTTAATAACTTAATTTTTAATGTTTAGTACGGCTTCACCCCGCTGCATTTGGCTGCCCAGGCTGGCCATGACAGTTTGGTGCGAATGTTGCTCAACCAGGGTGTCCAGGTGTGGTGCAGCTAAATCAATTTTTAAATTTTTGGCTTTATGAATTATTTTTTTCAAAATTTTCAGGTTGACGCTGCCACAACAACAATGGTACAGTATATTTATATGTACCATAGTCAATTAGAAAGAACACAGTATCATAAGTATTGTATCATCGTTTGTCAATTGGCATGAATTTGTTCAGAATGTTATCCCTCTTCATTTGGCTGCACAACAAGGTCAAATATTTATTTATTAAAATGAAAATTAGGTTTTTCATTAATGTGTAATTAATGAATGTAAATGAAATTAATTTATTAATTATAAAGTTGAAACCTTTTTTTAAATCATTATTAAAATTAATTTTTTAAAATAAAAACCATTTTTAAAATTATATCAAATTTGAAAAACTCTACGAATTAATTTCTTAAATTTATTTTTAAAACATTACAAATTAAATAACCAAAATTTATTTAAAAATTAAACAATCATTAAATAAATTTAAGTTTTGTAATTAAATAAATTGTTTAAACTTTAAAGGCCATATTGCCGTTGTTGGGATGCTGCTGTCCCGTTCCACCCAGCAACAGCACGCCAAAGATTGGAGGGGAAGTAATAATAATTTAAAATTGAAAATTAAAAATATATTTTTAAATATTAAATATGTATGGTAATTAAGGAACTCCGCTCCATTTGGCATCAGTCAATGGAAAGAAAGACATGGTACAGCAAAAACAAAAATACAAAACTGAATTTTATTATTCAAAATTTTTTCAAGGTTTCTCTGCTGATTGCCCAAGGCTCGAACATTAACGTGATGGACCAGGTGTGAATTTTTTTGAAATTAAAATATTTGTATTCAATTAATATTCACGACTCTTTTTTATCGGAAAATTCTTTGACATTTTGCTGTTTTATTTGTCCTCAAGCAACTGTTTAAAATTATTTTTTTATTTTTCTCCTAATTAATTTTTTTTTCTGTTCGCTGAACCCAGGTTTTTAAATGCATTGAAAGTCAAAATCTACAGGCTTTTATAACATTTCTTGTCCCTAAGTTTTAAAAATTAAATTTTTTATTTATTTGTTGAAATTAATTTCTCATTTCTCATTTCCAGTGAATTTTTCCGGTTTTTAGGCCCTGAAACTCAATTTTTAAAGAAATTTTGTCTCTCTAAATTTTAAAAATTTATTTTGCTTAAGAACGGCTGGACCGGCATGCATTTTGCCACCAAAGCTGGCCACATCGACGTGGTGAAGCTGTTCGTGATGAGTTCAGCAGATGCGCAAGCGGAGACAAAGGACGGCAAAGTGCCGTTGTGCTTTGCGGCGGCAAATAATCACGTGAGAAAATGAAATAACTTTTGAATATTTAAAATAAAATTTATCAATTTATTAGTTTTTAGCAATAAATAATTGGAATAATTTTAATTTTTACTTTTTATTTGTCAAATTGACCAAAGTATGTTTTGAGTAATTTGTGTTTGGTTTTAACAAATTTTAAAGTTTTAATTATTCGAGTAAACTAATTTAAATCATTATCACAATTTTTAATTTTTGAATTACCAAAATCAAATTTAAATAAATTAATATTCATTGCATTTATCTCTTTTTTTCCTATTTATTTATTTTTATCTCTCTTAAAAATTAAATTATTGTATTTACCATTTGTTTCTTTTTGCACAGATTGAATGCCTTCGCTTTTTGCTTAAGCAAAAGCATGACACCCATCAGTTGATGGAGGACAGAAAAGTGAACAAATAAAAATATTATAATAATAAATTAAAATTGAATTTTATTGTCGACTCTTTGGCATTTATTCCATTGTAAAATGCATTTGAGTTGACTTTTTAGTGGCAAAAATTCACAAATAATACAAAAATTCGTTTTTTTTAAAACGGCAAAAAATGTTCAAAACTTTTAAATAAAGAATTTAAAAAAATGAATTTACGAGTGGTTGGAATTAAGCTGAAAATGGGGTTAAAAACCAATTGATTTCCATCCCAATTTCAGTTCATTTTCGATCTGATGGTTTGCGGAAAAGGCAACGACAATCAGCCGTTGCAGGAATTCATTCTGCAAAGTCCGGCACCAATGTAATTAAAATAAATATTTTTAATTGAAAATTAAATTTAAAAACATCGAAAAACAGAGACACGGCGGTGAAGCTGTCCAGTTTGTACCGGGAGATGAGCGAGAAGGAAAAGGAAAGGGCCAAAGATTTGGTGAGAATGCCGAAAATTGGAGTAAATATCGTACAGGGGTCGTCGTTTCGTAAAAAGTGCCAATTTTACGGGTTTTTTTTGTGAGAAAAACTCGTCATAACTTTTTTAAATATAACCAAAATAATATAATCTGGTTTCATTTGGTAGCTCTTGGATTGCTCTATAAGCATGAAAAATTTCAAGTTTTCAGAAAGTTGTGACCAAAAATGCTCAAAAATTGTCTCAACTTTTTGAAAATTGAATAAAATTTTCTGAGATTTTGCAGGCTAAGGAGGAATCCAATAGGCTATCATATGATACCAAGATTATTAAATTGAGTTATATTTAAGAATAGTTGAGGAATTTTTTTTCGAAAAATCGGTAGAATTGGCATTTTTTGCGGGTCAATGGCAACTCGTACAATTTTAAAATGATGTGGCCATAACTTATTTTAGTCGGCCAATTTCTTAAAACTTTTTTATCATTCGAATGCTTTTTATGTTTAGAAGTGATGATTAAGCAGAAGCTAAGCGATTAAGCATCTCACAAAAAAAGATATAATTTATAAATCGCGAAAAAGTCTTTTTTGGTGAATTTTTAATATTCTTTAAAATGTATCTTTTTTGTGAGATGACTTAATCGCTTAGCTTCTGCTTAATCATCGCTTCTAAACATGAAAAGCATTCGAATGATAAAAAAGTTTTAAGAAATTGGCCGAATAAAAAAAGTTATGGCCACATCATTTAAAATTGTACGAGTTGCATGACGACCCAGCACCAACAAAATCATATAAAATTTAAAATAAATTTATATTTTAATTACCCAAACCAATTAATTATTTTTTATTTAATAAATTAATACAATAAATATTGTTTGCTAATATAATAGAGGGTAAACCTTGGAATGGAAGCTGACTTTCGCCTTTTATGACGATTGAATTTTTCACTTTTCACTGATTTTTTAAAGGCCTAATTTTCCGCTTCAAAAATAACTCAATTTTTTTGAATTTTGCCCAATTTTGCAGAGTAATGTGGCCATTTTTGCGGAGAATTTGGCGGTGGAATTGCTTGGCATTTCGGCAGCAAAGTCGCAATAAATTTAATTGAAAATGCGGCAAATTATTTATTCCATTTTGAAAGATATAATGCTGCGCTGTTGCTGAAGGCCAAGGACCACCGAGGACGCCCGCTGCTGGACGTACTGATCGAAAATGAACAGGTGGTCCTCCGGTCCATCCGCCAGTGGAGCCTAAAAGTGCCGCCGGGAAAATTTTTTTGAATTTTCCGGCCTCTAACAAAAGCCGTGAAAATTCTTGGAAATTAACAAAATTTATGATGAAATTGACAATTTTCATC
Source organism: Heterodera glycines (assembly GCA_004148225.2). Classification (NCBI taxonomy): domain Eukaryota; kingdom Metazoa; phylum Nematoda; class Chromadorea; order Rhabditida; family Heteroderidae; genus Heterodera; species Heterodera glycines. The sequence goes on along the minus strand of CP049711.1, from coordinate 11,844,405 downwards.
CCTTTTTTGGCGCCGCCGGATGATTTTTAACAGATTTTGTCAAAAATGACCGAATTTTGGACCTTTTTTTAAGAAAAACTAGGGCTTTTTTGTAAGCCTGTAGTGGGAAATTTTTGGAATTTTTAACGAATTGTTATGAAAACAATGTACTCATTATATAGATATTTAGAAAGAAGTTGTTTCCTACGCATCGGTGCAGCGCTATCTCACGGAAATATGGTGAGAAAGGAAATTGATGCGTATTTATTTATTTACTGGCAAAATTTATTAGTTAAATTTCAAAAAAAAATTGTTTTCGGTTTAAAATTTAAAAAAAAAGATTTTACATTTATTTCCTTTAAATCGGGTCAATTAATATTTGGATTTGTCTAATTAACATTCGCTTTTGATCAGGACGGGTCGTGTGGATTGGTCCTTTGGCAAAACCGTGGCATTTGCATTTTTCGTGCTCATTTGCCCTCCGGCGTGGTTTTACTTTTCACTGCCGTTGGACTCACGGATTGGTAAAATTAAAATTTTTTATTAAACCCATTAAAAATGGATTAATTTTAATTAATTAATTGCCTCTCCTTTTAATTACTTTTTCCCCAATTTTCTTTTCTCAGGTCGTGCCCCAATTATCAAATTTGTTTGCCACATCGTTTCTCATGTGTATTTCACCATTCTATTGACCATTGTCGTGCTGAATATAACGCACAAAATTTATGAAGTAAGCTTAAAAAATATATAATATTTTTGTATAGAAATATTTAATTTAATTTAATTTAATTTCTTTTTTACGCTAATTATTTTTGTTCATTTAAATTTTCACTATAATTAGATTCCATTTTTCTTAACTCCTGACGTTTCTCATCCTCTGAATTTTTTCCTATTTTTTCTATTTTTGCGTTTCATTGGTGCCGAATTCCGCCCCTCCCTACGTTATTTGTCAAATTTTTTTACTAATTTTCCGTCTCTCTGTTTGGTCATTTCGGTGGTGCCGAATTCCACCTTACCCCTTGGAGCTCCATTTTTTGCAAATTTTTATGAATTTCCGTTTAATTTCCGTCTCCCTGTCGTTAGACCACTTCGGTGGTGCCGAACTCGGTGGAGTGGCTGCTGCTGCTTTGGCTGTCCGGCAACCTCGTCTCCGAGCTGTCCAACGTCGGCGGTGGCTCGGGCCTCGGCGTGGTCAAAATTCTGATTTTGGTGTTGGCCGCCATTGCCATTGCTGTGCATATTTTGGCATTTCTGTGGCCCGCCATTTATTTGACCAATTTGGACAGCGACGAGAAGCTGCACTTTGCGCGCACAATGCTTTACCTGGTCAGCAAAAAAAAAAACAGAAGAAAAGCTGAAAAATGGGGAAAATGGCAATTTAATGGAAATTCAAAAAATTTTCAAGTACTTGATTATCTGTATTCAAGGACCTCAGTGTTTTTCACGCACCAAATTATCTTTGTTTTAAGGACTTCAATATTTTTCAAAGACCAAAAAAACGCAAAAATAGGGCAAAAGTGGGAAATTAATGGAAACAAAAAGATTTCTCAAGTACAAACTTTCTTTATTTACGGCTTTTTAAATGTTTTTAGAGTACAAATTCTCTGAATTTTTAAGGACTTTAATATTTTTAAAATACAATTTCTATTTCTTCAAGGACTACTGCAAAGTCGCCAATTTCAAGCACGAAAAAAATGCGAAATTCTCAAAAAAAAATAAATTTTTTTTAATTTATGAATTGAATTTTGTGTATTTTCCAGAAGAACCAGTTGCTCGCCTTCGCCCTGCTGTTTGCTTTTGTAGAATTTCTCGACTTTCTTACAGTACACCATCTGTTCGGCCCATGGGCAATAATCATCCGTGGTGGGTCATTCATTTTGTTTTATTTTATTTTTTATAAATACAGTAACCAATTTTTTCCCCAATAATAATTTCTTGAAATAAAATAATGACAATTTAATCTCATTTTTTATTTTTTTTGCCAATTCCCACAACCATTGGCAATAATTTTTGACAAAAAATTCGGCATAACTACTCAAGAATCACTGTCGCCCTATTGGTTTTTTTCTCAATTTTTGCAGTAAAATTTGTAAAATTTCATGGCAATTAAAACCGAAATGTCATCATTTTAGTTACGAAATAAAAAATAAAAAAAAAATAAAATATACTTTTGAAATGTTGCATACACTCAATTCAATGATGTTTAGACCTGATGTACGACCTGACCCGTTTTCTGGTCATTCTTTTGCTTTTTGTTGCCGGCTTTACCCTCCACGTCACCTCCATTTTTCAAGTAATATACCTAATTAATTAGCTTAAGCCACCAAAATTTTTGCAGAGACCACCCCGTATCCATTTCCCATCCGGAAAAAAAATTTAATTTTTTTAATTTAGAAATTTTTCAAGTTTTATAAGAAAATTTCAGGAAAAAATAATTTCGAAATAAAAATTTTTTAAAGATTATTTCTTTAAATAGAACCCCCGTGGGCTCTATTTTTCAACCTCCCTCAAAAGTGCGGCTTCTTTATTTTTTGGGGGGGGGGCACTAATTTAGGGGCGGGCTATATTTTAGGAATACGGTATTGAATTTCAATTTGTTTTAAGCCCGCCTACCAACCGGTGGACGAGGACAGTGCCGAACTGATGCGATTGGCATCGCCCAGCCAAACCTTGGAAATGCTGTTTTTCTCGCTGTTTGGCCTCGTCGAGCCGGACAGCATGTGAAAAATTTGAAATTTTTTTGAAGTTTTTTTTCTAATTTTAACACAGGCCCCCGCTCCATTTGGTGCCCGATTTTGCAAAAATTGTGCTCAAGTTCTTGTTCGGCATTTACATGATGGTCACATTGATTGTGAGTGCGAATTTTATTTATTATTTTTAAATTATCCAATATTTTTTAATTAAATCACAAAAACTTTTTTTTCTCTTTTAATATTTTATGCCATTTTAAACCAGGGAAATGAAAACATTTGCTGAAAATAAAACCTAAAATTTAGTACCAAAATAAAATATAACGCAAAAATCATAAAATTTGTAAAAAAATATTTTTTGTATCAGTTAGACAATTTCTATCTTTTATTAATAATTTGGCATAAATTGTGATCATAAAGAAAAAATAATTTTAGTGCCTGGGCTTGGATCGGCCAAACTCAATTCCAAGTATAGACATGTCCAGTTCCAAGGACATAACGGTGAAAATCCGTAAAATCCAAGGACGCTTAAAAGTTTATCAAAAGCAATTAAAACTTGAGAATTTTTCAATATGGTTTAATTAACTTCTAATTGTATGACTTATGCAATTGTGCCCATCAATTAAAAAAATAATAATTAAATTTGAAAATTGTGAAATAATTTGATTTGTCCCGCAGGTGTTGATCAATTTGCTGATCGCAATGATGAGCGACACCTATCAGCGCATTCAGGCCCAATCTGACAAGGAATGGAAGTTCGGGCGTGCCATTCTGATCAGACAAATGAACAAACGGTCGGCAACGCCGTCGCCCATAAATATGCTGACAAAATGTAAAGAAATTAATTTTTTTTAACGTTAAATAATAATAAAATTAATATATATTTAAATTAAAAATTTTTAATAAATTTTAATAAATAATGAAAAATTTGCTCATTTGAAATTGTCATTTTCTCGTTAATCTTTCAGTTTACATTGTACTCAAAGTGGCATGGCGCAATAAACGTAAAGAAATTCGGACATTTCGCCAAATTATGCGAACATTTAAAATTAAATTTTACAGTTCGTTTCTGTACCCAAAAGGCACAGCAAGACCTACGGTATGAGGAGAACATTGACGCATTTACAATGGACGGGCAGCAGGGGAGGCAAAGTCCGACATTTAAGGGGGGAGGCGCGACCGGGGACGAGACGGAGCCAGGTGGGGGCTAAGAAATTCGGGAAATTTTCAAAAAAAGCCAGGTGAGGGCTAGGAAATTCAAGGAATTTTCAAAAAAAAGCCAGGTTTGACTGGGAAATCTCGAGAATTTTCAAGAAAAAAAACCAAAAGCTCGCGGGTTTAGCAGTTGACATTTTTGGTGTTTTTAATAATTGTCTACTCACTTAGCTTTGGCTTTGTTAAGCTTTCGAATGATACTAAGCTGTTGGATTTGGTCGACAAATAAAAAATATTAGTCAAAAAACTTGGTCTGAGCCAAAAGTCGGCGCCAAAAGACCCAAATTCTTGTAAGCTATTTTTGTTTTCCTTAATTTTCAGTGTTGACAAATGATGAGGCCAGAACAAAACGTGAAATGCACTTGGACAAAATCATCGACTGGAAGGAAATTGTTGACATTTATTATCAGGTGGAGGATGAAGCATGAAGGGGCTAATTAAGGCAGTGAGATTAGGAAATTCTGGCGACCGGTGCCAATAGGGAGAGACACCAATTATCAAATAATTACTGATCGGAGGAGAGGGGGGTTAGAATTTGAGTTTTTGCGATTCGTCCCTACTCCCTGGCATTATTTTCCAATCCATGGTTTTTTTGGCTTTTAAATTGTCGTGCCAATTTTCACAGATGTCCGGCAAGAGAGCCCCGAGCAACGGCATCAGAGATGAGGAGAGCACTCCACTGCTGTTGAATGAACAGCAACAGAACAAAGACAAATTTGATTAGCTGTTTGTTTACAGTATTTGTCTATTTTTGGCGAAATGTTTTAAATTTTTCTATTCCTAAAAATTATAAATCGGTCAACTGTACGGGAAGCTTTAATGGTCAATTAGCTTATGGATTACAATAGATTAAATGAGACTAAACAGGCGAATTATTGAGACAACAAAAAAATATAAATTAATTAATTAGTGTTAATTACCCAACCTTAATTATCCAAAATATGGCAATTTTCTAAAATGGCGAATTGACAAAAAATGTCAAAATTGTGTCACCAAGTCGGCACATTTATTTTCTGTATGTTCCTCACTTTAATAAAATATTTTTCAGTGGTTATTCACCTCATCATTTGGTTTTACTAGTCATTAATTTGTTATGCTGCTCAACCAAATTGCCTAAGCGAATGCGATTTAAAATTTAATTGCTTCGTAAAGTGTTAATTATGCTAATTATTTTGTATTTTCAAATTTTGAAGGTGAATGTGAATCCCTGCAAATATGCTGTCAATCGAAAGCTCTCAAATCGCACAAATCGAATTTTGAGCTGAATTTCTCGAGAAGAATGAAATTGGGGAAATTCAAATTAAAAAAAGTTTAGTGAAATAAAATAAATTTTTGCAATTTGAATATACAAAAAATAATATTAAACTTTATTATTTTTAAATTCTACTGTAGAACAGCAAAAAACTTCTGACCATCACATTAAGCGGCAATGGGTTTAAAAAAGAATGATAATCCATTCATTCCCCGGGACTCTAAATAAACAAAAACACATACCGTATTTTCTCTAATTACCACCCCGCGCATTTTGAATTTTAAATTTATGATACCAAATCAAAAATGAATAAAATTTTGATTATCCAACATGAAACAAAATGGAAAAAAACAAAAAGCGATATTATGATGAGAAAAGAATAAAAGATTGTTAAGCAGCTTATGGCTTGCCCGAAACGAGATTAAATATTTAAAAAAGACAACAAAAAGTTAAATAATAAGTGATAAAATTAATTAATTAAGAACATCGCCTAATTAGGCAACAAACAATGGCTGGCAATTAAAAGGCCGGCACTTAATAACAACAAATCCGCCCCCGCGGGGTAACTCATTTGCCATCGTTGCGGTCGAAGATCTAAAAATGACAATGAATGATTGATCAGATGGAAATTGTTTTATGATTTATCATGTTAATTAAACATAAAACACTAAGAATTGGCCCTCCAAATTTCTTAAAAAATACCCATTTTTTTTTGTTGAAAATTTCATTCAAAAACCGGCAAAAAATAATCAGAAAACCAAAATATATTTTTAATTATATAAAAAGTTTTCTCATTTTGGCTCACCTTCAGAATGGCCTCAACGAATTGGTTTTGCACCGCGAAATGGGTGGCTCGGCTTTGTTCCATCATTTCCGTGAACTTTGCACGTCCTTCTTCCATCTGTGAGACGAAATTCGCCCGGCTTTGTTCCATCTGTGAGACGAAATTCGCCCGGCTTTGTTCCATCTGTGAGACGAAATTTGCGCGACTCTCCGCCATCAAGGAGTCGAATTTGTCTTGAGTGGCACGCATCTTGTTCGTGTGGTCGTCATACAGTTTGTTTTGGAGGGTCACGATTTGCGCGACTATCCCAGCTTAATTTGAAAATTTATTTCCCGCCCAACCCAGATACTCTCAGATTTATATATATATATATATGTATATGCCATCCAACCTGGTCCTGTTGGCCGAATGCCCTTCGGTGACTCGGCGTCAATTTCCATGGGCTGTTGGCCAAACATCGGAAGAATTGGAATGGACGGGCGGGGGAGGACTAAATGATTTTTAAAAAGCATTAATAAATTTAATTAAATATATGAAAAATATTTAAAGGAATTAATTTTAAAATAATTAAATAATGAGAATGAACACGACAACCCTTGCTTAATGAACATGTTCTAAATAATGATGATTGTGCGGTAAAAAGTGAAGTGAGGGCGTTGGCCCCGCCCCGCCCAACTCATTCATTCATTTTTTGTTTTTCTCCATCACAGTTCAGCAGGTGGGGATTATCTTTTGGGTACATTTTGCTAGGAATTGGAATGTGTGCCGTGTCTAGCTGGAGGGAGAGTATCAAAGAACGGACGTGGGGGTCCAATGGGCGGGCGTTCAATTAGATCATTAATTGGGCAGAGAGAGAGCGGGACGGAGAGAGAGAGAGTGAGGGGGTCAGACGTACGCACGCACGCACAGTAAATGATCACAATAAGTCAAAATAACACAAACAAACGAACAACTGAGGCTGGTTTGAATATTCAAATTCATTAATTAACTTTGCCGTAATTAAGGCCCTTCATTAATTAGATTCTTATTTTTTAAATGGTTAAATTCTTAAAAAAACTTTTTTCTGAGCGATTGTCCGAGGAGAAGAAGCATTTTCAAAATCCCCCAATTTTCCATTTTGATCATTTATTTTTCAAAAAAACATGGATTTGTAAAATAAGTCAAATGCCGAAAATTTTTTCAAATTAATTATTTTTGTAAAAACAGCAAAATGATGTTTAATAAAGTCTGTTATAAACAAAAACAAAATTCTTTCTTTTCTAATAATTGCTTTTTCTAAAATTATTTCTTTTTCATTTTTGTTTTTTAAAGCTATTTAGTAAAAAAATACATTTGGCAGTTGAATTCCCTTAGCAATTAATTTTCATTTGAATTAATTTTATTGTTTATATCTTAGAAAATGCCCGAGTGATACTGTACATAATTACAAAATTTCCACCGTTTTCCTTCCGCACGATTCGCGGCACCACAACAGCGACGGCCTTTTTCTGCTGCTGCTGCTTCTGATCACTTTGCTGGTGATCATCACTTTTTGACTGCTGCTGCTTTTCCATCTCTGCTGCGAAATATTTAGTAGCAAATTCAATTGAAATTATTTCGGCTTAATTAATTAATAGTTTAATGTAAATATTTAATTTTAAAAATATTGGAAATAATTGGGTTTTTGTGTTAAGGAATAAATAATAATTTTTTAAATATAAAATCAAAAAAAGCAGTTGCATTTATGGCAAAAGGACATATAATTGGGAACAGTTCTGGGTGTACGGTATGATTGAACGGAGCATCATACGGTCAATGCTTTGTAATTTCTTTTTGCAATTTATAAATAAAAATGAATATTTACTTAAATTTTGTCTCTTTAAATAGACAATTTCTAATTGGCTTCAAGCAAAACTGAGATGACAGATGGATAAACTCAGAAGAGGGAACGCGAATTAAATATATAAATTTGGTAAATGAATTATTAATAGGGCTAAATTATTTTGGGGTTCACATTTTGAAAGGGATTAAATATTGTCGGCACCCTTTGATTGAAACAATTTCAGTCTTCTTTGATGTGAAAATTAATCCAGCAGTTAAATGACATTCAATTTGAAGGTGGAATTTAAAAAAACGAAATTAATCCGCTTTAATTATTATTTCAATTTGTTTATTATTTAAAAAGCCCACTTGATAAAATATTAAAAACCAAGGCATTTTGGCCTCGTCATAACACAATTGATGGAAGTAATTTCTTATGAATCGAATTTGTTGACTGTTCTCATTGTACCAGCGTCCAAAGCAGTGTAATTCATTGCCCACTTTATTTAAACTTGGATTTTTTCAGCCCGAGGCGGGGGGGGGGGTGGGGGGAAGGGTCCCCGTGATTTTCTCACCGACCCCCGTTTTGGCGAGGTTCCCCGTGCCCATCCCCGACGGGGAAGATGATGAAAAAAAATCACGAAAAGTGATCAGAAGCAAAAAAAAATGATCAGCAAAAAAAAGTGATCAGAAGCAGCAGAAAAAAGTTCGCTGTTGTGCTGCCGCGCGTCGTACAGAAGTGGAACGGTGAGCGATTTGGTAATTACAGTGCCCTTTTGGCATTTCCACAATAAATTTATTCTTAATTGGGTTGGCTGTGATGGCGGGATTTGAAATGTGACTGATGAATGGCACCAAAATTCGGCATTTTCTCTAATTGGAAAGTATGTGCCGAAAATGTAACATACAAAGGGTGAACTTTAAGAAAAATCTTTTATTTTTTCAGTAAAATTCAAAATCTTTTAGCCCCGCTTTCCCCGTTCCCCGATGACCGGTCGGGGACTCCCTCCCCCCGCTCCTCCCTCGCTTTAAACAAATCCCCTTTTATCGGCATTAAACAATGTGAGAATTCATTTTTGATTTAGTGTACCTAAGTGTGAGAAAGGACAACACAAAATATTTTATTATATTTTTGATGAAAAATTTTAAAAAATAAAAAGAAAAACCTAAAAATTGTTAAATTTTCATTAGACAATTTCAAAATGAGTTCAAGCAAAAAACAGAGGACAGATGGATCCACGCAGAAAAGCGAAAGCAAAATTTAATTGTTCCGTAAATGTGTTAATTAGGCTAATTTATTTGGGTTTTTTTGAAGGTGGATTTGAATCCCGGCAAATATGCTGTCAATCGAAAGCTAACGAATCGGCAAATCGAATTTTGAGCTAAAATTCTTGAGCAGAATGAAGCTAAGGTCAATTCAAAAATAGCAATTAAAAAATTTAGTTTCATAATAAATTAATGTTTTTGCCTTTTAATCTTACAAAATTAAAAAAACAATTAAAACTTTCGCAAATTTAAAACAGCAAAAACTTCTGACCATCACAACTTTAAAAAAGAGTGATAATCCATTCTCCGGGACATTAAACAAAAATCCCTATTAAACGACAGTAAAATTTAGTGTTCGAAAGTCATATACACAGTTAAAATTTGGTTTGTCTATTTAGAGTCATTCCAAGCATAAGCATTTTTTGAAATTTACTGAGATTACTTAATTTTGAAAATTTATTTGTCTATTATTTTTAAATTATTGAATGAAACACTTTTTTTGGATTAATTAAAAATTCAAAAAGCGGGAAGAAGGGCTTGGATTGATCAGAATTAATTATTATTACATTCGTTTGTAATCAATCACTTTTTATCATTCCGAAATTCGGCATATTTTTTTGAGAGAAGGGCTCTTGGATTGATCAGTTACTATTATATTCGATCACTTTTTATCATTTTGAAACGATAATTTTGCTAATTTAATTGCCTATTAATCCATGCAATTTCTGTTAAATTTTAAATTAGAATTTAAAACCTTAGAATAAAAAAAGTTAAGCTCCTAATGCATTTTTTGGCCTGGAATTTCGATATTTAAGATAATTCGCAGTAACAAAATGTCATCGCTTTTATTTTAAATGGATAAAAAAGCACAAAAAAAAATTTTAAAAAAAGTAAATTAACATGATCATAATTATTTGTTTTGATTTCAAAATTATTGTACTCCGATGGCACTGATCAGTGAGTGATCAGCTGACTCAGTAAATTCCTGCCGATTTTCGTTTTTCTTCTGCAGCAGAAGCATTTGCAACTTAAAATAATTTTGAAAATTTATTTGTGTATACAATATTTTAAATTGTTTTTTATTTTATTTTTTTGTAAAAAAATTAAATATTTCTTTTTATAACACTCACCTGCATAATTGTGCTCATCATTGTCGACTGTTGTTCTTTGATTTTGCCGATCTCTGCCCGCAGCTCGCCAAACTGTTCATCCACTGCAAATATTTCAAAAATAATTGCCTAATTAGAATTTTCACGGCATTTTTCGGCAAACTAATGAAAATCCGAAACGAAAAGCCGACATAAAGCGAAAATTCCGACTTTTTGCCTGCAAAGATGGCACCACTGTTGTTGCCACTGTAGTTGCTGCTTTTGTCGTTGTTGTTGTCTCCATCTTAGTTCGTTTTGGTGCCATGCCGTGCTGCTGCTGCCACTGCTGCGGCGCTTCATCCGACGACAATGGCACAAAAATGCCATAATTTGCGTTTTCGAGAGCAACACCATTTTCATGTTCGAGAGCATTTGAGAACGATTGGGAACAGCCGGACGAAGCAGCGGAAGGGGACAAAGTCCTCTTTCTAAAATTAAATCCCATAAATATGAGGATTCATGCTCGAGAAATTTCTGATGATCCAAGCCCGAGATTAGATCACTCGAGGGCAAGACTCTCGAGCAATTATTGCTATTAATTACATAATTAAATGCAAATGAATCGGGTCCACTGGCTTTTAGATTACCCGACATTTGCACCATAAGCGAAAATCTGGCATTTGCGCCTCGGGCATTTGCGCCCGGACACTCGCGTCTCGGGCATTTGCGACATAAGCGAAAATCTGGCATTTGTGCCAGGGCATTTGCGCCCGGACATTTGCGTTTCAGGCATTTGCGCCCGGACATTTGCGCCTCGGGCATTTGCGCCCGGACATTTGCGCCCGGACATTTGCTCTCGAAACGAAAAACATATATTTGCGCCCAGTACATTAATTTTAATTTCCTCTTTTTAAAATTTCGTCTCTGGTCATAATTGGGTACAAAAATTCTTTTTTTTTGCCATCCCTAATTTTTTCCCCCAAAATTGGCACCTTTTGTGGTGGCTTCGTTGTTTTGGCCTCTCCATCAGGAACACCTCCGCTTCTCCCCTTTCAAGCTTCCGATACCAATATTGCATGGTCCGTTTTGACACGCTTCCCTCCCCTTTCATTTCATTGATTTCATTGGCCGCTTGCGCCGGCGTTAAGTCGCGTTGGAAGCAGCTGAAAGCGAGGTCTCGAATTTCTTGGCCAAGTTTCATGGACTTTAAAATTGCTAAAAAAAACCAAATCCCATAGATTTATCATTATCAGAGCAAAATTAAATTTAAAAAATAATATTTTTAAATGAGAAATTATGTATAATTAATTAAATCAAATCAATTAATTGAAAGGAGCAAAGTGCAAGATTTTATTTCGCTTTTGGTTCACTTTTCACTTTGTTCTGCTGCTAATGTTGGGCTCATTTTCTGTCGGGAGATGAGGTAGAGAGAAAAACTAAGAAAAGAGTGCACAGTCTCTGTCTCTTTTCCTCCTTTCTTCTGCGTCTATGCCTAATTACCCACGTGAAAAATGGGGCAGAGAGAAAACTTGAGAAAAGAATGCATAATCTCTGCTTCTTTTCCCCCTTTCTTCTGCGTCTATGCCTAATTACCCACGTGCGCTTTTCGTTTTCGTCAATAATTTGCCGTGCGCTTCTCGCCATGAAAGCAACAGAGAAACGAGAAAAGCGTGAAGGAGAGGGAGAGAGAGGCCGAAAAGGCGAGAAAATTGAAACGTACAGTTATGGTGAGGGGTGGGGGGTTTCAAACCGTATTTGGTTGGGTTTTAAAATATTCCTAAATTTTTAAAAATAAATTAGCATAAAAGTGCATTTTGTATTTTTTAGTCGGTTTTTAAGCCTTTTTTGGCCCAATGGTGTATTTGGGCTTTTCTTCAATTCACAATCAATGGCATATTATGATCTCTTTATTTCGAATTGATAAGCATGATAAATCAAAGTGTCGGTGATCATTATTTCCTTTTTATTCCAAAATTTTCCTCCCGTGGCACTGATCAATGAATGATCAGCTGGCGAAGTCATTAAATTCCTGCCGCTTTTCGTTTTTCTTCTGCAGCAAAAGCATTTGCAACTGAATTGTGGAAAAGCATACAATTAACTGATTTATTTGCACATTAATAAATTATATTTTAGATAATTTAAATTATTATTCTTATTTTTCATTTAAAATAAATAATAATTTTAGCATTTATTTAATTTGTCCACCTGCATAATTGTGCTCATCATCGTCGACTGTTGCTCCTTCATTCTGCCAATCTCTGCCCACAGCTCGCCAAACTGTTCATCCACTGCAAATACTTCAAAAATAATTGCCTAATTTGAGTTTTAACGGCATTTTTCGGTAAATTAATGAAAAGCCGAGAAGAAAAGCCGACATAAAACGAAACTCCGACTTTTTGTCTGCAAAGATGGCACCATTGCTGCCGGTGCTGCTGTAGTTGCTGCTTTTGTCGTTGTTGTCTCCATCTTAGTTCGTTTCGGTGCCATGTTGTGCTGCTGCCACTGCTGCGGCGCTTCATCCGACGGCAATGGCACAAAAGTGGTGCCACCATTTTCATTTTCGAGAGCATTTGAGAACGATTGAGAACAGCCGGACAGAGCAGCGGAAGGGGTCGGAATCCCCTTTCTGAATGGATTCACACAATGATGAATTTGTACTGGAATAATTTCTGATGATCCGAGATTTTGTCCAAATGCCGATCATGATTCAGAGTTTCTGATCACTGACCAATCACTTGATCACAATTGGCACACACTCATGGCATTTTTATTCGTTCGCCGCCAATTATTTTGCCAAAATTAGCACCACCTTGAGCTGTTTCTGCGCGGTTTTGGTTCCCTTTTAAATGCTTCATGCAAATCCGGATGTTTGTATGTCAAATGGGAAAGCAGTGTTGTGGTGGGTGAGCTCGGCGGGAACTCCTTTTTGTAGTCACAATAATTGCAGTAGGCAACGCGGTCAGAAAGGGTGAAGAAATTCCAGGCCAACGACATTTTTTATGGAAAACAACAAACAAAAGAGCAATTAATTATCAGCAGCAACGTGTAATTAATTAATTAATTACCATCGAGCCCCCGGGGGCTCAATTTTTCAACCCCCCTACAAAGGGGGGCTTTATTTCAGAGGGGAGGTTCTAATTCAGGGGAGGGGGCTATGTTATAGGAAATACGGTATTTAATTTAATTTAAACATATAAAAATATAAAATGTATTAAATTAATGTGAAAAGCGAAAAGCAAGATTTTATTTCGCTTTTGGTTCACTTTTCACTTTGTTCTGCTGCTAATGTTGGGCTCATTTTCTGTCGGGAGATGAGGTAGAGAGCAAAATTAAGAAAAGAGTGCACAGTCTCTGTCTCTTTTCCTCCTTTCTTCTGCGTCTATGCCTAATTACCCACGTGAAAAATGGGGCAGAGAGAAAACTTGAGAAAAGAATGCATAATCTCTGCTTCTTTTCCCCCTTTCTTTTGCGTCTATGCCTAATTACCCACGTGCGCTTTTCGTTTTCGTCAATAATTTGTCGTTCGCTTCTCGCCATGAAAGCAACAGAGAACGAGAAAAGCGTGAAGGAGAGGGAGAGAGAGGCCGAAAAGGCGAGAAAATTGAAACGTACAGTTATGGTGAGGGATGGGGGGTTTCAAACCGTATTTGGGTTAAAGGTCTCAGCTGTCTTCTAATCTTAAAGTTGTTCGGGACTGGAAATTTGGGAAAGCCATTAACGACAATTCTCGTGACCAATTAACAAAAAATGTCATGTTGCCGATAATTTTACTTGAAAATGATTTAACTTAATGGGCGGCGGTGCTTTCAAATAAAAGGTAATAGTACCGATGGTATCACACCTTTTTTGAAATTTTTTTCAAAAATTTCAAAAGTCAAAAATATTTATTTAGAAGGTTTTCTGGGTCGCTGAGCACGAATATGGCATCCATTTCACCCAATTCCGAACCCCTGATCCGAATTCGAACAAAAATCGAAAACTCAAATTTTTCAAAATTCACATTTATCCAACAAAATCGCTCCAAACGCACGAAAAAAGAAAAAAAAACAAAAAAAATTCAATGTTGGCATGGATAAAAAACTCAGAGACATGCAGCCAAAACTTCTAGTGCCAATTTCGCGTGCAATTTTTGGGCCGTAAAGTTCCGAAGTTCTTCTAGCACAGCAGCCATATAATAATTTTAAAAAAGAAAACATTAAAACAAAGTCTGTTTCTGCTTTTTATGAATCTCCGTGCGTTTGGAGCAATTTTGTTGGATAAATGTGAATTTTGAAAAATTTGAGTTTTCGATTTTTGTTCGAATTCGGATCAGGGGTTCGGAATTGGGTGAAATGGATGCCATATTCGTGCTCAGCGACCCAGAAAACCTTCTAAATAAATATTTTTGACTTTTGAAATTTTTGAAAAAAATTTCAAAAAAGGTGTGATACCATCGGTACTATTACCAAATAAAATTTGAATGATTTTCGACTTTTTCGAGTCGGGTTAGGGATTCGAATTATAAGGGCTTTCACAGTTCACAGCGCACACAAAAATTTGTGGATGTCATCCGATTTTTTAAATTAAAAATATATAAAATAACGCCAAAAAACGCCATTCGTCACATGTTTTGTTGGTATCATCTCAAACAGTCCGTCCCCTTTCCCTTTGTTTGTCTTTTGCTTCTCTCTCTCTCTCTTTTCTCATTAGGATGCAATAAATTCTGAGTTCTCCCTCCTGTTTAGAAAAGTGGGATTATGGTCCTTTAACCCATTGTTTGGTCTTCCTAATTAATTAACTTCACCTTTAAATAAAGTAGACGAAAATACGGCAACAAAAAGTCATTGAATCTAAAGAAAGGCCAACGGACAGCAACCAACCCCAAAAATGGATCTGATCGGAGGTGGTGGAGGCGAGCCATCTATCAACGAGCTGATCCGTCGAGTTCAGGTAAAATGGCGCTTTTAGCATTTTCCATCAATTATTTGTATCAAAATTCAGGAGATCGGCGGCATGTTCACCTCCAGCGTGGACAGTTGTCAGCAGAGCATTCGCACAATGACCGGTGGGACGCCGTTGGAAGCGCGAACAGTGGCAAATCTTGTAAAAATTCGCACAAAATTTTGTGTGGACATTTGTAAAAGTGATTGATGGTCGTGTCAGATCACCGCAATGGTCGCCGCGGCGGAGTCGCCTTTTTCGGCACAGAAAAGCAACTGGGAGCTGATGTTAAGCGGCGTGGGCAGCGGAGCGGCGGCAATTCCTTCATTTGAAGGCTCAACTTTTGTGGCCGCGGTCCGAGCGGAGGTTCGTTTTTTGGCGTCATAACAACTCGTACAAAATGCAACTCACACAATTGTTTAGGTTAGGCGTAGGCTTAGGCCTAAGCTTCAGCCTAGGCTTAGGCTTTATTTTGTAAAAAATGATTTGCATTTTGTACGAATTGCCATTGACCCGGGTTTTTTTGGTCTAAATTCACTTACAAAACAACACATTTTTTGCTACAGGCTCCTTCGCTTGATTGGCATGAAGTGTTTGCTGGACTTGGTCAGTTTTTCAATTTGTAATTTGGCATCCCTTTTGTCTTCAACATTTGTTCCCCACTTTCAGACAATCCCATCTTCCAAATACGGACCAAATCCGGCCTCCAACTGCTCACTCTGATTCTCCTTTCCGGCATTGCACCGAATCCATTCCCTGTCGGCCTTCTCTACCGGCCGTGGAGCGTCAACAAACCTGGACAGGTTTTCATCATTTAATAATAAAAACGGAATACAAATTTATTTGAGTAAAAATAACACCGGCACCCATTTTTTGAAAAAGAAAGGAAATTTTCAGATTCGGCGTTTCATTGTCAGAATTTTTGTTTAAAGGGAATAGAGTTACGCATAAAGGGCATTGTATTTTGAAAAATAATAAATTAGGTGGGACCAGCTTCACTGCTTTTGTTTCTTTGCAGTTGTCTTGGCTAACCCAAATCATTCATCATCCAGATGTGTTCAGCGTTACAGACTATCCGCAGTAAATTCTTTTCAAAACCTTAGAAAATTCATTTATTCTCGCTTCCTTTTCTTCAGTCATCCGGTCAACCTCAGCTGTCTCAAGGTTTTCCCTGACGAACGAAATGTCAGCGTTTGGAAGTGTTTGGATCTTGTTGAGGTTTCCCAATTTTAAATATTTTTTTTTGAAATACAACAAATTTTTGCTAATTTGTCAGATACTCTTCCGACTCGGCGAAGTGCCTGCTCTCGACACACATGTATTGTTTGATTACATTTTCTCTCTTATTGGTTTTACCACGAGACTTTCTTTTGCAGGTCATTGGTCTGTTTCGAAGCCCTGGTCCCATGCTGTTGTGTCCCGATTTGCTCTTTCTGGGCACTGTACAAATCAATGTTGGTTTTATACGATGATATTGGTTTATCAAAAATGAAGTTACAGAGTTACACTGTCTTTGGGCTTTTGAAAACATTGACAAAAACGTTGGGTTCCATAGTCGAAATTAATTAATTACCGCGGATAATTTGGGACTAAGTTTTTGTTTCTATATACTAACAGCTTTCGAATGTTCCAGAAATGTAGGCTTTTTTCCAACATGAAAAACTTTTAAAAGATGTTTAGTTTTGAGCCGGACGCATAAAATATATCCCAATAATAGAGCCATACCCCAATACTCCAATACTAGAGCCATTTCTATCTTTTTATAGATGCCACTGACTCAATTGCGCGTCTATGTGCTGAAGTGTCTCATCGCCACTTTGTTGTCCGGGCATGCGAACACCGTGGCGGTTCTTCAATTTGCATTGAATTCGGAGAAAAACAAAATGCAAATGCATGAAATCCTCCGGAATTCGATGGTCGGTTACTACTCGCAAAACCTTGAGGTATGTGCAAAACTGCCCTTTTTTGTTGCCGAATAACAAATTCAATTGAATTTGTCCCGTTTTCAAGGACCAGGGTCGACTGACGCGCATTCTCGAAATTGCGCACGAGCTCAAAATTCTTGGAGAACTGCTCAACATGACCCAATTTGCGTTCGTCATCGACTTGGCCACACTTGCCGCCCGACGGGACTATCTGAAGTTGGACAAATTCATTGGGGACAAACTGAGCGAGCATGGCGAACGCTTTGCGCAAGACCTGTGTCATTACTTACGACGTCGATGCCCCGTGTTGACCACCATAAACCCGTTGGCCAACGACACTTTCCACTCCATGTTCTCCACTTTGCAACAGCGGGCAGCCTCTTGGCCAGTGATCACGGCCGATTTGAACCAACTGATTGCGCAGATCAGCCGAGGAAAGGTCGGTTGCAAGGCTTTGTAGCCGTTTTTTGCCAAAAAAAGGAATATTTTTGCCATTTTGTGATCCATTTTTTGAAGAATATTGCAAAATTGGGGTCCGGTTTATGCCGTTAGGCGCCGTCGGGAGAGTTTTTGGGAATTTTAATCCAATTTGTTAAGAGAATTCCTTTTTCCTGTTCAGGCAACGCCTGCATCAGCACAGCAATTTGGAGGCATTGGCAGTGCTGGTAGCGTTGGCGCTGGTGTCAATCCGTTTGTGCCATTAAAAGGACAGGGGGAGCCGCGGATGTTCGGCGCTTCGTCAAGCGCAGCGGCATCGGGCATTGCCAACGCCTTCACAATGTTCCGCCATCAGCACGCCGACCAGCAGCAGCAAATGCTGCGAAGCCTGCGCTCCACGCCCGGCGCCTCGGACTTCCACGACTTCCGTCTGACCGCGCAAATACCGCCAAGTCCGAGCAATCAACAGCAGGCCGAGTTTGGAGGTAATTAATAAACGCGCGTTTCATTGGTCATGCCCGCATTATTATCAAATCGCTCCCATAAACCATATTTAAAGGGTCCGGATCATATGTTACTGATAGAAACTTAAGTCGATTAAAAATTTCCCAAAGTTTTAATTCCGAAATAATCATTTTTTTATAAAATTTTTAGCAACCCTTTCAAAATTTTTCATTTCCCTTCGAAAGGGGGAGGGCTGGGGGCCCATCCAAATGCATATGCTCATGATATTTATGACTTTAGTATTCCAATTTTGCTTACAGATGACTTGGCCACCGCAGTGTTCAGTGAAGACATACAGGAAGAAGCGAACTCATATTTTCAGCAGGTTTCATTTGTCCTCAACTTAACAATTACTATTTTCCATTGTCGTCCATAGATTTATGCTCCAAATGGTCGCATGTCTGTCAATGATTTCATCGCAAAACTCAAAGGTTTTCGGCATTCTGGAAACATCAAAGAGCGCGTGAGTATTTATTTTGTCCACCAACGAACAATAAATCTACCTCCCCCTTCTGATCGAAATTTTTTAAAAACTAGTTTTTTTCATTTAACAAAAACTTTTTCAAAGAAAAATTTCCGTCTCTTTCTAGGAATTGCTGCTGTGTGTGGTGAAGAACTTGTTTGATGAGTATCGCTTCTTTCGCGAGTATCCGGAGAGGGAACTGCGCACCACGGCCGAAGTTTACGGGGGAATCATTCGGGAAGAGATAATTTTGTATGTTTTTTTTTTTTTACTTTTTTGAATTCATCGCTTTTAGGCAGCCATTATTTAACCGTTCATTGTTTAGGAACATCCAATTTGCGACTGCCATTCGACGTGTGATTGAATCACTGAATGACGAGCCGGGCAGCATGCTATGGACTTTTGGCATTGTGGCACTGAGTGCGTGTCGCGCATGCCTCTACAAATACCCCAAAGTGTGCCATATGATCATCAACACGAACAGCTATGGCCGGTTTCCGCCCGGCTTGAAGGACTACGTCAGTGCCGGTGCGTTAGGCCAACTGCCGATGAATCACTCTGCGGCACATGATGTCAGCCTGTTTTCGTCTAACCAACAACTACAACCGTTCTTTCCGCCTGCCACCGGTGAATTCAGCGTCCCAATTGTGCCGATGCCGAAAATGTCCATGCCGGGCCTTGGCGCCACAGCAGCGAACATGCGATTTGCCGCGCCCACTGGGGGGACGAGCACGGTCCTCCGAACGAAAAACATGGATTAATTTAATATTTATTTAGGGAAATTCCATTTTGAATGTGACCAACGTGGACACGCTGATCTCGGCCACCGAACGCGAAGGCACCCAAGTGAAACAGCCGCCACAACAAGTGCTCGAGAAAGTTGCATTCACCTGCAACAATTTGTGCACGAACAATTTACTCGACAAAGTCAGTCAGTCTGTCGTGATTTGGTTGACAATGAAGGAAATATTTTTTCAACATTTTGTGTTCGTTCAGACTCAAGAATTGACTCAACTGATCCGAGAAAACGGTGACGAATTCCTGGAATGGTTTGCCCAGTATTTGGTGATGAAGCGTGTCACTGTGGAGCATAATTACCAACAACTGTACAACAGCTTCCTGGTGTTGATCAACAACACCGCACTGGACAACTACGTGAAGAAGGAGACGTACCGCAACATCAACATTCTGCTCAAGAGTGACAAGCAACAGTCGGTGTCGAATTTTGGCGATCGCCAACTGCTGAAAAATTTGGGCCATTGGCTTGGCATTATCACCATCGGAAGAGATCGACCAATTTTGAACAAAGACTTGGACATGAAATATCTGCTCTTTGAGGCCTTCTACAAAGGGCAACAAGAACTGCTGTACATTGTGCCGTTCGTGGTCAAATGCATCACCGCCAGTGCCAAGAGTCAGCTGTTCGGTCCTCACTGTGGTTGGGTGTACGCCATTCTGAAGGTGCTCGCCGAAATACACAACGAGCCGGACCTGAAGCTGAACTTGCGCTTTGAAATTGAAGTGCTCTGCAAGGAGTTGAACGTCGATCTGCGAAGCATTGAAGTTGGCAGCTACCTGAAGGAGCAGCGACGTTTGGTGAGTGTGAAACAAAAAAAATTTTCCGATGATTGTGCAAAACTTTTTTAAGCCCAAATTGGTGCCGCCCTCCAAACTCGGCACAACCGCCGCATCTCCAACATTGGCACAATGTCAGTTGCCGCCCATCCAACAACCACCACAAATTGGCGCTGGGATTTCAGCACAAAGCACGGCGGATTATACACCCACTGACATGGCGAACATCCTCACTGAAATGAGCATCTCCAGGAAATATTCGCCGGCCAGTTATACGCCCGGCGGATCGCAACAACAAGTTCCATCAATAACAGCCCATCAAACTCTGCCCACCTTCAACTACGCGGACATTGCTTTGCAATCTGGTACACATTTATACATAAATTAATTTGTAGCAAATTTTGCCTGTTTTAAGGCATTTTGCAAATAATCGTCATTCCTCCACATTTGATGCTTTTCCAAGTTCATCCGCAGCTTAAAGCGACATGCAAAATTGCCATTAATCATGCAATCAAAGATGTCTATGGTAATACTAATTCATTATAGTTCATTGAAAAATTTACAAATTTTTTGTTTGTTTTTAGGTGGCGTCGCCGACCGCGCAATTAGCGTTGCAATCGCCGCCACTGAACAAATCTGTCGCAAGGACTTCGGCCTGGACTCGGCTGAGCAAAATTTGCGTCGTGGAGCTCACCAAATGATGCGTTCAATGACTGCAGCTATCGCATCAATTACGTGCCGTGAACCGTTGTCACAGCAAATGAACAGCATTCTGAAAATGTATTTGACCGACGCAATGGGAAATGTTTTGCCCGGAAGTGACCAGGCCAAAATGGTGGAAGAAGCGGCCACCGCTGTGACCGACACGAACATCAACATCGCCACAAATTTCGTCGTGAAAAACGCGTGCGAAAAATCGGTTGCCGACATTGAGAAACGGCTTGAGCCGGAGTACGTGGCGCGCAAAACCGCCTCAGACGACCGTCCGTTCCAAGTTGACGCCGACATGGCGGAAATGAGTGAAAAAGTGCCGGAAATGATCAGACTGAAGGAGGGGCCGATCAGTGAGGCGATGCTGAAGGTGTACGACGACTTCTCATCGTATGTGAAATTTTGATTGGTTTACTTGTCCCCATTTTTTAAAATTTTATTGGAAAATTTTGTAGGAAAATCTGTGGCTTCAAACCGCTCGCGCCCGAGGACAGATTTATCGAGTTTACCAAGCCTGGTCTGATGAACACACCAACTGCTGCTTCTTCTCGAACGCCGACAAATGTGCTCGCCACACCGTTCATCCCTTCCAGTCAAATGTCCATGACTGATGTTCGTACTCCGACCACCACTCTCCATGGCGTCATCCCTTCCCATCATCCGCCGCCCATTGGTGGTCATTCCGTCGCGCCCATTATGACCGCCGAAAGAATGGCACTTCCGCCCGGCATTTTCTCTGAAGGCCGCGGCGCCTTCTGTCCGGCGCCAGGCAACGAATTGGGCGTCCGAACCGAGGACCAAATTCTGCAGAGCAAAGTGGAGAACATCCTGCGCGAATGGATTTCCATCTGTTACACTCCGATGGCGCAAAAAGATCCGCAACATGCGCTCGCTTACATCGTCCAAATGGTACTTTTGCATGTTTTCGAAAAGGATACGATTTTTGGGAAAACATTTTTTTGGAAAATAGTTCTAATTGTAAGTTAGTAAATTTTTTGAAATTTTTCGGCGCGAGGGACGAGCTGCTCCCCTACTTTCGTCATTTATTTTTGTTTTTATTGTTGATTTTTCAAAATTGTTTAGATGCACGACAATGGAGTTCTCGCCACAGATGAAATGATAACCAAATTCTTCCGTCTATGTGCCGAAATTTGTTTCGACGTCTCTTACAGACTGTTGAAAAATGAAAGTTCGGGTCAGTCAACGGTGGTTCGTCAGCGCTGTTATTACACGCTTGATGCATTCACCAAGCTTACTTGGTGAGTATAATTTTTGACATATTTTCCGAAACTTTTATACTAATGACTTGTTTCAGTTTAATGGTCAAGTACAGCGATGGTCAACATCACGCAACCAAGGTCAATCTGCTGAAAAAGATTCTCGCGATTCTGACAACTGCTTTGAACAACGACCATGAACAGCAAAAGTTCGCTTTTAACGGACTGCCATTCCATCGGATCCTCGTCATCATGTTCAACGAGTTGACCTCTTCCGACCCAGTGTTGGACTCCATCCAATTGAACATCTTGGAGTCTTTCGGGTACTTAACATATACATACATGGACATTTCGAATTGGGTTTTGCTAATACCCCCCCCCCCCCTAGGCCGAATTTTTTTGAAATTGAAAACACCAAAAAAATTATTTTGTATTTTGACTTAACCAACCATATTTACATTGTTATTGTTCTCTTTAGACAAGTGCTGTTTCTGCTGCAGCCTCGCCGTGTGCCCGGCTTTGCCTACCATTGGCTGGACATCATTGGCCATCGCAATTTCATCGGCCGTCTGCTCTCGGAGAGCCAGGATTTGGCGCGTACAAGTGCCATGTACACCCAACTGCTGCTTTGTCATCTCAAGTTTTTGGCCCCCTTTTTGCGCAATGTTCAACTGCCAAAGCCCATTGCTTACATCTACAAGGGCACTCTGCGTGTGCTGTTGGTGCTTTTGCACGACTTTCCAGGTTTTACCCAGTTTCACCGCCATTCATCATTCGGCTTTCAATTTTTAAAGAAATTCTCTGCGAATACTACTACATACTTTGTGATGTGATCCCGGCCAATTGTGTGCAGTTGCGCAACTTGGTGCTCAGCGCTTATCCGTGCGACATGCGTCTTCCCGACCCGTTCACCGAGACAATGGCCCGGGTATTTAAAATTTTGAAAAAATTGCTAGAAAATGTTTCTAACAAGGGAACATTCCGAGCTGTGAGTGGGAAAATGCATATAAGCTATATACCATTGGATAGAGCGGGGTCGACTTGTATTGTGAATTTTTAATTTTAGCGGTGCATTCCGCCTGCTTCAAAAGTTACAGGGCCTCGAAAATCGAAAATTTGGCTGTGTTTTCACATGAAGTTGGTGGCTCAGTTGGTTAAATTCCTAATTTTGGGGGTCCGGGTTCGAATCCAACATAAAAATAAATAAATTTAATTAAATTTTTAACAAATTAAAGATTTTAAAAATACATTTTTAAATATGAAAAATGCATTAAAATTATTTCTTTGTTTAAAATAAATGTGTACTGTCATTGTAAAGTGGAGAAAAATCGATATAAAGTGAAAAAAGTTGAAAATGAGCACTGAAGCACGAATTTTTGATTTTCGAGGCCCTGTAACTTTTGAAGCAGGCGGAATGCACCGCTAAAATTAAAAATTCACAATACAAGTCGACCCCGCTCTATCCAATGGTATATAGCTTATGTGCATTTTCCCACTCACAGCTCGGAATGTTCCCTTGTAAATAATTTTTTTTTATTAAAAAAGATCATTAATTACCTTTTGAAAAATGTTTGTTTAGGAATTTCGGGGGGACGATGGGGGAGAATCGGCGGGGCGGGGGACGTAATTCAGCTATTTTTTCGCCCCAAATTTGAATAATTTTAATTGAAACATTCTTTCTTATTACACACTTCCCTTTAAAATATGTTTTTAATTAGATTGAGTGTCTGCCCGAGATGAGCAACCATCCGAAGATGCACCGTGAGATGACCAATGTTGTGCCGTCCGAACTGCGCAAACGCATTGACGCCTATTTGGAGACACGGTCCGTCGTCTATCTGTCCGACTTGCCCTCCATGCTGTTGTCCCACCCGCCTGCACACATCAACAACAATACCAACCAATCGCAGAAGTCACAGCAGCAGGACGTGCCGTCCTCGTCCTCCTCTTCGTCGGCATCGCATCAGTCGCCGCCTAACAACGGCAACAACGGAGGCGGTGGTATATCGTTCACCACCACAACCACCAAATACGCAATCAGTGTCGTCAATGCGGTGGTGATGTACGTCGGTGTGCGTGCCATTGATTCCATCCATGGCAAGGGACAGCGCGTCTCCATGGAAACAATTGCACACAGCCCATTCATGGACATTTTCCAAAATTTGGCCGTCTCACTGTGCAATGAAGGCAATTTTTTTGCTCATTATTACAATTAGAAATCTTTGGCTAATTAATTATGACAAATTGTCATTTTGCAGGTCGCTATTTGCTGTTCAATGCCATCGCCAATCAGTTGCGTTACCCGAATTCGCACACACATTACTTCAGTTGTACGCTGCTCTATCTGTTTTTGGGTGCCAATTCTAAGCACATTCAGGAGCAGATAACTCGGTAAAATGTTGCTATTGTAGACCCAAATGTCAAGTCAGTCCTCCCAGTCTCGCATTTGACTTTGTGATTTAAATTCTTACAATTTGTTGTGGTAATCGAAACCCAAAAAGTACCGTCCTATTGATAACTTTGGCATTTTTAACAAGAAAAGTTGCTTTTTCCATGCCCGTCGAATCTTAATTTGTTTTTGTTTTTCTCACAGTATTCTCTTTGAACGTTTGGTTGCTCTCCGTCCTCACCCGTGGGGCCTGTTGATCACATTCATCGAGCTGATCCGCAACCAGCGCTACGGCTTTTGGAAGCACGAATTTGTTTATTGTGCCACCGAAATTGAACGGTCAGTGAGCATTTATTTGTTTGGCTCACTAATTCATCCGCTTTTTTCAGTTTGTTCCTCAGTGTTGCAAATTCCTGCAGTGTAAGCGGACCGGAAAGCCATCACTCGAACGGAATTTAAGTGTGATTGCGTTTAATATTAAATATATGTATTAGTGACGAATTGTGTTTATTCTCGATCCTATTTTCTCATCCCCTCCCCCAAGTCGTCATATATACTCCCCATGTTTATTTGTTTTTGTTTTTTTACCTTTATAGCAATTTGTATAATTCAGCCCATGACCAAAACCACTGTTGTGCCCCCCGGGTAATTGTAAAATAAACAGCATTATTGGTCCTTTTACTTATTTTTTTTCACTAAATAAAAAACCCTTCATTGTTTCAACTATTTGTTCAAACGCATTATTAAGATAATGATGGTCATTCTTTGTGTATTACCTAATTTGTAGAATCAAGTAAAACTCGGAAATTGTCCACTTTGGAATTAATGGGTCAAAATGGACAGTTTAAAATAGGGAAAGGAGGGGACAAAATTCATCATCGTTCCGGACTCAAATTGTCGCTTTTTTGGGGTAGGATAATCCAAAATTCCCACACCATCCGAAGTTGATTTTGAAAAGACCAAATTTTTCCTAAAATTTTCTACACATTGAAAAACGAATTTTGCCAGTGAAATTTTGCAATTTATTGTTTACAATAAAACTCACCCAGAATTCGGATTAAGAGTCAATTTGAAAAATCAAAGTGCGAAAAGTGGAAATTTTAATTTAAAAAAAAAACACAAATTGATCATATTTATGAAACTAGTAAATTTTTTTGCCAGGGTTTGGACCATCCAAATCAGAATATATTGCACAATTTGCTGCTCTATGAAAAGTGAATTTTTGCCGACTTTTTCTAGTTTTTAAGTGAATTTTTTGTCATTTAGTACCCTTTTCGTGCTGTTGGTTATCAGTGATCACTCATTAATCCATCCGAAATCTCTCCAGCTCAACTAATAAAGCTGCGTTTCGGAATTGGGACTCCCTTAAGGTACAAAATCAGTTTGGACATTTCGAATCAATGGAAAAATGATTAGTTTTAGCATTTCGGTTGGAATCAGCATTTTAGGACTTGAGTTATAACGTAATGAAAATTTGAAACTCCCACAACTTTTTTCTGAAATGTCAAATTGCTTAGAATTCGCTTAGAAAAAGATTCTCCTTTTCAAAATCTTTTTTTAGATACCAAATTAATTCTGTTTAGTTGGGAATGAAGCGAGTTATTTGATGATCAAATTATGCAGTACAAATAATGCATTTACCAGTGTAATTTTTGAATTAGCGCGCAAAAATTTACGCCAATTGCGCTATTTGGCGTTATGAGCAATTTTGTCTAACACTGGGCTGGGACTGGGTCGTTTTGGCGCCGACGTTTTGGCGCCAGCCTCAGTTTTTTTTATTATAACTTTTTTTCTTGTTGACCAAATCTAACAATCTTGGTATCATTCGAAAGCCCTTCACAAGCTCTATTAGCCTTACAAAAAACAAACAAAAATTTTAGTTTCTAAAAAAGTTATTAAGAAAAAAACTCAAAAATTTCGACTTTTTTGGAATTTCATGTTATAACTTTTTTGGTAATTGTCTAATCGCGAAGCAATAGCTTAGAAATATCTTCTAAACATGTTAAGCTTTCGATTGATACCAAGATTGCTGGATTTGGTTAACAACAAAAAAAGTTATAACCCAAAAACTTGGGCTGGCGCCAAAACGTCGGCGCCAAAACGATACGGACCCCACTGGGCTTGACCCATAGTGTTAGGTGCTTTACCATTTTTTTAAATTAGAATATATTCATTTTTATGTTTTCCATTAATGCATTTAAAATATTTATTCAATTTTAATTAGAGTGCAGCGGGACCGGGAATTTTGGGCAAAACCGGGACCGGGACCTCGATTTTTTTCGGGACCGGGAACCGGGACCAACCGGGAATTTTTAAGCTCAATTGGTAGGACTTTCATTTAAAAAATGATAAAATATGAGAATTAAAAAAATATGAAGAATCATATTTTGTCGATAGGAAAGCCATGAGTATACAAAAAGAAAATTCTTAATAATTTAATTTCTGTAGAGGAACTGAACCAGGAGAAAGAAGAAGGGAAAGTCAAGCAGACTATCCGGCGCTAGTTTAAAAGAGGTGCATTTTGAAAATATTTTGCACTTTTTTTTTGATATAATTTTTTTTGTTGTTTATTTTGATGAAGAATTTGCTTTTTTACCAGATGGTACGCATTTCACGTTATTTAATAAATTGAAAAAAAATTTAAAGCAAATTTGGCGCTAGTTAAAAAGTGACAGATTTTGAATTTTATCAAAAACCAAAGGGGGGACCCTTTTGTTTTGCAAAAATTTTTTGAGATGGAAAATCGCGAATATACTTTTTACTCGCCATATTGTGCTGTTAATGTTTAATATGCATCATTATGTGTAAATAAACAAAAAAAAATTATATTTAAAAAAAGTGACAGAAAATTTTCAAAATGCACCTCTTTTAAACTAGCGCCGACTATCCACTAGGCCATTTGCACACTTGGGAGTGTTTCTTTTAAAGAATATATTAATTTTTTTTAAATTTTTTTCCTTTAACTCCAATTTTCATCTCTTATTTTTCACTCAGACCCCCCCATTCTTACCAGTGCTTGTTTTTCACGGTTGCCCTACCGGGACCGGGACCTGGGATGACCGGGAATTCCCGGCCCGGTCCCAGTCCCGCTGCACTCTCATTTTAATGATTTAGCTTACATTTAAAAATTCAATTTTAATTTTTAATAATTTTGCCATCTCTGCATTTAAAATATTTTATCGCTTTAAGAAAAATGAAAAATACGATGAAAATTAAGTTAAGATTAAGCGTGTTAAAGCTCTGTAAGCGATCATTAGGTGCGGCACGGCATTTTTCATTTGCTGGGGCCCGCCACAATCTGAAAATTCACAATTAATTATAATATTTCGGAATTAATTATTAATTCATTTTTGCGTAATAAATTTTAATTAATCAACATTTTTCCACCTTAAGCAATTTCCCAATCATTTCCTTCTGTTCCGCGAGAATTCGCAGAATTTTGTTCTGGTTGTTCTCAACTGACGACAAACGTGCTGCAACAGAATTGATTAAGAATAATTATTTATTTGGTTGTCAATTAAGTGCTTAAAAATCGCAAAATACTGTCAAAATGCCTTAATTGGTGCTAAAAAAATACTAAATGAAGCAAAATTCCAATTTTAGCTTTGAAACAGGGCCATTCTAATAGAGGATTTTTAAAGAAATGTCCATATTTTCTGGCCGTTTTAAATCTTAAAAAAATATTTATTTATGATAATTTATGAGCAAATCTATTTATTTCGCCACTCATTGTCAGGATGGCCAATGATTGGCTGATGTGTGCCTTTCTTCTGTCCCATTTCAAACTTTTTTTTGTTAATTTTTTAAAATCAAAATCACCGGCCAGTGATGGCTCGCTGTCGTTGCCGTCAGTTGACAAGTCCAAGTCCATTGCTTCCAGCGCCATTTGTGCTAATAATTATTAATTGTTAATATTAGGAAAACTGAAAATAATTAAAAATAGAATAATGATTTAATTGTTTTTTAAAAATGCATTGATTTAAATAAATTTCTTATTGCTAAAATACCTAAAAATTTATTTTTTGCCGTTCTTTATGGTTCTGCTGTGAAAAATTGGCATTTAAATAGCTTTCTGGGGGAAGGGGAAGGAACACCATTCATTCCCCGCCCACCCCAATTAATTTGTTGTTTTTTTTCGTCATCAATTACAGCTGGGGATTATATATTTGAATGATTTGGGTGCATTGCGGGTGCACGTGTACCTCTCTCTGTGCCTGTACTGCTTGCCCTTGCCATCTTTTAACAGAAAGAGAGAGCCTTTCAATGACCGGAGGGGAAGGAGAGGGGAAGGGATCAATAGGGGTACCATTGGGAAGAGGGCATTTGAGGGATCAATTTGGGACTAATAGGGGGGGGGGTCAATTTGAAAGTGACAGTAAGTCACTAATAAGTGTCACTCAAAACAAAAAACAAAAAGGCATTTGAATTTTCAAATTTTAAATCTGTTCTCTGTTCATTTGCGGTAAAATTCACACAAAAAAAGGAAAAGCTTAATTGAATAGAAAATGCCGAATTTTGGTGCCACTCAATCACAGTCGGAATCCCGCCATTACGGCCAATCCAATTTGAAAATAAATTTGATATAAAATATCGAAAAAGTTACTGTAATTTGTAATTATCAAAATGCTCACCGTTTCCCTTCCGAACGACGCGCGGCCGCACAACAGCGACTTTTTTCACCTTCTGATCACTTTTTGGCTGATCATTTTTCGGCTTCTCATCAATTTTCTCCTTTTGGTCACTTTTTTGCTGCTGCTGCTGCTGCTGCTGTTGTTTCTCCATTTCTCTACGAATTACGCAAATTTGTTGGTATTTAGGAAAGCTTAATTAATATTTAAATAAAATAATATTTTAAAAAATTGTTTAAATGGGGCTTTTTGGTAATGAGAAAAAAACATAAAAATATTTATTTTTTAACAGTTCAAATAATTTATTTTTTAACAATTTCAAAAGAATTTTAAATTGGATTTTTTCAGTAGAAAAAACAAAAATAATTATTTTTAAATTCGTGTTAAATTTATTATTTGATTAATTGATTTTGAAATTTTTTACTTAAAAAAGAAATAAGTGAAGCGTTATAAAAGACAAAATTGGCATTATGTAAGGATACGGTAATGGACGGGAGAAAAATACGGTAAATGCTTCATTAAAAATATATTTAATTTTTCCAAAATGAATTTAAGTTTAATTTTGTCTTCTTTAAATAGAGGATTTCTGATTAGCTTCAAGCAAAACGCAGATGACAGATGGATAAATTCAAAAGAGCGAGCGTGAATTAATATTTATTTGTGGGTAAAGGTATTAATTAGGCTAAATTATTTTGAATTTTCCCATTTTGTGACAGATTAAATATTGTCGGAATCCTTTGATTGAAACAATTTCAGTCTTAATTATATTAAAATTATCCAGAAGCAGCAGTAAATGCTTTGAATTTAAATTTGGTATTTTAAAAACGAAATTAATCGGTTTTAAATAATATTATTATTTTCAAATTAATGTTTTATTTAAAAAGCCCATTATATAAAATATTCATTTTTTAGCAATTTATCATTTCCACATAATTAAATAAATCTGATGCTTTAAAAATAATAACTTTTGCTGACGGATTGTCCGCGTGAGCCCATGAGAGTGGGAGGGGGGGGGGGAAGAAAAAAAACTCACTGAATTTGGGTTTAAGAGTCAATTTAAAATTTAAAATTTTTAATATTTTAATGATTATTTCATGTTTAAAGAGTTTTTGGATGCTTAATTAGCTAATTGCTTTACCGTTTTTTGTTCTTAAATTTCGGGCCTTATATTTAATTTAAATATTTTTTCTGGCGTTTTGTTTGTTGAGTTTTCAAATTGTTTTACGTTGCGTTTGCTTGTTTTTATATTTGTCGTGGTCGCGTCGTGGTGTTTTCGGCAGTGACTGAATTCGGCAACTTCGACAGTAAAACAGTTAGATAAACCTATTATTTGCTCAAAAACCAGGAATGAACGAACACCGACCCAAAAACGAAAATAATACCGATCAAGAAACAAAAAAACAACAATTTTTGGCCTTATTCTCTCGATCAGCATCAAATTTGGCCAAATCAAGTTATTATAATAAAAGTTTTGTTTTTTGTAATTAAACCAACATTGAATTGTTTTCAAATTTACAGTCGAAATCTAAAATTTCAGAAACCTTTAAATTAGGGTACCTAATTTCGATGCCATTGTTTTTTTTTTAAATTTAATTCCTCGCCTTTTAGGTGTTTCCACCTCTTCAGACATTTGTGTCTTGTAAATTTTGTTTGTTTTTTATTTGTTATTTCCTTTTTTGTTCTTCGTCTTTCCCCTCGTCACAATGGGCCGTGCTCAGTTCGAATACGACGAAGTCGGCAACACATTTTATTATGTGATTGTGTCCTTTTTTGCTGTCATCCTTTTCCCGCTCACCCATTTTCTGTGGCCATCGCTGCGTACGTTCTTTTAAAATACATTTTTTATGGCATACAATTTTTTTTTAAATGTAAAAATTTGGGACAGACTTATTGAAAATGGCCTGGACCTAATTTTCGGTTGACCTGTGGGCCTTATTTTCTGGGCACAAACCAGGGCTATTAACAGGTTTTTTGATCCGGGTGGAAAATTAGAAAATTGCAAAAATCTTAACTCTCAAATTTATACACCAAATTCAAAAGTTCAAACAGTACGCATGCAAAAGTTCCAAATTTTGGCACTTTTTTAGACAAAAATCCAGGAAAAAAGGTCTTGGAGTAACACAAAGTTTTCAAATTTC
Organism: Heterodera glycines; assembly: GCA_004148225.2. NCBI lineage: Eukaryota > Metazoa > Nematoda > Chromadorea > Rhabditida > Heteroderidae > Heterodera > Heterodera glycines. The sequence goes on along the minus strand of CP049711.1, from coordinate 11,813,423 downwards.
AGCAAAGAGGACGGAGGTGCTGAAGAGGGGCTGCCGTTGCGAGGGCGACCTGGTCAAGCGGTTTCGCAAAGAGCAAATAAAGCCGTGGGAGAAGGCGAAATGCGTGATCAAAGGTTGTTTCATACTATTGGCATTCATTTGCTTTTTAATACTTAAAAATGATTTATTGGACCATTTTGTTTTTGCATCCAAATTTTAACCCGTAAATTTGTGCATTTCGAAGCTATATCCTTTCAAATTTTGAAAAAACAAAGGTCCCCCCACCCTTTGATTTTAATCGGGCACTCAAAAAGACAATTTATGGACTGGAATTTTAAATTGAGTTGAAAATGTGTTAGTTTTTCTAAAATCTAATCATTTAAGGGTTTGTTCTGCTCATTCTGTGGGCACTGTTCATTCTGTTGGCCTACAAAGTTTCACAATTGGAACAGACATTTGAGGAGTTCGTTCATCCAATTCGTTAATATTTTCCTAATTTTATTCACTTTTTAGGTATGACCCGTACAAAATACTCCAACTTGACGTGGTTTGTCCTTTCATTTAACATAAAAGAGGCATTTCAATTTGCGTCCGAATATAAAATTGCATTTTTGGGACTAGAAAAAAAGTCATTTTACCCAAATTAATAGCATTTTTCTGAGAACCTTGGGATGCCCTGTGTTTTGATGGTGCCGGTGCCTATTGGAACAATTTTGCGAGCCATTATCAAAATTCACCATTTTCATTGACTGGAAGTACCCAAATTGATTGACAACCGGAACAACAATTCAGGACGCGGATGTTGGCGAGATCAAAAAGAAGTACCGCGAGCTGAGCAAGCAGCACCACCCGGACAAGGGCGGCGACCCGGTGACCTTTGACGGCATTGTCAAGGCGTACAAAGCATTGACGGATGAGGAGTCGCGCGAGAACTGGCGCCTCTACGGCAACCCGGACGGACCCAAAGGTGACGACTTTGACCGATGGTGATTGGCATTTTGAATTTGATTTTTAATTTTTTACCCCCTCCTAAATTGCCGTTTTTTGAGGGCATGTACAAATATATTGGTAATAGTTTCGGTCGGTCAATTCCAATGAATTGAAGGATCGTTAAACAGTTTTGAATCGGTCTGCCTATTAGTTCCTAAATGACAAAACGCAAATTTTTCCTTCGACCGATTCCATATTTAACCGAATAAATGAAATTATTCAAATATGTTTTTTCAGCCACAACCTTTGGCATTGCTTTGCCCAAGTGGATTGTCAGTGAGCAGTACGGCGGTTGGGTGCTCGGCTTGTACGTGTTCATCTTCTTGGTCATTTTGCCGGTGGCTGTGGTGCGTTTTTTTACAATGTTCCATTTGTTTATTTAATCCCCCCCCCCCTCCGCAGGGCGTTTGGTGGTATAATTCGATCAAATACAGTGCGGACAAAGTGCTGCTGGAGACCACCCGACTGTACATCTACTTTTTGAACAAGACGCCGAGCATGGAAATTGCAAGTCAGTGACGAGGGGTGGCGAGAATTATAAATTCATTTTATCATATTTTTATGGTACTTTTTTGGTATCGATCTAAAGCTTAAAGACTATAGATTTGTTGTTCACCTAAATTTGTGCTAAAATAACAGACAAAAATAAGTTGAATAATATCGCGAAAAATATGCATTTTGATGTTTTCTCGTTGTTGTTTTGTTTATGTCCGTATTTGCTCTTTTTATGAATTCCCGGGACTTTAAGCATTCGTCGGATACCAGGAATTGAATTAGAATTTTGCAAAATTGACCAACTCTTCTACCCCTCCCCCTACAAAAGGGATCATCATGGTGCTGGCTGGCTCGTTCGAGTTCTGGAAGAAATATAACACGGAGGTGGTGGAGCGCGAGACGGACAACATGGAAGTGCCGCGGGTGATGCGCGAGCTGCGCAACCTGCATGAGAACAAGAAGGAGTACCCGTTCTGCAACTATTGGAGCATCAAGGCACGCACGCTCATCCACGCTTATCTGACGCGCGAGCCGCTGCACTCGCCACGGCTGGAGACCGGTGAGAGGCGCAGGGGCACAGACAGTTCAACCCAACATTAATGGGCATTTTTGGAGGGTTTTCGATTTTTTAACCCATTTTCAAGAAATTTTGCTCTTGGGTGGGTGCCAAACTTAGGAAAATAAAAAAAGGTTTGGAAAATTTAAAAAAATTTAAAATACGTTCGGAAAAGCTTTGTTTCAATGTATTTCCAAACCAACTAAAAGCATAATTATTCCACAAATCCAGCTGACAAAGAATAATTTTTTCTGACTCCTAAAATTTTTGTAAAAATTTGAAAAATACAAATCGACTGAAATTCAAAATTTTTGAATGATCGTCTTATTCTTCATCATGATAATTAATCCTTTCCTCATTATCGGTCTTTAGACCAGGCATACATTGTCGGCCGTTCGCTGCAGTTGGTCGAGGAAATGCTGCGCGTACTCATCCAAATGATCCAAATGCCGATAAGCCCACGGCAGCCGAGCATTGACACGCTCGAGAACGTGTTGCGCGTCTTCCCTATGACGGTGCAGGCGTTGTGGCCACGGAACAGCGCGCTGCTGCAGTTGCCGCACGTGCGCGAGCAGAACATTGCCTACCTGCGCAAAGTACGCTTTGGCGAGGGCTGGGCCGGGGGACAGAATGCCTAACTAATTGAATGTCAAATTCGAAATCCAATTTTTACATTAAAAAGAGGGGAGGGGGGGGGGCGTAATTTGCGAACATGGTACAGGCAAGTAAATCGATGGTGTTTTGCCTTTCAAACCGCATCTTTGGCACGGTTATTCAAAAAATAGAATATGGCTGGGATCCGTCGCCGGGAAAAATTAATGGTAATTTTCAAAGAATTTGGTTAATTAATTAGTGATAATGTCTTCGTGATGATATTTTAAAAATGGCACTTTCAGAACCGGGTTATCACTTGCCAAGACTTGGCACAGCTCAACGAATTCCGGCGCAGGGCTTTGCTGAACACAATCACATCGGACCAATACGAAGATGTGGGTTATGCAATGAAAAATGTTTGAAATTTCAATTAAAATACTAAATTCTCGATTGGCTTAGGGTGTGGAAATCGAACGCAGAAACTCTATTTTCATTTGGATTTTACGGGTTTCGGGAGATTGAGTGATATCCCCCCGTACAATCAGTCCTCTGGCTGGCTTCACCGTTAAAACCGACTAAATTTGGAGCCCCCAGAATTAAGGTGTACAAAGAAAATTCAACATTTTACAAAATTAAACAAATTGCATTTCCAACCCATTCGTCAGATTATTTACGTGCTCGGCATGATGCCAAGGCTGGAGTTTGACACGCGCATCGAAGTGCAGGGGGAGGACGACAAAGAGACGGTCACTGTCGGCTCCGTGGTCACATTAAAGGTCATTATTCTGCCCCTAATGACCCAATTAGTGGTTTCAAAATCTAGTCTCTAGATTATACGATTTTTTACCAAGTATTTTCGTTTTCGAATTTTTCTGACTCAAAATGTGTCCCATTTTAGGTGACACTCCGTCGTTTCCCGCTGCTGGACGCAGACAGGCGAAAACAGGAAATAGCGGAAGGCCCAAAGAGTGCGGCGGACAGCAAAGCGTTGGGCATGGACAACGGCGCATTTCTGCGCAAAACGACCGCCGCCGCAGCTGCGGCAGCAACGGCGGAAAAAGAGAGAAACGCGGAGGAGGCGGCCAGAGACGCAGAGGACCAGCAAAACAGTGGGAAGAGAAAAGTGTGGGAGAAGCAGCCGAAGAAGAAGGCGAAGAAGGGGGGCAAAGTCAGTGGAAGGCTACGGGATGGGGGCTTTAGAAAAATATACAAATTCAAAAAATTATTCATTTTTCGGGGCCGGATGACCTAATTCGGCTGGCACCTAACCTGGTGCGTCGCAAAATGAAAAATATCGAAAAATGTATTTTTTTCATTTTTTTTTTTGTAAATTTGATACAAAAAATCAAAATGGACCCCATTTTTGGACTAATTAATGGATACATCGGCTGACAATAAAATGCAATTAATTTATTGGTAATTGAACGTGATTTTAGCCAAAGAAACGGCATGCCGCCGGCGCACCGGCGACCACGGCAAACGCAGCGGCAGAGTCATCACAACAGCAGCAGTCGCAGGAGGGCAATGCCGCGCCATCGCCGCCGGACACGCCGCGGAGGAAACCTACGAAAGCTGCGGGGAGCAGTGCAACAACAACAACGGCTGCCGATGAGAACAACACGGACACCAGCGGTGGCGAGTCGCCAGATGAGGACAATGCCGACGAGGGCGACGACGATGCGGGCACGGACGGGGAGCAACAACAACAACAGGAGGAGGGCACCGCTGGGGATCAGCAACAGCAACAACAGCAGGCACGGGTTGGGTTGTGGGAAGCGTACTTGTACTGAATGCACAAGACACACTGGATTTGTTGGGGTGGGGTGCTTCAAAAACGGGCGCATTGTCATTGCTGTAGGGGGGGGGGGAATTATTTTAATTTAATTTTTAATTTTTTTGAATTTTAAAGTTACAATTTTTAATTTAAAATAAATTTTGATTTTTAATTTAAATTAATTGATAGAATTTTTATTTAATTTTTATTCACATGTCATGGATCCTCAGCTGTACGTCCAACTCAGCAGCACTTTGGTGTTGGTCCATCGTATCGCCGTCCCTTTGAGCTTTGATTGAAAAATTCAAAATTGCCAAATCGTTGGCCAAATGTTTGTTGTCCATTGGCAATGCTTCGAAGTCCGGCGAATGCAACAAACGCAACTTAATTCACATCATTTTTAAGTGGTTAAAATAATATTTGAGCTAAAAAGATTTTAAAATTTAAAAAAAAGTTGCAATTTTCCTACGGGTGGCACGCTATTCCCGATTGAGTTGCGGATGTGGGACTGCTGCTTTAATGCTTGTTGCTACACTTAAGGATGCTGAAGGGGACAATGGCAGCAGTTTCGACATGGACACCGACGGGGCGCGCCAATGGGACGAAAATGAGGACGACGACATGGACGACGATGAGCTGATCCGGAAGCAGGACATGCTGCTGGACACCGAGCCCGTCAACCACCACGAGGCTGGTTGAGTAAAATATCAAACATGGCAAAAGAACTTTAAAAATTACAAACTTTGACCCCTTTTCGGAACCGGTCCTTGTTGACCTGGGCGATTTATTTCTGCTGATCAGTGGTCATTGATTTGACGAATTATTCTGATCATGCCTAGAATGATACCAAGTCGGGTTCGACCGTTCGTCCAAGTCATTTCACGTTCCACTTTTTACTTGACGAAAAATCAAAAAAATGACAAAAAAATTTTCCCCCGCCGGTTTTTTCATTTTTCTCAATTCCTTTCAATACCAACATCGTATTTTCTTTTTGTTATTTTGAATTTGTTGATTATAATTTTGCTCCAGGTCCATTGTCCCTACTTTCCGGGCGACAAATTCGAGTGGTGGTACTTGTACTTGTTGGAGCGCAAAACACGCCGACTGGTCACCATGGTGCAACCGTGCAAGACGCTTGACCAGGAGAAGACGGTGAGTTGCTACATAGTTTCCGGATTTAGTTACAATATCCTATTATACATACGATATAGCAAAAACTGCTGGTAACTCGCAAAATTTCAAATAACATGCATGACAAATTTTGTGCAGGTGGAACTGCGCTTCTCCGCCCCAGCTCAGAAGGGCAACTACTTCTTCACGCTGCACATCCGTTCCGACTCCTACATGGACATGGACTACTCCGTGGACGTCAAGGTGGGCAGAGGATAGGATTCGTAGAGTCCGAAAATGGGAAATCCGGTCCGCGTTCATCAGTTTCTTTTTTCAAAACCAAATTTAAAATTCTCTTTCTACTCTCAAAAATAATATAATTTTTTGGGTGTTGAATGGTTAGTTTGACTAATTTTTACATATTTCAAAGCCCTCTAATGGCTGTTCAGTTTTTTTTTAAAATTGCGAATGAACCAAGAAATAGCAAAACATTATTTAAAGGGTTTTTGTTAGTTTGTTATAAATTTTATTTTGAATCCCATCATCCTTTTCCCTCCGTCCGCAGATGGAAGTGCACCCGGCACGCGAGCCACCGCCCGTCAAATACGAGGACACGGAGGACGAGGCGCAGGTGGACAAGGATGACGAGCCCGTGTCGACGGACGACTACACGGAGGGCACCGACTCGGAGACGGAGGACTGAATGACTGACGGAGGGAGGGAGGAACTGCTCTAATTGCAAATGGGGACCATTGAATGATGAATGATTGATAACTAATAAAGTTTTATCCGATTGTTCTAAACTTTTCCTTTTAGCACAATTTTTTAATTCTTCAATTTTTTCTGATTGTTTTGATCGGATGGGTGATCGGGGGATGGTTTTGGCTATTGTTTTTGTTGTTGGACCGATCGATTATTAATTCCAAAGTGATTGTGATTTGTAATTTAAAATGTTGATTGACTCAATGCCAAATTGGGGCGATTATTTGTATTTTATACATTTGCATAACGAATTTATTACAGACCATTCAATTTTTTGCTGTTTTTTTTTGCTGATCAATCAAATTATATGCTGCAATTTGATTATTTTAATATAATCACATTTATTAGTTCATCACTTTCGATAGCCTTGCCAGAGATTTTTTTAAATTTTACCTATTCGAATACTTCGGAAATCGTTTCCAAAAATAGCATTTTATAAGGGATATAAAATGAAAGAAAATATTTATTCGGTCGAGAGTGAGTCGATTCTAATTTAAAATTAGCGTTTGTGCTCTTGGAAGATCGATTTATTTATTTATTTTTGCCTTGCATTTAATGTTGTGGTGCCCGAGTTTCGGCTTGCAAAAATTACCTCCTAGTGCCAAAAGTCAACTCTCGAGTGTTACCATTAATTGACACATGAATTTATTTGGTCCCTTTTGCATTTGGTTCTTCTCTTCATTTTGAAAATTTTATTGCTTTCTTTATCCCTCATTTTCATGCATAATTAATGGGGATGCTATGTCATGTTTTTGGTTTTTTAAACAATCCAAACCGGGAATCATGCTAAGCACTTAAAATTTAAAGCGAAAAAAACAGGTAAAACATATGTGCTTGATTTGAAACAAGATCAAAGAAATTAAGGTTTTTTAAAGAAATAAATTCCTCGATAAATATTGTACAATTGTAATGATTAGGGACGTGAATTTTAGTGAAGAAAAATCCCGAAATAGTTAACTAAAATAGTGAGTAAAAATGCCAAAATAGTGTCAAAAAGTCCGAAATAGTGACGAATAGTGACCACGAAAATACCTTTTTGAGAAAATTTTTTTCATTTCTTAGGAGCGCTTTTTGAATTTTTTTTTGTCGATTCTTAGGGGTATATTTTTTTGAATTTTTTTAGGTCGATTCTTAGGGGTGTATTTTTTGGTTTTATTGCATTTTTGTTAAAGAATTTTCCAAAAAATGTCGAAATAGTGACAAAACTCCAAAATAGTGAATTTTCACTATTTTAGTGACAAAATCCCAAAATAGTGATTTCTAGTGACCGATAATGACATCAGAATCGAAAAATTTTTATGCGGAAATGCGTTTTTTGAGCTACTTTCTTCAAATCAATTGAGCAAAAAAAATAGTTAAAACGTAAAATTCACGTCCCTAGTAATGATTTTCCAGCGCTGTTTGTCTATCCTCGCCAGCACACAATTGCTTTTTCAGCGTAATTCTAGAATATGCCTCGATCACGTTCATCTTCCTCTGACGATAGTAGTAAGCCGAATACGGCATTGCTTTCTCATTGGACGAATTCGAAAATATGCGGCGACAAAACCACTCAATACATTTGCACGAATGCCTCAATTTTGGCACACCAAATGCTCAAGTTTGAGCTCAACAAAAAATTCCGCCATCACGCTGTGCGTGTTGAAGTTTGCTGCTTGGCTTGCCAAACAACTGCACCTCGGACTTCCGACTTCAGCGGGTCGGGAAAACATGCAACGTTTGTTCTTCTGCTTCAAAAATTGCTTCATTTTGGATAACAAAAAGTCTCGCCTATTTGTTGATTATTAATAGCGTCTGCTTTCAAAAAATAGAAAAAATGCCATACTTAAAATGGAAAGTGCAAAAAAGTTTAATGATTATTAAAAAAAGAAACAAAATGGTTAAGCTTCGGGGAGTATGCGAAGCACAGGGCCATCATCGAGGACCAGCCAATTTCAGTGTCATTTTGCATCGATGGAGGACATCTTCCGCGGCATGAGCGGACTTGGCACATATAACCTGTGCAAATTCAATTGTCAGGACTGGTCGAGAGATTTATGGCCAACGGTTATTTTTTATTAGTCGTCAAATAATACGTACGTATCATCATCAATTAAAGAAATTTCGGTACCGTGCCGTTCGTGTGACTGTTGTATGTACTGTGTGCGGAACATCAGCGCCACGTACTTACGACTTCAATTCGACTGGGAAATATACAAGTTTGTTCTTTGGCTTTGAAAATGTCTTATTTTAAAAGTAAGGCAAAAATGCCTTAAGTACTAAGTATTTTCAAAATTAGAGCCGAAAAGAAAAAAAGTAAAGCCAAAAATCAGGGCCTAATAGACATTTGGGTTTTAAGGATACTAAATTTCTCGGAAAAATTCTTAGTTGTTCCTTTTAGCGTATTACGAAAAATCGAAGTCAATTAAAACTTCCGATTGTGCTTGACTTAACAAATTTAAAGAAATTAAAATTTTTAAAAGAAATTCCTAGGCTTTATACGAATTTTAACGATTTTCCAGCGCTATTTGTCTATCATTTCGCCAGCACACAATTAGAAGTCTTTTCAGCGCAATTCTCGAATGCCACGATCACGCTCAAATTCATCGTCCTCTGATCCGATCCATGGCTTATATACATTTTCCCTTTATCTTTTGTAGTTGAAGAGAAAAGCGCCGGAGGGAATTGATTATTGGGCCGAGATGAAGCTGGCGCCCGAATAGTTTTGTTTTGTTATTATTATTATTTATTGTTCTTTTGCTTCATTCTTTTGCTTCGTTTTTTCTTTGGTAAATTTGATTGTTTTTTTTGTGTCTTGAATTTCGCCTTTTTCTGTCATATACGAAAGAGCAGCCCAAGTTTAAAAAATTTGTAGTGAAAAAAGTTATTTGACTCTACGCCCATATCCAAGAATATCAAAAATATTAAATTTTCCAACTTTTTGCCAATTTCTTCATTAAAAATTTGGGTGAAAGGGACTTTGAAATTTTTGTTGGCCTAATTAATAATTTACTTAAATTTAAAACTTTTTGCATTCGTTTTTCTGTCTGGGTTCATTGCCACCTGTGTAGAAGAAAATTCAATTACCTGTCCATCACTTTCTTTATATTTAGTAAATTTTGAAAAAAATATTTATTTTCCCTCGCCAAATGAGGTGGAGGAAATGTAAAGGATTTCGTTATTTCGGATCACGCGCGGACTTCTTCCGTAGCCCGTAGTCTCTCCCCACCTACTGGCCGCCGTAGTCGAGTGTGCGGCGGTTTTTTAGCGCAATAAGCTAAATTCAATCTTTTATATTTGACGTTCTTTTACCATTTTCTGACTACTAGTTTAAAACACAAGCCTTTTTTAATTCATCAGAATCAATTGGGTTTTTCACCGGGATTTTTCCCGACCCCAACTGTCTGCTCGTTAAGAGCTTTCGAATGATACCAAATTTGTTCAAAAATTTTTATTTAAAATTTCGAATTTTTGTTCGAATTCTGGATTCGGAATTTTGCAAAATAAAGGTCATATTTGTGATCAGCGCCACAAATTACCCTAGGAAAATTATTAAAATGTCTTTTGAGTGCTTTTTATAGTGCGATCACTTGTGTCCCAGCTGAGTTTGGCACTCCAATTCCGGCACTTTTTCAGCCTGAAAAAGGGCAAGCGCGCCCCTAATTCTATTTTTCAACCTTTTTACATCGATTCTGACCGTTTTTAAGCACTTTTGAGTTTGGGGACTATGATCAATATTTTCCAATTTTTTTATTGACGATAATTTTTGATTTTGAAAAGTATGTATCTCATTAAAGATTTGGCATTATATTTTTGTTTTTTAAAGAAAATTTTCGATTTTACACCCCTCAATTTGAAAGTTTTTAGCAACTTTTTATCTATTTTAGCAACTATTTTGGGGTTTTTTAGAAACTAAAAACTAATTATTTTGGCATTTTTTAGCAACTATAAATTGCATCCCTAGTTATGGCTGATCTAAATAAACAGGGACTGGGTCGTTTTGGCGCCCACGTTTTGGCGCCGACGATTTGGCGCCCACGTTTTGGCGCCCACGTTTTGGCGCCAGGGTCGTTTTGGCGCCCACGTTTTGGCGCGAAGCCAAAAATTAAAAAGGGAAAGACGTAAATTTCAAAAATGTTGCAAAAAAAGGAAAAAGATTTTTTTTTCAAATATAAGTAAAATTTAACAAAATGAAAAAATAACAACAATTCACGGATTCATATGATAATTGCGCGAAATGCCACGAAGAAATTCCAAAATTTGGCCAAAATTGTGTAGATTTGATAGAACATCGGAGGTGCCAATGAGAATGTGCCGTCCCCGAAGCAGTCTTTCATTCGATCAGCCCATCGCCCGAAAGATTCACGTCCAAACAGCAGAATCCTTGAAAAAAATAGTTAAAATGGATTATAGTTTTAAAAAAAAATTACCTCTGCGGGTTTTCGTTTCCGGCCTCGTAATACACACCAGAGTCAGCCAACAGAAACTGCTCCACTTCGCCGTCAGTTGACTCGTACGTCTGGTAAGCGGGAGGAACAATCAGCTGGTCAACGCTTTGTGGAACCGCAGGTGGTGCATTGACTTCGTGCCGTGCCCTTTTAATTACCTTAAGATTCCTTTCGTGATTGCTTTTCATATCATCGACTAAACAGTACCAGTTTTGAAGCATCCTGCGTAACCAAAAGTCCAGCTGGAGATGGCACATTCTGAAGTGCTTCGGATCGGATCACTGCTGGCGGTTCTAACGTGGTGAGTGCTCGTCGTTTTATTGCCGTCTTCACTTTCTGCGCCTCAACATTTGCTGCGTTCACTGGACAGGTATGAGGAGTTGCCAAACGAATGAATTGATCGTCCAAATCCGTCCAAATTCTCCCTTTGCAGGAGTTCTTGTATTCGCATCTCCAAAATTTTCTCGTTCCGTCCGCACTTGATTTATCGAAGGTGTAAAGCTGGCCTTCATAGGTAATTTTAGGCTTTTGCTTTTTTGTATCAATTTGACGATTCATCATTTCCTAAACAAGAAAAAACAAAAATGCGTTATTTGAAGAATGAAAATAAAAAAAATACTAAATCTACTAGGAAGGTGCTCCTTTTATAGACTTTGCCCCACTCCAAGAAAAAACAAAAAAATATACAATTTCGCCCTTTCTCTACATTTTGGCGCCAAAACGTGGGCGCCAAAACGTCGGCGCCAAAACGACCCTGGCGCCAAAACGTGGGCGCCAAAACGTCGGCGCCAAAACGTGGGCGCCAAAACGACCCCGACTCAAATAAACAATACAAAAAATGCAGTGATCAGAGTAAATTTTGAATTAGCGCGTAAATTATATAATTTTTGGCGTTTCAATTCATTTTGTCTAACTCGACCCACAGTGATGGGCATATAAAAGCGTTGCGTACTTTCATTTTCCGCCATTTCATTCCGTCTTCGTCTTCCATTTTCACTATTATTTCCATTGCATATTCGTCGTCATTGTTCAACTGCGCTGATTCGCATGGTAAAGTTTTTTTCATGAAATCATTTTACAGTGATTTTTTTGGTTGTAATTTCATCATCGTATAAAATTTAAATCCCCCTCCCATTTACGAATTTTTGTTTTTAAAAATGATCTTTCCACTGGGGATTTTCAAGGCGCTGATCAGTGATCACGAACCTCTTCCCCTTCTAGAAAATGTTTTGTACGATTTCAACTGAAAATCCGTTTTCAAAAACAAAGTCATCTTTCCACGGGGATTTTCGGGGTCACTGATCAGTGAAATGACCCCTCCCCCCTGAATAAATGTTTTGCACGGTTTCAACTCAGAATCCTTTTTCAATAACTGATTTTTCCCCACATTTAAGGCAGATGCTGAACATCCCACTGATGCTGCTGTTGTGGACAACTTCGAGACGCGCGCTCGCCGCTTCTTCGACCTGATCAACGACGGCAACATCCAACACTTGTGACAGATCGCAAACGGAAATTGGTAGAGAGACGAAAATTTGAAAAATGCCATAATTTTACCCATCATTTTTCTCCCACAGCCGCATTTGCCATCGGACAACGAACTTCTTCTTCTGCTGCTGCTTCTTCCCCGGTTCAATTACATCACAGAAAGCAAGCAAAGGACACGCACCAACAACCTGCGCACCCTCTGTCAGTGCATGGCACCCGCATTTTGTTGTGTTTGAGTCTCTGAATCGCATCCCTTTCCCCTCTTTCAGCACTGATGATGGCACCGGCAACTTCTTCCTGAGCGCATATGCCATGTCAGCGCAAAAAATCGCCAGCGATTCGGAGTGGAAGAAAACGGTGGGTTTTGGGGGATTTGGCCGGAAATTTTTTATTTTTAAAATTAATTCATTTATTTTTCAGCCCATCGGACAAACTGGCCTTTTCAACATGGGAAACACGTGCTTCATGAACGCCACTCTTCAGCCACTGTTCCATACGCCCGGATTTTCTCAACTGTTCCAAGAAAAGAGCGCGCAGCGATTCGTCAATGGGTGCGTCCGCAGTGCCGGGGCCGTCTTCGAATTTTCATAAAATTCACAATTTGTTTTCTTTTTCAAGGAACAACTCGTTTGGCACGAATGGGGAGATCTCCGGCTCATTCTCTGCGCTCAACGACCTGATCTGGTCTGGCAAGTTCAACGCACTTCGGCCCACCGCCTTCCTGGTGAGTGACTCTGTGCCTTTGATCAATCCATTCTAATCAAATTTTTCCTTTTTTTCCCAAAGGAATTCTTTGCTCGCCGTGTCAACGCCGAAATGGCCAACCGACAGCAGCACGACGCCCAAGAATTTCAACTCTATCTGCTGGATGCGCTTCACGAGGACACCAACCGGGTGAGTTTTGCCATTTTATGTTCCATTTTACGCTCCCCCCCTCCCCATTTTCAGGTCAACAAGCGACAATCGTTTGAACAGAACTACGACGACACCGACTTGGGCGCCAGCGCTTCGGATTTCAATGAGAGGGCGAAACTGTTCTCTTCGTCGCCGGTCAACGATCTGTTCAACGTGAGTTTGGAGCCATAATTCATTTTGTTTTTCCGCCGCCAATTTCTAATCATTTTCCCCTTTGTTTCAGCTGACAAACATCTCCAGGGTCCAATGCAGCACGTGCAATACGACGAGTGTCCGTTTCGAGGCCTTCAACCAACTAAGGTGGGTTTAAGTCACAAACCTCAAAAAAATTCACTAATTTGAATTCTGAATTTTTCAGCCTCGAACTGCCGACCAACATCGACGGCCTGACGCTCAAGGACTGCCTGGAGGCGCACTTTTCATCAGCAGTGAGTAGCACAGCCTGGATTTTGTGTGGCGATAAGATTTTAATGGTTCCCTTCTCTTTTTCAGAGTCTTGAAGATAAATGGGATTCAAACAGCCGGCGACACGGAGCACAAAAATTTGGTAGGTGCCGAAGGTGCTGATCGTCCATTTTAAGAGATTTTCGCTGAATGATGGGCACTTCGTCAAAAATGACGTAAGTTTCCGTCGTTTTTTTTTGAGCGTGTTTTTCACTGATTTTTTAACAATTTTCAGGCTCAAGTGACGTTCGATGTGGCCGAATTGAACCTGGCGCCGTATCTTCACGAGAAGTCTCCGCATCACAACGCAGCACTCAGTCTCTACGGCATAACGGTGGGTGACCAAAATTTGATTAAAAATGTCACTAATCACACTAATTTTGTTTCCACATTTCCCCTTCAGAATCACAGCGGTACGCTGAACAGTGGCCATTACTCATCGACACATCGTCCGTGATCAATTTGACCAGCACTGACCGGGAGTGGCTGCGTTTCGACGACGAATCTTGCATTTCGTGCGGCTCCGCACCGTCGCCCACTGTGAGAACTTCGTTCCCAACCATTCAAATGAAAAAAATAATAATTTGTTTTTCCCTTTTTAGAGCAAGCGCGCATCCCTTCTGTACTACGAACGGATGAACCAGCACGCGGAGGGCAACGATGGGTAAAAAAATATGGAATTTGATCAAAAAATAAATGTTTTTTCCCATTTTCAGACAGCAAAATGATCAGCAGCAGCAGCAACAGATGTGACAGCACAGAGAGCGAATCAATGGCCAAAAGCGACGGATGGATTTATTCGGAAGACATTAATTGATCACTAATTGTATTGTATTTTATTATTCTCACCATTTCCATTTGATCCGATTTGTCTGTAATATGTTCCAAATATCTCTGATTGTACATAAGTTTTGCGAAAGCTCTTCAGATGCTCTATTAGCTTTACAAAAAAGAAAACGATTTTTTACCTGGAAAAAATTTTATTAAGCAAACTGGCCTCTACAACATGGGAAATACGGGCTTCATAAACTCCGCTCTTCAGCCACTGTTCCATACGCCCGGATTTTCTCAACTGTTCCAAGGAAAGAGCGCGCAGCGATTCGTCAATGGGTGCGTGAGGAGGGGAGCCGAGTGCCGTCTTCGAATTTTCATAAAATTCATTTTTTGTTTCCCTTTTCCAGGAACAACTCCTTTGGCACGAATGGGATGATCTCCGGCTCATTCTCTGCGCTCAACGACCTGATCTGGTCTGGCAAGTTCAACGCACTTCGGCCCACCGCCTTCCTGGTGAGTGACTCTGTGCCTTTGATCAATCCATTCTAATCAAATTTTTCCTTTTTTTCCCAAAGGAATTCTTTGCTCGCCGTGTCAACGCCGAAATGGCCAACCGACAGCAGCACGACGCCCAAGAATTTCAACTCTATCTGCTGGATGCGCTTCACGAGGACACCAACCGGGTGAGTTTTGCCATTTTATGTTCCATTTTACGCTCCCCCCCTCCCCATTTTCAGGTCAACAAGCGACAATCGTTTGAACAGAACTACGACGACACCGACTTGGGCGCCAGCGCTTCGGATTTCAATGAGAGGGCGAAACTGTTCTCTTCGTCGCCGGTCAACGATCTGTTCAACGTGAGTTTGGAGCCATAATTCATTTTGTTTTTCCGCCGCCAATTTCTAATCATTTTCCCCTTTGTTTCAGCTGACAAACATCTCCAGGGTCCAATGCAGCACGTGCAATACGACGAGTGTCCGTTTCGAGGTCGTCAACCAACTAAGGTGGGTTTGAGTCACAGACCCAAAGAAAATTCCCTAATTTGAATTTCCCTTTGAATTTTTCAGCCTCGAAATGCTGACCAACATCGACGGCCTGACGCTCAAGGACTGCCTGGAGGCGCACTTTTCATCAGCAGTGAGCAGCACCACAGCCTGAATTTGTGTCTGATCCCATTTTCCCCTCCCTTTTTCAGAGTCTCGAGGATAAATGGGATTGTCCGAAGTGCAAAAACAAACAGCCGGCGACACGGAGCACAAAAATTTGGGAGATTCCGAAGGTGCTGATCGTCCATTTGAAGAGATTTTCGCTGATTGATGGACACTACGTCAAAAATGACGTCCGTTGGGGTTTTTTGAGCGTGTTTTTCACTGATTTTTTATTCAGAAGACATTAATTGATCACTAATTGTATTGTATTGTGCTCACCATTTCCATTTGATCCGATTTGTCTGTAATATGTTCCAAATATCTCTCTGATTGTACATAATTTATGAGTCGCTGTATAAATGTCGGATGAAGGATTCGGAATTTTTGTAATTGTATGTTTTGCCAAAAAGTTGGCTTTTTGTTGAATGGACGGAGATTTTAAATTTTAGAATTTCAACTAGAGTGCCACGGGACCGGGCCGGGAATTCCCGGTCATCCGAGGTCCCGGTCCAAGATTTTGAAAAGCTCAGGTCCCGGTAGGTCAACCGGGAACCGGGGAAAACAAGCGCTGGTAAGAATGGGGGTCTGAGTGAAAAATTAGTGAAGAAAATTGGAGTTAAAAGGAAAAATTTTAAAAATATATTAATATTTTCTTTGAAAGAAATGACGATAATTGTGCGGATGGCCTAGTGGCTAGTCTCCTCGACTTCCCTTCTTTCCCTGGTTCAATCCCTCTACAGAAACTAACATATTTTGAATTTTCTTTTTGTATACTCATGGCTTTCCTATCGACAAAATATGATTACTCATAATTTTATTTTAATTGACACATTTTTATCATTTTTTAAATGAAAATCCTACCAATTGAGCTTAATAATCCCAAAAACCAACCTTTTTTGTTGAAAATCTGTTAACAAATTACAATCAAATTTTCAAAATTTCCCCCGGCGGCGCCTATCGGCACCGCCGGAAAAAATTGTGTAAAAATTCAGAATTGACTTTAAAAACTCCAAAACATAGGTTAAGGAGCGTTTTTTAGACAATTGTAAAACATTTTGGTTTTCAAAATTTATAAATTTTTATTATATGCTAAAACAAAATTATGTTTTTATAAAATTAATTTTTTCAAAAGTTCTTACCAAAATTTAAAAAATTTTCGATTTTAAGGGTGTATTTTTAATTTTTATAGCATTTTTCTTATGAAATTTGCCAAAAATGACCGAAATATAAAAAAATTTAATGCAGAAATGCTATTTTTGAGCCCCTTTCTTCATAGCAAATGCGCAGAAAAAATATGCAAAATCATACAATTTATAACTAGGGCTGGGATTTTAAGTTTAATTTTGTCTTCTTTAAATAGAGGATTTCTGATTAGCTTCAAGCAAAACACAGATGACAGATGGATAAATTCAAAAGAGCGAGCGTGAATTAATATTTATTTGTGGGTAAAGGTATTAATTAGGCTAAATTATTTTAAATTTTCCCATTTTGTAACCGATTAAATATTTTCGGCATCCTTTGATGCAAACAATTTTAGTCTTAAATGATGTGAAAATTATCCAGAAGCAGCAGTAAATGCGTTGAATTTAAATTTGGTATTTTAAAAACGAAATTAATCGCTTTAACTAATAATTATTATTTCAAATTTATTTTTATTTAAAAGCCCTATTATGCAAAATATTTAAAAACCAAGAAATTTTATCTCACCAAAAAAAATTTTCCCCCGCCGGTTTTTTCATTTTTCTCAATTCCTTTCAATACCAACATCGTATTTTCTTTTTGTTATTTTGAATTTGTTGATTATAATTTTGATTCTCGAATGCCACGATCACGCTCAAATTCATCATCCTCTGATCCGATCCATGGCTTATATACATTTTCCCTTTATCTTTTGTAGTTGAAGAGAAAAGCGCCGGAGGGAATTGATTATTGGGCCGAGATGAAGCTGGCGCCCGAATAGTTTTGTTTTGTTATTATTATTATTTATTGTTCTTTTGCTTCATTCTTTTGCTTCGTTTTTTCTTTGGTAAATTTGATTGTTTTTTTTGTGTCTTGAATTTCGCCTTTTTCTGTCATATACGAAAGAGCAGCCCAAGTTTAAAAAATTTGTAGTGAAAAAAGTTATTTGACTCTACGCCCATATCCAAGAATATCAAAAATATTAAATTTTCCAACTTTTTGCCAATTTCTTCATTAAAAATTTGGGTGAAAGGGACTTTGAAATTTTTGTTGGCCTAATTAATAATTTAATTAAATTTAAAACGTTTTGCATTCGTTTTTCTGTCTGGGTTCATTGCCACCTGTGTAGAAGAAAATTCAATTACCTGTCCATCACTTTCTTTATATTTAGTAAATTTTGAAAAAAATATTTATTTTCCCTCGCCAAATGAGGTGGAGGAAATGTAAAGGATTTCGTTATTTCGGATCACGCGCGGACTTCTTCCGTAGCCCGTAGTCTCTCCCCACCTACTGGCCGCCGTAGTCGAGTGTGCGGCGGTTTTTTAGCGCAATAAGCTAAATTCAATCTTTTATATTTGACGTTCTTTTACCATTTTCTGACTACTAGTTTAAAATAGTTTTAACAATTTTGAGGACCCATAACACGCGTCGGTTCGACTTCATTCCCTGATTTTTAGACTTAGCTCGTTAAGAGCTTTCGAATGATACCAAATTTGTTCAAAAATTTTTATTTAAAATTTCGAATTTTTGTTCGAATTCTGGATTCGGAATTTTGCAAAATAAAGGTCATATTTGTGATCAGCGCCACAAATTACCCTAGGAAAATTATTAAAATGTCTTTTGAGTGCTTTTTATAGTGCGATCACTTGTGTCCCAGCTGAGTTTGGCACTCCAATTCCGGCACTTTTTCAGCCTGAAAAAGGGCAAGCGCGCCCCTAATTCTATTTTTCAACCTTTTTACATCGATTCTGACCGTTTTTAAGCACTTTTGAGTTTGGGGACTATGATCAATATTTTCCAATTTTTTTATTGACGATAATTTTTGATTTTGAAAAGTATGTATCTCATTAAAGATTTGGCATTATATTTTTGTTTTTTAAAGAAAATTTTCGATTTTACACCCCTCAATTTGAAAGTTTTTAGCAACTTTTTATCTATTTTAGCAACTATTTTGGGGTTTTTTAGAAACTAAAAACTAATTATTTTGGCATTTTTAGCAACTATAAATTGCATCCCTAGTTATGGCTGATCTAAATAAACAATACAAAAAATGCAGTGATCAGAGTAAATTTTGAATTAGCGCGTAAATTATATAATTTTTGGCGTTTCAATTCATTTTGTCTAACTCGACCCACAGTGATGGGCATATAAAAGCGTTGCGTACTTTCATTTTCCGCCATTTCATTCCGTCTTCGTCTTCCATTTTCACTATTATTTCCATTGCATATTCGTCGTCATTGTTCAACTGCGCTGATTCGCATGGTAAAGTTTTTTTCATGAAATCATTTTACAGTGATTTTTTTGGTTGTAATTTCATCATCGTATAAAATTTAAATCCCCCTCCCATTTACGAATTTTTGTTTTTAAAAATGATCTTTCCACTGGGGATTTTCAAGGCGCTGATCAGTGATCACGAACCTCTTCCCCTTCTAGAAAATGTTTTGTACGATTTCAACTGAAAATCCGTTTTCAAAAACAAAGTCATCTTTCCACGGGGATTTTCGGGGTCACTGATCAGTGAAATGACCCCCCCCCCCTGAATAAATGTTTTGCACGGTTTCAACTCAGAATCCTTTTTCAATAACTGATTTTTCCCCCACATTTAAGGCAGATGCTGAACATCCCACTGATGCTGCTGTTGTGGACAACTTCGAGACGCGCGCTCGCCGCTTCTTCGACCTGATCAACGACGGCAACATCCAACAACTTCGTGTGCTGATCGATGCGCTGGACGCCGACGAGCTGAACATTTTGCTGCGGTGGATGGTTGATCCAGTGGAGCGCGACTACACCCGATCACGATCAGCTCTTTGGAGTGCCTTTTTTCGACAACACATCGACATTGTTGATCTCTTGGTAGTGATCAAACAAATTTATCACGGCACTAATTTTGTATGGCATTTTCAGTTGGAGAAGGGCGCCGATCCGAATGAGCCGGTGGTTGGCCGTGAGAACGACATTAACACGAGTGGGTGGTGTTGTTGATGAAATCTTTTTTACCATGCAGTTTTTTGGTGTCATTCACTGATCAGTGATCACGAATCCGGCGGCACCATTTCGACCAGCTCCGAACTTCGTTATCTGACAATAAAAATTGGATTTTTCTTCGAATTTGGTCCAGGATTCGAATCGG
Organism: Heterodera glycines; assembly: GCA_004148225.2. Classification (NCBI taxonomy): domain Eukaryota; kingdom Metazoa; phylum Nematoda; class Chromadorea; order Rhabditida; family Heteroderidae; genus Heterodera; species Heterodera glycines. The sequence continues at coordinate 11,793,655 of CP049711.1, read as the reverse complement.
AATTGGTCGAAATTCGGATGCCGTAGAGTTTGGCAAAAAACTGATCACAAATCTGACATCTATTTTTGAACAATTCCGGAACACGAATTCGAACAAAAAGTCGAAAGTTCAAATTTTCGAATTTCACAAATTTCGTCTAAAAGATTTAAATGATCTTTTGTTGCTGGATGGTGACTTTCAGTTTGTTACTGTGTATTTAACCCTTTTCAAGAATTTGAACTTTCGACTTTTTGTTAGAATTCGGGTCGGAATTGGTCAAAATACGGATGCCAGAGATTAATTATATGTTTGTCTGTCTTGGACATAATGTTGTTTCCCCATTTGTGTGCAGACTTGACGCCTCTTTTCGTTGCTGCCCTCCATGCACATTTTCCGCTGTGCCGTGTGCTCGTCGACCGTGGTGCCAACGTGGACTTGGGATCGGACTTTGCCACAACGCCGCTGATGATGGCTTGCAAAAGATCGCAAATGGAAATTGGTAGACCAAAAATTTGAAAAATGCGTAATTTTTTCCGTCATTTTTTCCACAACAGTCGCATTTCTCATCGAGAATGGTGCCGACATCAATCTGCAGAATGGTGACGGCGAAACGGCATTGATGATCGCCTGTTCAAGGGCAAATGTAGGGGAAAATTTTTCATTGGCAAAATGTTTTCCAACATTTCCATTTGAATTCACAGGTGGACATTGTGCGCTTGTTGCTGTCACACGGCGCAAATGTGGAGCAAACGGATTACGAAGGTGGGTTTTACAGCACTCAAAAATGCCATGCCACGGATTTTGTCTCTCTAAATTTCAGGATTCCGTTTCGCACTTAAGAACGCTGCCAATGAGGGCCATTTGGAGGTGTGCCGTCTGCTGGTGGAGGAGTGGGCCGCAGATGTCAACCAACAAACCATCCAAGATCGAACCACTGCACTGATTTGCGCTGCCAGCCGAGGAGATTTGGCCATCGGTGGGAGAAAATTGTGGCAAAAATGCCAAAAAATTTAATCCACGTGTTCCCCGCCCCCCTAATTTTCAGTGAATTTCCTCATCGAACATGGTGCCGACCTTCAACATGTTGACGTGGTTGGAAACAACGCTTTGATGTGGGCAGTGATCAGTAGGAAGACTGAAATGGCACGGCATTTGGTGGCCATCGGCGCGGACATTAACCAACGGGACACGGCCGGTGAGCAGCAGCGGAAGTGGCCAAATTGAAGCGTTTTGTTCACTTTGTTCCCCCATTTCAGGCAATCGAGCGCAGGATATAGCGGTACTGACCGGACATGCTGAAATGATGGCCATTTTTCGTACTACGGCGACGGACAATGGGCAACACGCGGAAGGCACCGATGGGTAAAGAAAAATGGTTATTTTTGATCAAAAATAAATGTTTTTTCCCATTTTTCAGACAGCAAAATGATCAGCAACAGATGTGACAGCAGCACAGAGAGAGCGAATCGCTGGCCAAAAGCGGCGGATGGATTTATTCGGAAGACATTAATTGATCACTAATGTATTGTATCTTATTATGCCCACCATTTCTATTTGATCCGATTTGTCTGTAATATGTTCCAAATATCTCTGATTGTACATATAATTTGTGAGTCGCTGTATAAATGTCGAATGAATTTGAGAAAAACTCGGAATTTTTGTAACATTTTGATATAAATCTGCCAGCCTTTGTGTTTTTAATTGAAGCAATTCAGTCGTCGTCGATTTAAAAAAGCAATTTTCGGAATCCGAAAAATTTCTGGGCGCCAATCGGTTGGTAAAATGGGGTCGATGGCAGTTCGTACAATTTCAAATGGGAATTGCCATAACTAGGGCTCGAAATTATATGGACTAAAAAACGTCAAATATGACATAAAATATGGACTAAAAATGCCCGAAATATGGAGAAAGCTACAAAAATGGCCAAATATGGACCAAAATATGGACTAAAAACTGCCAAATTATAAAAAGTACAATAAACAACCAAAAAATGGATTTAAAACTTAAAAATGCAAATTTTTATTGTCGTCCATTGTATATAAAATACTTCCAAGTTTGTCAAAATTTCGAAAAAAAATTCTCATTAAAAAAAAGAAAAGTTCGCAAAAAATGGCAAAATTATTTATTAAAATGCCAAAATGACAGATGAAAACTCAAATTTTTCATATTTTTGGGGGTGTATTTTTAAAAAATTTCTAAAAAGTCGATCTTCAAAACGGCAAAATGCCAAAAAAGGCATCATTTAAAACACGAAAATCCCGAAAAAGGCAAAAAAAGCATAATAAAAGTCAACGTAGAAGCCTCAAACCAAGCGGAAAATGCGTTTTATGCTTAATATAGCATATGCCTCAAAAGTCGGTCTCTAGTTATCAAGCAGGGCTCAGATTTTAAGAAAAGAAATATGCGAAAATTAAATTTTATTAATTTCTAATAATTAAATTTAAAATGAAAATTTTTTTGTTCGCAAATTTTGCAAGAAATTTTGGGCCCTGTTTATTGCTTTAAACTTTTTATCATAATTATTAATTTATTTTTCCATTTTATTATGAATTGGTTATTTATTTGATTCTCTTTTTTGGGTTTTTCTTTAATTGTTTTATCTAATAATAAATTTAATTGTTTTTTACGTTTCAATTTTCATTATTTTTCTCGTATTTTTCTTTATTTTAATTGTTTATCACTTTTATCTTTTGTTATTAAAACCTTTTTTAATAAAAGACAAAACCAATGAATAGGAATGAATTTATTTTGATCATTCTGATCAAAATAATCAAATGTAACTTTGCTCACCGGCCGTGTCCCGTTGGTTAATGTCCGCGCCGATGGGCATCAAATGCCGTGCCATTTCAGTCTTCCCACTGATCACTGTCCAGTACCCAACCACGTCAGCATGTCGAAGGTCGGCGCCATGTTTGATTTCATCCTTTCTCATAAAGATTTCTTTTAATTATTTTTAAAGATTTTTGTTTGAAAACTGCTAGTCTATCATTAAATAAATCATCAGCACTATTTGCTAGCTGTTCAATTCAAAAACATCTATCAATTTGGAATCACTTTCTCTCTCTCTCTGATCAGTGGGGTGATTTATCATCGCAAGCGTTAAGCATTCATTCATTCAATATGCGCATGATTATCTTATATAATTAGTCAATTGTCTCCCAACATTTCAACGCTGTTGGCCTGGCCATTTACTCAACTCAATTTCTGTCCACTGCTGCTGATCCACCTCCAAATTGTGGCCAATTGCCCCGAAAAAAAGTTTATCCATTTTTTCCTCTTTCGCAGAAAAAAGTGGAAATGAAGGGAGGGGGGGGGGAAGGGGATGGATGACAAGAGAAAAAAGGAGGGAGGTAAGTGCAAGAAAAAAGAGATAAACGGCGGGATGGAAGAGGAAAAATGGACCGATTAAAGCAGGGTCAGTCAGAAGTCTGATTTAATCCAAACAGCAAAACAAAATGAAGAAATAAAATGTCAGTGGAATAAAAATAAATGATAAAACGTGTCAAATTTTCGTAAAATGGTAATAATTTAAAAAGCTCATAAAATGATAGAGTCCAAAAGCACTTTTCCCGCTCTTCTCCTTCTCATTAAAATAATTTGTCCGTCCTCCCATTTGTCACTTTCTTTGATCACTTCGGTCCCCAGCCGTGGTTGTGCCATTGTTTGTTCACATTAAGCACGGGAATCCTCTCTGTAAATTTAAGGAGTTTAAAAAATATAATTTGGAATTGCTTACGCAAAAATGAACTGCTGGATGACGACGTTGACGGTTGGTTATAAGCAGCGTTATAAATGAACTGCTGGATGACGACGTGGACGGTTGGTTATAAGCAGCGTTATTTCCAGTTGCTGCTTAAATGAAGGTACAAGAAATTATTCATGAACAAATAGCACAGAGAAGCATTATCCACCACAGCGGTGGTCCCCACCCAGAAAATTGTAATTTTCTTTGAGGGCGCTTTTTACGCCATTTGTTACCGTACTTCTCCCCATTTTCTACTGTACTTACGACGTTGCAGCATATTCCTATTCTCCATTTCCCGCTCCAACTGTTCCATTTCCTTTTGTTTCTTCTTGTAGGTCTTCAAGAGTTTTCGCTGCTCTTCGTTCCAGCACTGTTCCGGTTGGACGACTTAATTAGGGATCGGATTATTGTTCAGTGGGGTTCAGGGGCGTATCTAGAAACATTTTTCGGGGGGGGGGGGGACCCGACCTGAAGCCCTTTTTTTTTTTTTGCTATTTAACCAATAATTTTTTTTCCACTGCTGGGTAACAACTGCACTTTTTCACTAAAAATGACCAAATTTTGGCCGTTTTAAGGCAAAAAACTTGTAAAAATAGTGGCAAATGTAGGTCCGGCGGTGCCGATAGGCGCCGCCGGGAAAAATTTTTGGAAATTTGAGTGCTATTTGTTACGAAAATTGTCTATAAAATTTTTAATTTTCGTTTGGGGGGAGGGGGAATTCGAAAAAAATTTCCATTGGGTTTAGCGTATTGGGCTGAGCAATTCCCACGACATTATCTTTATTACAACAAAAGTGAGCATATCTTTAACCAGAAAATTGGACACCGAAAATTGGACACCAATGGAAAAATGGACACCAGAAAATTGGACACTAGAAAATTGGACACCAATGGAAAAATGGACACCAGAAAATTGGACACCAATGGAAAAATGGACACCAGAAAATTGGACACCAATGGAAAAATGGACACCAGAAAATTGGACACTGTTGTAAATAAAAATGAAAATAAACAAAATAAATTACTAAACAAAAATTTTGGTTTGGCCTAAAAGATCTTTATCTTAATCTGCCATATGTTGTTTATAAGCGTAAATTAGAGTAGAGCGGGACCGGGAATTTTGGGCTTAACCGGGACCGGGACCTTTTCGGGTTGAAAAACCGGGAATTTTTGGCTGGGAAAACCGGGAAAAAACCCGGGACTGGTCCCGGTCCCGGTCAAGACCGGGACCTCGGTACTCAGTTGTACTCAGTTGTCCGTGTTTTGGTCCCGGTCCCGCTCTACTCTAGCGTAAATATGTAATATGGAAATGAATTTGTTATTATTTTTGTAACTTCAGGAGAAGAAAAACATCATATCATTCATAAAGAAATAAGTTTTATTACTCATTTTTGGTGCATTTTTTGGCCCATTGATCAATCATCCCTCATTTAACCCATTTATTCTACTCAAATTTATTTTCACCTAATTCTTGATTTTTTTTAAAAAGGAAATCTTAGTGTCCAATTTTCCGGTGTCCAATTTTCCTTTAGTGTCCAAAATTCCGGCGGTGTCCATTTTTCCGCTTGGTGTCCAATTTTCTGGTGTCCAATTTTCTTGTGTCCAATTTTCCGGTGTCCAATTTACCGGTCCCCGGGGGGAATTCCCCCCCCCCCCTAGATACGCCCTTGATTGTCAGCATAAACCAAATGGGATAATTTCGACTTTTTGTTCGAGTTTGGGTTCAGGATCCGAAAGAATCGTTTTCCCGACCCTAAAAACCCCAAACCAGTTTACCCGTATAAATTTTTTTGAAGTCTGGTGACAGATAAATACCCCATTTTTTCTTACCATTGTCCGATAGAGTGCCGTCGTCATGCGTTGAGTTCTCCCGCTGATTCTGCTGTCCCTCCCATTCCATCATTGGTTCGTCACTGTTTCCTCCGTCAGCCAATTCGAATCGCACGGCTTCGGCATAACTTTTTGTCTTCTTCGCCGATGGATTGTCAAATTGTGCCGAATTCTGTTGACCCTTTTGAGAGAACAAACCAATATTTATTTGTCTCTCAGCAATGGATGGATGGTTGAACATACAAATTGCATATGGTCCACTGGTGAGAGAACATCGGCCACTCCAATGGCTTCTAAAATTGTAGCAATTTTTATTTGGTTCGATAAATCAAAATTCGGAATATGTGCCAACCGAATTCGTTCGGTTCATCGCCAATTTTTTCGAAACTGCCGTTGACACTTTGCATTCGTGACAAAGTCAATTGCTGATTCTCCGCCTCGGCGTTTCCAATGGCACCTTCGTCATGAATGAGTCCACTTGCATCTGAAAATTGAAAAAAGGAAGTCGACGTGAAAACGGTCGTAAAACCAGGGTTCCCAAGTGTCCTTATTTTTAAGATTTGTCCTTATTTTGAAGGGCCAGATCTTAGAAATTAAAAATGTCCTTATTTCTAAGATTTTTCTTATTTCCAGGCTTCCCTTTAAACTTTATATTTTTTTTGTTTAATGATTTATTTCGCTGATATTTTAATGTGTGTGTCTTCGGACATTTTTATTTTATTTTTATTGAATGTAAATGCCTTAAAAACACTCAAAAATAATATTAGTTTTAGCCTCGTTTTTCGTCTCGCCGAGCAGCAAAAGCGTAAACATGCCTTTGTTGTTCAACCGATCCAATTCCTTGTCCAACGATGCTTTCGGGCAAAAATGCTTGAACTCAGTTCCATGCTTTGCCACCTCGGAACAGCGAAAAGAAAATCCATCGACCGGCGTTTTTCCACATGCGCAAAAGAAATGCGTAATTTGCACCTGCGGGTAATTAGATTTTTCCCCATACTAATTACTACACAAATAGCAATTACTCAATTACTTTTTCTATTTGCACAAAAGTCAATGCTTCGCAACAATCGTCGCACTCCCACAATTGGTCAGTGTTTGAACATTTTCCACCATATCCTTCGCAGAAAGGGCACGGCAAACTGCAACCCTGGATGTCCTTTGGATCAGCTTCAGGCACTGCTCCAACTTCTGTTCGTCGAATGTTCTCAATCTGTTAAAATGTATTCGCATTTTTTGGAGCTCGGGTTCAAATCCAACATAGGTAAACATAATAAATTTATTAATGTATAATAAAATTAAAGGCGCTAGTGTAAAAGTGGTCTTTTTTGAAAATTTTTTCACTTTTTTTGGGCAAAATTTTTTTTGTTTTTGTTTTTTTTTTACAATAAAAATTAGAACCGCCGAAGCTTATAACCGATGAAGTACGGTATTTGGCATTTTTAATGTGACTTCTCGTGGGGGGGGGGACGGTGTGGGGGGAAACGGCGCGGGGGGGGGGTGGGCTTCTCCCCCAATGCTCCCCCGCCAACTCCATTTAAACCAACCCGAGCAATTGGATATTGCAATTTCCGTTCCTCCTCTGCCATATAATCATCCGACAACAATTTGTTCCCACGCATTTTGATCAGGCGCATTCCAAAGTTTGGGTATCCGTCCAATGAGCGAATGTCCTCCGGCAGTCCTTCGTCCGCCTGCGCTTCTTCGCCATCCCGCAGAACATCCAAATCGACAAAAGTACATTTTCCACGTGACACTAACTCGTAAAGTTTGCCAAGGCAAAGCAAAAAATCTTGTTGGTTTTGAACCGGCGGAATCGAATTTCTCAACAAAACAAAATGAAAAACGGAAGAATTGGAGTCATCAAGAGCAAAACGCGAGTCCAATTGTTGGCGAGTGGCCCGACCAATGTAAGTGACGCCTTAAATAAAATATTTTTGATGAGAAATCTCCCATAAAATTCGCCTTTTTGCTTTAATTCGTTGACCATTTCCTTCTTCTCTTTCACCAACTCTTCAAAGCAATCACTAACGGACTGACAGAACTGCACGTAATTCTCGACCGCCCTTTGCACCATGGCCTCCTTCTGACGACGTTCATCTTTGCACATTCGCAAATCCACGATGAAATCTTTCAACGAATCGTAAAAAATATTTTTGCCCGCTTCCAACTGTTCAAAAATTTGTTGGGCGTCGTCCAACTGCCCATTACTAAAACAATTTTTGAAAATAAACAAAGCGCCAAAATCTAACGTTAACATGGGAGAACATTCATTGAATGATTGACGGACTTTCCGCAACCGCCATTCATAATCATTCACAGTTTGCACACGACCACAGAACCAATCAAACTGATGTTCATCTGCTGATCATTGGGATAATTAAGACTAATCAAAACTATAAATAAATCACCGATCATATGAGTAGAGACGGGATTGAAGCGGGTTTTGTCGCTAATAGAAGACAGTGGGACCAACGAAAAACTGATCGGAGTCGGATGTTTTGTGTCTTTAGCAGCCGCCCACTTATCGGCAAAAGAGTTGAGTCCTTTGACAAAATCCTGAACGAAATCCGATTGGAATTTTTTAAAATGAAGACAATTCGCTTCAAACGAACCAAATCAGTCAAGCAATTTCCAATCGAAGGGTCAACGAAAACACTGCACGAAATTGATTTATTCAGATCAGAGATGAATGATCTATCCGACTGATTCAGTCCAGGCCCAGCCAGAAACTTACGAGCAATCTTAAATAAATTTTCAAATTTAAAAAAAATTTATTGCCCTTTCTGCACCCTTTTCGCATTTGAAATGTCGGTTTTGTCGATGGCACTACACCCATTAAAAGTAAAAATCGCAGCTACAATTGACCCATAGCATGCCGACATGACAAAATGTGTGGCATTGTTCATAGGCAACTGCTGCAGAATGATGTCACGCATTTTTGGGAGGCCCAATTTCAGTGAAATTGTCTGCAAACATAGTTTTCATGAGTAAAAAGTGCCTATTTCTAGCGTTTTTGGCACAATTTTAATGAAGCCAAATGAGTTGCCACGATCGGTTTGAGTTGCCGCTTTTTGTAAAAATTGACCAAGGGGACTGACATCGTCAAAATGCGCAAGTTGGCTGATCACACTCAACTGTAACAAAAGCAAAACAAAATCTTATTATGATTGTATTAACAACTTTCTGATCAAGGCCCAATATTTTGGTGCGTTCTTTCAAATCGTCAAAACTTTCAATTTCAATTATTTCTTCGCGCATATTTGGCCTGTCCTGCATTGTCAAATTTTTGTTGTTTTTGGCCATTTTGTTGACAAATCCATGATCATTCAAAGTGACGAAATTGTCCGTTGAAACATCGTAAAGATTGGCGAGAGGCGCCTTCACCTCGGAGAGAAGAAAGCGACCGCTAAATATCCGATAAAATGGATTTTAGAGAAAAAAGAAGCAACAACAAACATATAAGAATTTAAAAGACAATTACTTTAAAATATTGCCTTTTAAAAAATTATTCCATATACCGTACTTATGAATTAGTACCCCCATCTGAATTAGAACCCCCCTTTCGAGGGGGGTTGAAAAATAGAACCCCCGGGGGTACTAATTCAGTAAGTACGGTACTAGCTAAATAAATATGGAGGGAAAGAGAATCATACATTAAATAGTAGGGGGGGGGGCGGTCGACCCGACTTCATACGAACGAACACGCTCAGCGAGGGGTCGGAGACGAAAATTTACGAAGTCTTCTTCAGGCCCGTAACCAGAAACAATTTCGCGAAGTGCAATTTGTTAAAAATCATACCTATTTGATAAAAAAATACGAAATATTACTCGGTTTCGTAAATTTTTTTGTATGCTAAATTATTTAAATTCTCTTCGCCTTTACGAAGTCGCATCTATCTTAATCCTTCGTCTGGGTCGACCCCCCACTAAAAAATGTATGAAGAGAATACTCGGAATATTCATATGAATAATGTTTTCAACTTACATTTGTTCCAAGTTGGAGTCACAAAACGATGGATCACCAATGGGCCGCCCACATTCACTACGATTTCCAACAGTTTGTTGATCAAACACGTCGGACTCAGATTTATTGTTCGTTTGATTGCCAAACATTTCACGTTGCTGACGTGGTCCACGGTTGGCCATTTGGCTGGAGAATACATCTTCATATCCACGTCCACTTATGGTGTCCATTTTTGAATGGAGCAGCACTTTGTAGGCACCATTGTTTTGAACAAGTTCAGCTGACCAATTTTTTTCCATGTCGACAAAACGTCCGTCATCAAAATCCGTATCAAAAATTTGCATTTGCATGTCGAATTGTGCAATTAATTTGTCAATTGGTGTTTCAAATTGCTCCGACAAAATCTTCTGTGTCATTTGGCAGACCGTTGGGTTACAACGCTCAGAAGTTGCAAAAGCAGCGGAATTCATTTGATGCTGCTCATTGTCCGTCACCATGAAGAATTGGTACTTTTTGACTACACAACGCTCTTTTGCATTTTCAGTCCAATGAATTTCCAATGAGGCAACACATTTCTTTTTTTCAAATAGTCCAATGTCTGATCCGTCGTTGCGACGACTTTGGTCCTGAAACGTTTAGTTTAATTAGAAACTGGAAGAATTGGCCACTGAATTACCTGCTGCTGAACATTCCGCACACCAAAATCTTCTCCAGTTTGTTTTGCAGAAACAATTGGACACAAATCAATTCCAAGTTCAGTGCCGGGGGGCGCAACAGGTTGCAAACAATGCACTAAAACTAATTATTGTCAGCATAAACCAAATGGGATAATTTCGACTTTTTGTTCGAGTTTGGGTTCAGGATCCGAAAGAATCGTTTTCCCGACCCTAAAAACCCCAAACCAGTTTACCCGTATAAATTTTTTTGAAGTCTGGTTACAGATAAATACCCCATTTTTTCTTACCATTGTCCGATAGAGTGCCGTCGTCATGCGTTGAGTCCTCCCGCTGATTCTGCGGCCCTCCCCATTCCATCATTGGTTCGTCAGTTTCCTCCGTAGCCAATTCGACTCGCACGGCTTCGGCATAACTTTTTGTCTTCTCCGCCGATGGATTGTCAAATTGTGCCGAATTCTGTTGACCCTTTTGAGAGAACAAACCAATATTTATTTGTCTCTCAGCAATGGATGGATGGTTGAACATACAAATTGCATATGGTCCACTGGTGAGAGAACATCGGCCACTCCAATGGCTTCTAAAATTGTAGCAATGTTTTTGGTTCGGTAAATCACAATTCGGAATATGTGCCAACCGAATTCGTTCGGTTCATCGCCAATTTTTTCGAAACTGCCGTTGACACTTTGCATTCGTGACAAAGTCAATTGCTGATTCTCCGCCTCGGCGTTTCCAATGGCAACTTCGTCATGAATGAGTCCACTTGCATCTGAAAATTGAAAAAAGGAAGTCGACGTGAAAAAGGTCGTAAAACCAGGGTTCCCAAGTGTCCTTATTTCTAAGATTTGTCCTTATTTTGAAGGGCCAGATCTTAGAAATTAAAAATGGCCTTATTTCTAAGATTTTTCTTATTTCCAGGCTTCCCTTTAAACTTTATATTTTTTTTGTTTAATGATTTATTTCGCTGATATTTTAATGTGTGTGTCTTCGGACATTTTTATTTTATTTTTATTGAATGTAAATGCCTTAAAAACACTCAAAAACAATATTAGTTTTAGCCTCGTTTTTGCATTATTTTGAGAAAGCAACCCTGCGTAAAACTGCTTGGACTCAACGCAAGCGTCTTTTGGCGTTGTCCAAACTGTTCATCAGCGTCCGCTTCAGTGGAAGACTGATGAGTAATGTTCGTAGCTGAAGGGAGTTGGGATGTCAATTAATCTTTTTTAATTGGCAAGGTTTTCGGCATTTTTGCTTGCCTTTGTCCGGTGACATTTCGTCGTCGTCTGTATCGTTTGCTGAATTTGTCATCATTTTGGAGAAAAAATTCGTAAAAAAATATGTCGAGTCTAAAAATTTAGAGATGAACCTTTCTGTTAGGATTAGGTATTCTCCTTCGTATTACCGACTTAAAATCTTTCCAAACTAATTCAACAATCCTATAGAGTTTATTAACATTTTCCCAGAAAACGCATTCATACCTCTGTTGTGTTTTTTAAAGAAAATGACATACAAATCTTACATTAAATTTGTTTTTTCACATTGATGCAATTTTAAAACATTTGAAGATTCAGTCCCACTGGTAAATGGACACTTCAGTCCCGGGTCTGTAATCTGCAAAATTTCGAAAAAAGCTTTCGAATGATACCAACATGTTGGATTTGGTTGACAAAGAAAAAAGTTATAGTCCAAAAACATGTGTTCGTACGAAAACGGCCTGACCCCCAATAAACATGCAAAAATCAGATAAATTGAATTAGCGCTAAATTATATAATTTTTGGCGTTTCAATTCATTTTGTCTAACTCGACCCACAGTGATGGGCATATAAAAGCGTTGCGTACTTTCATTTTCCGCCATTTCATTCCGTCTTCGTCTTCCATTTTCACTATTATTTCCATTGCATATTCGTCGTCATTGTTCAACTGCGCTGATTCGCATGGTAAAGTTTTTTTCATGAAATCATTTTACAGTGATTTTTTTGGTTGTAATTTCATCATCGTATAAAATTTAAATCCCCCTCCCATTTACGAATTTTTGTTTTTAAAAATGATCTTTCCACTGGGGATTTTCAAGGCGCTGATCAGTGATCACGAACCTCTTCCCCTTCTAGAAAATGTTTTGTACGATTTCAACTGAAAATCCGTTTTCAAAAACTGAAAGTCATCTTTCCACGGGGATTTTCGGGGTCACTGATCAGTGAAATGACCACCCCCTGAATAAATGTTTTGCACGGTTTCAACTCAGAATCCTTTTTCAATAACTGATTTTTCCCCCACATTTAAGGCAGATGCTGAACATCCCACTGATGCTGCTGTTGTGGACAACTTCGAGACGCGCGCTCGCCGCTTCTTCGACCTGATCAACGACGGCAACATCCAACAACTTCGTGTGCTGATCGATGCGCTGGACGCCGACGAGCTGAACATTTTGCTGCGGTGGATGGTTGATCCAGTGGAGCGCGACTACACCCGATCACGATCAGCACTTTGGAGTGCCTTTTTTCGACAACACATCGACATTGTTGATCTCTTGGTAGTGATCAAACAAATTTATCACGGCACTAATTTTGTATGGCATTTTCAGTTGGAGAAGGGCGCCGATCCGAATGAGCCGGTGGTTGGCCGTGAGAACGACATTAACACGAGTGGGTGGTGTTGTTGATGAAATCTTTTTTACCATGCAGTTTTTTGGTGTCATTCACTGATCAGTGATCACGAATCCGGCGGCACCATTTCGACCAGCTCCGAACTTCGTTATCTGACAATAAAAATTGGATTTTTTTTCTTCGAATTTGGTCCAGGATTCGAATCGGAATTGGTCGAAATTCGGATGCCGGAGAGTTTGGCAAAAAACTGATCACAAATCTGACATCCATTTTTGAACAATTCCGGAACACGAATTCGAACAAAAAGTCGAAAGTTCAAATTTTCGAATTTCACAAATTTCGTCTAAAAAATTTAAATGATCTTTTGTTGCTGGATGGTGACTTTCAGTTTGTTACTGTGTATTTAACCCTTTTCAAGAATTTGAACTTTCGACTTTTTGTTAGAATTCGGGTCGGAATTGGTCAAAATACGGATGCCAGAGATTAATTATATGTTTGTCTGTCTTGGACATAATGTTGTTTCCCCATTTGTGTGCAGACTTGACGCCTCTTTTCGTTGCTGCCCTCCATGCACATTTTCCGCTGTGCCGTGTGCTCGTCGACCGTGGTGCCAACGTGGACTTGGGATCGGACTTTGCCACAACGCCGCTGATGATGGCTTGCAAAAGATCGCAAATGGAAATTGGTAGACCAAAAATTTGAAAAATGCGTAATTTTTTCCGTCATTTTTTCCACAACAGTCGCATTTCTCATCGAGAATGGTGCCGACATCAATCTGCAGAATGGTGACGGAGAAACGGCATTGATGATCGCCTGTTCAAGGGCAAATGTAGGGGAACATTTTTTCATTGGCAAAATGTTTTCCAACATTTCCATTTGAATTCACAGGTGGACATTGTGCGCTTGTTGCTGTCACACGGTGCAAATGTGGAACAAACGGATTACGAAGGTGGGTTTTACAGCACTCAAAAATGCCATGCCACGGATTTTGTCTCTCTAAATTTCAGGATTCCGTTTCGCACTTAAGAACGCTGCCAATGAGGGCCATTTGGAGGTGTGCCGTCTGCTGGTGGAGGAGTGGGCCGCAGATGTCAACCAACAGACCATCCAAGATCGAACCACTGCACTGATTTGCGCTGCCAGCCGAGGAGATTTGGCCATCGGTGGGAGAAAATTGTGGCAAAAATGCCAAAAAATTTAATCCCCGTGTTCCCCGCCCCCCTAATTTTCAGTGAATTTCCTCATCGAACATGGCGCCGACCTTCAACATGTTGACGTGGTTGGAAACAACGCTTTGATGTGGGCAGTGATGAGTGGGAAGACTGAAATGGCACGGCATTTGGTGGCCATCGGCGCGGACATTAACCAACGGGACACGGCCGGTGAGCAGCAGCGGAAGTGGCCAAATTGAAGCGTTTAGTTCACTTTGTTCCCCCATTTCAGGCAATCGAGCGCAGGATATAGCGGTACTGACCGGACATGCTGAAATGATGGCCATTTTTCGTACTACGGCGACGGACAATGGGCAACACGCGGAAGGCACTGATGGGTAAAGAAAAATGGTTATTTTTGATCAAAAATAAATGTTTTTTCCCATTTTTCAGACAGCAAAATGATCAGCAACAGATGTGACAGCAGCACAGAGAGAGCGAATCGCTGGCCAAAAGCGGCGGATGGATTTATTCGGAAGACATTAATTGATCACTAATGTATTGTATCTTATTATGCCCACCACCATTTCTATTTGATCCGATTTGTCTGTAATATGTTCCAAATATCTCTGATTGTACATATAATTTGTGAGTCGCTGTATAAATGTCGAATGAATTTGAGAAAAACTCGGAATTTTTGTAACATTTTGATTTAAATCTGCCAGCCTTTGTGTTTTTAATTGAAGCTATTCAGTCGTCGTCGATTTAAAGAAACAAAAATTTAATTAAACCAAAATTTGGGCGCTAGTGTAAAAGTGGGTCTTTTTGAAAATTTTTTCAAAAGGGGGGACCCTTTTGTTTTGCAAAAATTTTTTTGTGATAGTCATAAAAATTTATTCTCTGGGGTTTTTGGGGTCCCCGATCACGAATCCTTCAATTATTTTGATCAACTCCGATTTCCTAATCTAAATTTGAACAAAAAATCATAATTTGAAAAATTCAAAATTCCGATTTTTATTCGAGTTCGGGTTAGGGATTAGAAATTAGTCAAAATACATGTCAGATTCGTGATTAGCGACCTTTAAAACCCCGGATAAAAAATTATCATGGTTTTTTATCTTAAAAAAATTTTGCAAAACAAAAGGGTCCCTCCCCCCTTTTGTTTCAAAAAGACCCACTTTTACACTAGCGCCAAAATTTGTTTTTGCAAAAATTACGTACGAGGCATCTACCGTATGCTCCCCCCCCCCGCTTATACCGTAACCGTAAACAATCCCAATTTCACCTTTAATTTATTTTAGAAACAATTTTGCCAAAATCGGGCAAAGAGTAATGGAATTTTGGATTTCCTAAAAATTTGTGGGCGCCAATCGGTTTGTAAAATGAACAATGAACTTTTTTAAATTCAATTCCTTTTTTAAATGCTTTTTTGGCCCTTACGCCTAAAATATAATAAAAATTTGGCCAAAAAGAAAAAAAATGCCTCAGATTTACATATCCGACATTTTTTCAGTTTACGGACGGTACTCAGTTGTCCCTTTAATACACTGTGTAACATTAGAATAAGGCACCCTATTTTTTGGGAGTTTGGCCACTTCCCATGAACCAATCGAGCTGAAATTTTAACTGTACGTAGCAATTCTGAAAATATTAAGATTCTGAAAGTGAGAAACCAAAATGATGCCGGAAAAAAAAATTTACGAATTTTTTTCCAAAATTGGGGTGTAACATTAGAATAAGGACACTTTTTCAGAAGGCTGTAACTTTTTGAGTTGAGCATTAAAAAATCTGAAAAAATAAATTTAAACTTATCTTTTGGTATTGATCAAAAAACTTAATTGCACCAAATTGATAAGATCACTCCTTCATGGTGATCTGAAAATCCTAAAATGGCTTGAAATCGGGAAATTTTCAGAAAACAATTCCAATGGGGCTGTTAAAAATTTTTCGTGAAAAATCATTAAACTCGTCTTAAAGAGCACTAAATTCTCCACAAAATGGCCTTTGGATGATTGCTCTATGGCAACTCTCCGCTGAGCTGCGTTTGGTTAAATATCGACTACCCAAAAAAAGACTAATTTTAAGCCATTTTTCCTTACTTTTTGCGACATTCGTATTTAGCCAAACGCTCCTCAGCAGAGACGCATCGCAGAGCCACCAAGCAAAGGCCATTTTGTAGAGAATTTTGTGCTCTTTCTGTTCGTCATATTCATCTTCTACGGAAAATTTTTCCCAACCCCCTAGAATTTTTTTTCGAATTTACTCAGATTTTAGCATTTTTTCACCCGCAAAAATTTTGTGTTTAATGACTTTTTTCTGGCATAAAGTGAATAGAAAATGCTTATAGGATGTCTATACTTTATCTTAGTGTTGATTGCTGACAATTTGATCCGGTTGTACAAGTGTTAGACTGCAATTTAAAGCTTTTTTTTCCGGCATCATTCAGCCTTCTGAAAAAGTGTCCTTATTCTAATGTTACACCCCAATTTTGGAAAAAAATTCGTAAAATTTTTTTTCCGGCATCATTTTGGTTTCTCACTTTCAGAATCTTAATATTTTCAGAATTGCTACGTACAGTTAAAATTTCAGCTCGATTGGTTCATGGGAAGTGGCCAAACTCCCAAAAAATAGGGTGCCTTATTCTAATGTTACACAGTGTAATTTATTTTAAGATTTTCTTATCATAATTAGGGCTTCGATTTATAGTTGCTAAAAAGTGCCAAAATAATTAATTTTTGGTTTCTAAAAAACCCCCAAAATAGTTGCTAAAAACTTTCAAATCGAGGGGTGTAAAAAGAAAAAATTTATTCAAAAAAGTAAAAAAATTAGGCCAAATCAGTATTGAGGTAATAATTTTTAAAATCACAAATTCTTGTCAACAAAAAAATAAATAAATTTTGGAGATTGTTTTTTAAGAAAATTTTTCATTTCTTAGGGGTGAATTTTTGAAAATTTTCAGGCCGATTCTTAGGGGGTGTATTTTTGAAAAAAATTTTTAAGACGATTTTTAGGGGTGTATTTTTCGCTTTTATTGCATTTTTGTTAACAAATTTTGGGCAAAACGCCAAAATAGTTGAAAATAGTTTTTTCAAAAATTTTAAAGTTTTTTAGTTGCTAAAAATAAAAAACTAGAAAATAGTTGCTAAAAACTCGAAAAGTAGCTTAACAACAGCCGAAAAAAACATGTTTTTCGTGCATTTCAGGCTACGGGGAGCTCAGGAAAAAAATAGTGAAAAAACTATAAATCGAAGCCCTAATCATAACTAGTGGGTGCGGCGCGTAATTGGCCAAATTGGTGTTTGGACGAGGAAAAGCCGCCCACCGGCGAAGACCGACGGATTAGGCGCCAATTTGGCATAGTTTCCTAATGCGCAAACACCCTAATTAGCAACCAATTTGACTTTTGAATGAATACAAAAATATCTACAATGCATTTATTGCAAAAAGATCCAAAATAATTGGGGGATTTTATCAAACACTAATTTAAAAATATTCTAAATGTTAAATGTATTAAATTAGAAATATATAAATGGGGAAAACCCGAGTAAACGAATCTTGTCAATTTTTGTCGGTTGGTTTTGTGCCCAATTTTCAGGGTTTTTTTTGATTTATGAATTATTTGTCCCCAGTTCCACTATTCAATCACTCTCATCATCAATATTTAAATTGTAATGGCAATTTTTTCGCTGCACTTACCCGATTTTTTCGCTTCCTCCATTCTTAACTGATGGTTCTCCATTGCCAGCTTATCAAAGACCAGTCTCGCTAGGAATGCTTGCTGTAAAAGGGAAATTATCTGTTTTTAAGTGCCTCTGAATTATTTTAGGAACGGAATTTATGAAATGAATTTAATTTTCAATTTTACATGTGATTTTTGTTAATTTTAAACTTACAAATTCGCCTTCCATTCTCATGAGTCGTTCATTCAACTTAATTCACATCATTTTAAATGTTAAAACAATTGTTAGATTCAATTTTCTCATAATTATTTAAATAAATTAAAATAAAACTTACGCGTTCGATTTCCATCTTCATGAGTCGTTCCTTGAATTCGAATTTTTGTCGTTCCAATTCGGCTTCCAACTTGGAAATGCGCAATTCGTTTGCCAACTTTTGTTGTTCCATGGCCAATTTGGTGTCCTTTCTCAACTCTTTCAATTTCTTCCAGAGTTCTTTCTGTAAAAGGGAGACGAAATTGTGGTACGCAATCACGAACAATGAAGAATGGGGGTCGGTCCCATATAGAAACGAAAGCGAAAGTTATCGTTGCTTCAAAAAACATTTTAACTATTTTTAGACCAAATATGAAATTCGAAGTTGAGTTTTCGACTTCTTGTGCGAAATCGTATCAGGGGTTCGGAATGGGTCGAAATGGGTGCCCGCTTTGTGATCAGTGACCCCGAAAAGCCCAAGAGTCATGTTTTTGTCCCAAAATAAGAAAAGAGAAGATGGGACCAACCCCCATTCTTCATCATTGTCGAAATTATTCTTTTTTTCGCTCCTTTTAAATTTGTGAACAATTTCTCACATTTTCCGCTTCAAGTTTGAGCACTCGCAAGTCCGTGTCCAATTGTTGTCGTTTGAGTTCGCCCTTTAATTGCCACTGTAAAAAGAAAATATTTATTTTGTAGCCCTTTTAAATGTATCGCAATTTATGAATAATCAATTAAATTCGAATACAATTTACATTTTCTTCCGTGGTTTTTTTTTGTTGAAATTCCTGCAAAATATAAGTTTTCATTTATTTTGTTGTTTTTCCTTGTCCACCACCTTTGCTTTTTGCATAACTAATAGTTCGTCAGCAGTAAATTTTGAACGAGTTTCGTCACATTTAGAGCCGTTCATACCTGCAAGAATTTCCACTTTTACAATTAGCAAATTTTGCTAAATAACTTTTGCTCATCCAATTGACATTAATGGGAAAGGGGGGGGGGATTATGGATTTGATTATTTTGGGTGCATTGTGAGTGCACTTGTGCTTGGGGAGAGGGGGGGGGGATATCTTTAACAGAAAGAGCGTGTTAATGGGTGAGGAGGGAGTGGGGGGAATGGGGGGCGAAAAGGGGTCAATTGAGGGAGACTAATGGGGAAAGTTTTAAACATTAAAATTTTAAATCAAAAATTGCCGCAATTTTTTATTTGATTCATTTTTGAAAATTTGAAAATGTTCATTTTAAAAGTTTTTTCTTGCTTTTTAAATAAAAATTTGGTTGAAAAAGCGCCAAAAAAATTGGGATTTTTATGATTTTGATATATAAAATGCCAAATAAATAATAAATTGCTAAATAAAATAAATGCCAAATTCAAATTCCCACCGTTTCCCTTCCGCACGATTCGTGGAAGCACCACAGCAACCTTTTTCTGCTTCTGATCACTCTTCTGCTGCTTCTGCTCACTTTTTGGCTGCTGTTTTTTCTCCATTGCTCTGTGAGCTTAGCAAATGAAATGAAAATTTAAAGGCTTAATTAAAATTTAAGAATTAAAATAATTTAATTGTAAGTTAACCCTTTAAAAAAATCGCAAAATAGGCATTAAATAGGCACAAAAATAGGCAAATAAAATTTTTTATTAACGCTTTTTAGGTAACAAAACACGTTAAAACTTTAAATATTTCAATTGTAAATGAAATTATTAAATGTTTTAAAGTTTTTTTTCGAATATGAACAAATTTTTAAACCAAAAAATTTTTATTAAGAAAAAAATATTAAATTTAGGGATAATTTTTTTGAAAAATTTCACAATTCTTAGGGGTGTATTTTCTGAAAATTTTTTTGGGTCATTTCTTAGGGGTGTATTTTTTGTTTTTATTGCATTTTGTTAAGGATTTTTTCAAAAACCCTAAAATAGGCACTTTAGGCACAAAAACCCCGAAATAGGCAAAGTTAGGCATTATAAAAGTCATCGTAGACACCCCAAACCATGCGGAAAGGGCTTTTTTCGTGCTTATCTGTGCGTATTAAGTGCGCAAAAATTTTAGGCATTTGCCTAAAAATCGCATCCTTAGTAATAATTGCAACAATGGCCATATTTTTACCAATTGATTAGAAATTTAAGAATTTCAAGGGATTTTAGGAGAAGACAGTCCAAAAGGTGCCAAGCAAAAAGATGGAAATTGAGTCGAATACGCCGGCAAAAAATCTAAAAATGCCGTAACTGAAAAGCGCGCCATGGGACAAAACGCAGCAAATTACGCATTTCCCAGGCAAAAACGCATCTCGCCGCCACGAACAAAAAAATGTTCATCGGGGCGGGGGGGGATTTGGATTTTTGGCTGGTTTTTCGGATTTATTTTATATTAAATGTGACTTTAATATAATGGTGAAAAACAATTTTTTAACAGAAGAGTGAATGCATTTTAACGACAAAATGGATGGATACGGTATGGAGGGGAGAGAATTACGGTAAGTGCTGCTTCATTAAATATATTTTTTTATAAAAAATGAATATTAATTAAATTTTGTCTTCTTTAAATAGAGGATTTTTGGAAAACACAGATGACAGATGGATAAACTCAGAAGAGCGAGCGCGAATTAAATATATAAATTTGGTAAATGAATTATTAATTGGGCTAAATTATTTTGGGGTTCACATTTTGAAAGGGATTAAATATTGTCGGCATCCTTTGATGGAAAAAATTCAGTCTTCTTTGATGTGAAAATTAATCCAGCAGTTAAATGGCATTCAATTTGAAGGTGGAATTTTCCAAAACGAAATTAATCCGCTTTAACAAAAATTATTATTTTCAAATTATTTTTAAAATTTACGGGAGCGGGAGTTCGAGATCTTCCGGGAGCGGGAATCCCGTAAAACTCCTGCTCCCGTAAAAATCCCGTTGGGCAAAAAAGTACGGGAGTCGGGAGCGGGACTCCCGTAAACTCTCGCCGGACTCTAGTTATTGTAATTAGCAAACTCGCGGCAGCGATCTCTTGTTCTTTTTCTGATCACTTTTTGGCAAATCAATTTTCTGCTTACAAATTTTTATTGTATTTTAGGCGTAATGGGCGAAAAAAGCATTTTTTGGGGGGTGAAATGATCAATTTTTGGGTTTTTGATTCATAAAATTTATAAAATTAGTCATCCTATCGACATCGATAGGCTTCATTACGGGAAATATTGCAAATTTTAACAAAATCATTAATCAAAAATGAAACATTTAAAAATGCAATTATTTTTTTCAATATTTTTTATTTTCGACTTTAAAAGTCAACAAAATACTTTCTCATCAATGTCAACAATCACTGGAGTTTAATTAATTAATCAATTAGCGTTTGTTTAAACGATTTCTCTCAAATTGTGGCACAGAATTTCCGTCCAAAGTGCCAATCTCTTCCCGGTTGTGTGTCTTGGTGTTCACAAATTGATTTTCATCTCCTGCACCGAGTAATAATGGTGTGCCGGCGGCGTTTGGTGCTGGTGGTAAAAGGTTCCGTCCGCCGATGGGGGCAAAAGAGGCGCCGGGGGCAAAGGTCGTCGCCTAATTAGGCAATTAATTAATTAATTAATGAGACAACTGACAAAGAAATTTTATTACCGTTTAATCGAAAGGGAAATTAAAATCCATCCTTTTTCTTTTGCCATCATATTTTTTAAAAAAAACTTAGTAATCCATCATAAAATTTTTTAGTAATCGTTAGGAAATTTCAAAAATTTTTCATGAAATTTAAAAAAATTCTATGATTTTTGAAAAATATTACCAAATTTTGGCAACGCTTTTCTGTGAATTGTGTGAGGAGGAGGGCGGCGGAGGCGAAGGAAAAGCGGCGGCTGCCGAAGTGATGAAATGGTTCTGATGGTACGGTGCCAATGTGTAGTGCTTCTCGTCAACGGTGGCGGCACCAGCGGACAAATGCAAATTGTCAATGGACGACGAGCAACAGCAGCTTGGGGAAAATGGTGGCAAAATCAGAGGAAAATGGCATAGAAATGCCGGCAAAAATGCCATAGTAAAAGCTCGACAGCCTCGAAAGATAGGATAAAATTTCGCGAAATTAGGACCAGAGTTGGCACATGGGTCGAAAATGTTGCTTGGATTACAAATAACCCAATCGGGTCTAACAAAAAAAAGTTGGGGCGGCAAAGAAGCTTAGAATTCGGCCAGAAAATGCCGAAAAAGTCAAGAGAAAGTTTGGCAAAAAAAAATTCAGGATGAATTTCGGGTCAGAAAAATATTAGACCAGTTGGGATTGGGCCAAAAAAGGCGTGAAACCCGAACGAATCATCACCCGACTGACTCAGCATGCGCAGAAGCGGCACGGATGGTGCCAGCCGCCAGTGCCAATCGCTTCTCCGCCTCAAAGCGACGCCGGTGTTGGCACAACAAAACGCCAACCGTTGTGCCGACGGCGAAAAACAGTGCGCCAAAGATCAGTGCCAAGGCGAGCAAAAGTTGGCCAAATGTCGTTGGACGCGGCGCCGCCGTTGGGCCCAATTTTGTTGGGCGATTAGCGCCCAAAAATTCGGCGCCGCCCTTTGCCCAAGACGAAGAAGCCACAAACAAATTCTGTTTTTGGGAAGAAAAAAGAATGTGCGCCAAATTTTAAATTTACAAATTTAAATAACAAAAATGTGAAAAAATAGTTAAATTAATACTAAGAATAGGCAAATTATAAAATTTAATTATGTTTGGGAATTTATTTAATATATGCAAAAAAATTTATAATAAACTAATAAATTAAGGAATATAATCGTGTTTTTCCACAATGATAATTAAAGCAATTAAAAAGTGAATCTTTGTAAATATAAAGAAATAAAATTAAAATAATGTTTAACAAACATATAAATTTAAATTAAATTAAAATTTTAAAATAATTTAAATATAAAATGGGATTTAAAACATTTATCAATAAAAAAATTATATTTAAGCAAAAATAAATTTTTTTTAAATTTCTTTTAAAATTTAAATGAGATAACCTCCCAACTCTCGAATGCTTTTCCTGCTTTGTAAAATGCTGCTTCTTCCCTTGCCCACCTGTTCAAACCCGTCGATGCCCTCCACCGTGTCCGCGTCGCGCAGCGTGCGCTCCACCGCCTCATACGGCACCACGTGCGTGCCGTTCACGAAACACACTTGCATCACTACCTTTGCAGCTTGCGATGGTGACGCCTCGCTTGGTCCGGATGCAGTCGCGGTGCCGGCGGGGTAATGGCGCAACGCGTGCAGAACCGGGCGTGCGGGACGCGTGCGCAAGGAAATCGCACTACTTTTTTAAATTAATAAATAATTAATATTAATTTAATTTAGTTTTAATAATTTTTTAAAAATCCTTTTTTTGGCACCTTAGGAATGTGGACAGTGTGGCGGCGTTCATTTCCGCGGCATTTCGCGCGACCAGCACCGACACAATGTCCGACTCGTCGCACACCCACACCCAAAATTCATTAAAATTTATAAATGGATAGTTTTATTTTTGTCATTTTTAATTATTTTATTTATTCATCTCTTAATTTTTCAATAATAATTAATAAAATCATTGTTGAATTAAAAGCAATAAAATAATATTTAAACTTTTGATTTCGATCGTTTGTTGTTTTTTAAACTAATTTAATTTATAATTATTTGCAATTATTTTAATTTTAAAATTTTATAAAAAGGGAGTATTTCGCGAGAGAGTGCCAAAAACATAAAAAATGTCATTATTGGCATTACATTTGCTGTGGCATTGTGTCCCGCTGCTTTGCCATCCAATGCGAAAAATGCCAAGCGAAAGAGCGCCCCCGGCGTTCGGTCCACCGGCGTGCGCAACCAAATGCTACCGTAGTTGTCGGTTACCGTAGTGTCGAGTTTGAATGCGAGTTCGGGCGGGTTAACATGTCTCACTTCCCGCGCATAATGAAAGTCGCAGGAGAGCAAATGCAGGGATGGGAAGCCTGACAAAACACAAATACCATAGGTGAATATGGTAATCGTTGGGACAAAAGTGAGAGTGGCCAACGTTTATTGTCAATTTCATCGCTGCTTATTTTCTACAGAATATAATTAGGAAAGTTGACGAAAATGGGCGTGGCCAACGCTTATTGGTTAATTTCATACACTGGTAAAAATCGGGTGACCTATGCCACAGCGTGTGTCTACCGTATATCAAAAGAAAGGGGCGTGGCCGGCCAACGCCGCCGCCTATTGGTCATTCGGTTGACTTACCCTCATCGCCGTTGTTTTCGTCGCAGGCGTCCGCGTCCCGAACATTCACACGCCCAACTACCGTACCCACGGGTGCAGTTCGCTCCACTACAAATTCATAGTTGGACTGATCAAAAACGGGCGCATTGTCATTGCTGTAGGGGGGGGGGAATTATTTTAATTTAATTTTTAATTTTTTTGAATTTTAAAGTTACAATTTTTAATTTAAAATAAATTTTGATTTTTAATTTAAATTAATTGATAGAATTTTTATTTAATTTTTATTCACATGTCATGGATCCTCAGCTGTACGTCCAACTCAGCAGCACTTTGGTGTTGGTCCATCGTATCGCCGTCCCTTTGAGCTTTGATTGAAAAATTCAAAATTGCCAAATCGTTGGCCAAATGTTTGTTGTCCATTGGCAATGCTTCGAAGTCCGGCGAATGCAATAAACGCAACTTAATTCACATCTTTTTAAGTGGTTAAAATAATATTTGAGCTAAAAAGATTCCTATTGAGAGAATTAATTTAAAATACAAAATTAAATCCGAAATAGGGATTTATATTAATTAATCAATTAATTAAAAATTTTGACTAAAGCGAGTAAATAAATTCAATTTTTTACATTTTATTTATTCAGAAAAATATTGCGAGATTTAAATTTTTCATATTTTTTTCGTAAAAATTTTTGAGGCACTTAAATTTATGAAATTCATATAATAAAAAACCCCACCTCGCCACTGTATGCGTCGATCTCCACCAATGCTTTCACTACGTCGTCCTGCGTTTCGATGCGATACCGTACCACCGCGGCATCGTTTGCCTCAGACACGGCGCGTACTGTAGTCAGAACGGTGCCGACGGGCGCGCGCTCGTCAATGTCCAGCAACAGCGGAAGAAGCGGAGCGGCCGGCACACCGACAAAGCACAGTGGCGAAAGCAGAGCAGCATTTGGACGACGCACCTACCGTATGGGAGGGGATGGGGACGGTAACTTACCAGTGGTACTGTAGCAACGAGAGATATTTAAGAGCAACTTAATTTATTTTGCTGCCTAATTCTCTCTTTTGTTTCAAACATGTCTTGTGCCACCCAAAATGAGGTAGATACAGTATGCAAATTGTCGACAGTATTTTAATTTTTACCAAAATTTGGACGGATTTTTTGGCTCGGTAGGCACCGCTTCGCACTGTGACGACCAACTGAATGTCAAAACAATCAATTTTCGACTGTCCATAATTGATTATGACCTCAAGGCAAAACTATAAAAAATTCGGAGCGTTTCGTAAAAGTGTCAATTTTATAGCTATTTTCGAGAAAAATTCGTCATAACTTTTCTTAGCCAACCAAATTAAATAAAAGCTTGGTATCATACGATAGCCCTTTGGATTGCTTTATTAGCATGGAAATTTCGGAAAGTTTCATCCAATTTTAAGAAAGTTATGCAATTTTTTAAGCATTTTTGGTCATAACTTTCTAAAAATTCAATGAAATTCTCTGAAATTTTTCATGCTAACAGAGTAATCCAAGAGCTATCGCATGATACCAAGATAAAAAAAAGTTATGACGAGTTTTCTTGAAGAATCTGTAAAATTGGCACTTTTTATGAAATGGCCCAGCACGTTTGGCCTCGATCGAACTCACCATGATTTGCTCCAACAGTTCAGCTGCACGTTCATGCACTGACAGAAGGCCGCTGGTCGGTTCAACACGGACAACCTCAGCAGCATCAGCAATAAACGCCGGCGGTTGTGTTGCTGCGTTGTCGCTTCGATCGGCCGTTGCAGCGACGTGATCGCTGCTGCTGATCACCGAACGCTGCAACACGCTGAACAGCAACGGATTGCAACGGTCGCGCACCGATGAGTCATCGCCGGCGGCGACAAATTCGGCACGGAGTTGGCCTGTGTTTGGCACATATTTAATTGACATCTGCTGCTTTTGGCACATGCTTTTCAGTAATCAAAAATAGGGACAACATGTTATAGTACATTGTGTAAACAAAAATTTAAATATTACCTGCCGAAAGCCATGGCGAACTGTCAGAAAGATGCAGGAGGGCATCCTGCAAAAATTGGATTGGCACAGACAAATTTTAATAATTTAGCTGATTTGAAAAGCAAAGACTGATTAGAACATTTGAATTTATTCTTTTGTCCAGTTTAAATTTTATTTCAAACGTCCCCCCTCTATTAAAGCAGCCCTTTTGACCTATAAAGACCGAAAAATTCTCGAAAAAACTTCATTTTTCGTTATTTTCTCGAACAAATTAATAAAAATATAACTTTTAAAAATTGGAAATTGTGCCAAAAATAAGTCCAAGTGAAAATTTTCGATTTTTTTAAATTCATTTTTCAACAATGTTAATATATTTTAGCTTTATTTTGTATTTTTTCTTCTAAACTGATTTTTCACAACTTATAAAGCTATTTTCAGGATTTTTAGGCTTAAATTTATAAATTTGAAGAAATTAATTTGGAAACATTTATATCCATATTTTTCACTTTTTATTCGCTTATTTTTTCGAACCCTATTGATCAGTGAGCACCGCACCTGATCAACACTGAAGCGCAACAGCTGATCAGTGCTAAAGCGCGGTTGGCACGGAGCGGCTGACTCCAATTGGAGTGAAAAGTGTCCAATTTGCTGACAAAATTCAATATCCTAATTATACCGTATATCATTTTGTTGCACTACCGTATTGCTTTTATGCTCCACAATTCGCACTTCAATGGGCTGATCCCGTGCCAAAATTCCGTTCAATGGGCGCGCCGTTCGGACAACAATTGAATTGGCGCGGCGTGCCAACGCCAACACTGGTGTTGTTGGCATTGTGCCGTTTTGACGCTCAATTTGGAGTCGGAAATTGTCGAGCCGCGGCGTGTCCGCAAAGTCCACAGAGTGCAAATAGGAACCTGTAGAAAATTTAAAAAAAATAAAAGAAAAATACAGTATGCACTTTGGTATGGTTCTTTTGCTGGCGGATACTGTGCCGCAAATAACTTTTGCTGAGCGAGGCGGGGCGGGCGGGGGGGGGGGGGCCGAAAAGCGCCGTCAAAAACAAAAAATCGAAAAATTTTGAAATTCTAACTAATATTATTAACAGAATGTCCAAAATGAACAAATTTTGAGATTTTTAGCACGATTTTTATGCAATTAAGGACTTTTATGGTCCGGTGATATCGCCAGGGAAAATTGGAAAATTTAAATTTTAAATAAAATTCAATAATGACCCATCGGGATTGTTTCCGGCACTGCCAACGGCGCTTTTGGCACCGGAGGCGATGATGGCAATGGCACTTTGTGACTGTGGGGGCTGACCAATTCCAAGTTGGGCAACCAAAGGCGCACCTGAGATTTATTCAATTATTTTTAATATTAAACAATTTATTTTTTTATTTTTCAAAATTAATTTTCGCGTTAATTAATCCTCATTATTAAAATTCGTTTTTCACTTTACCGGCAAATGCGTGTGCTGCGATTGGTCGCAATTCGCAGCACGGACCAGCAGCTCAACAGGACGTTCGGGTGGGAAATTTTTCTCAAAATTAGGCCTTGAAAATTCCGAATTTTTGAAGAAGGCCTTGCCGAGGCTGATGGAACCCTAAAATTGCCAAAAAATTTCAACTAATTGTTAAATTGTCTTGGTAATACTGCCGATGGTCCCCGCCCACTGTTTAAAAAAAAATTTTTTTGTTCTAAGACCGTGAATTTTTTTTTTTTCGTTTTTTGGCTCGATTTTCCATAGTTTTTGCTATTTTTTAAAGTTTTCCCATCACATTGGCATCAATTTTGAGCAGTTCTTCTTCTTCTGGTGCCGGTGCCGTTGTTGTTGCTAGGCCGGGCCAAAGCAATTCAAATTTTTTGCCGTCGTCGTTTTCGGCACATTTTTCGCCGCCATTCGTCGCCCCTCCCTCCACTCGTCCCAATTCCATGCCAGGCCCAATTTCCTGACATTTTTTTTTGTTAAATTTCAATAATTTTCACGCCTTAAATTCTCACATTTTCATCCTCCAAATTGATGTGTCCGTTAGGGTCAAATTTTTTGGTAAATTTCAAAATTTCGCCCGAATTTTTGCCGCCGTTCCGTAACACTTCCAATTTGATGCCAATCCGTTCCACTTCATGCCCATATTTGATGTCGACACGCATTTGGAATTTGCCGGCCAAACCGCGCAACGGACGCGTACTCACCAAAAGGCCTGAAAATTTTGCGAAAAATTCCAAAATTTTCAAAAATTTATTGGGAAGCCTCGGTAAAAGGCTGGCGAAACAAATTTGCATAAGGTTTTTAGGTGGTTCATTCAAGCGATTGATGAACAAAAATCTTAGAAATATCTTATTGAATAAGAATTTCGAATATTTTTTAAATTTATTGAATTTTGATGAATTTTTCATAAATAATCGAATTAGATAATTTAAATTTTGCCGGAGTCTTTGCCGATGGCAAACTGCCGCAAATTGGTGAAAAGCGCAAAGCTCAACGCCGGAGGGCGCGGAAGTGCCAACCCAAAGCTGTGGACCAATGCATTGGCGGGCAAAGAATCGTTGAGCTAAAAACGGCACCGATTTAAAAAAATAAAAAAATATATTTTAATGTACCGTAACCAGATGATTGTTTTTACCGTAATCTCAGCTGGAAAATTTGCGTTAGCGATTGCCTTCTTTAAGCTGAACGGTTCAGCAGCAGCGCTTTCCGGTGCCGATGAAGCATTTTCGGCCACAAATTTGACCAACAGAATTGCTAATTAATGAATCAATGAACAATTACAGTAATCAACTTTTCCAGTAAAAAACGGTGATGGGCTTACTGTAATCCTTCGGCTCTGCCGCGTGCGCTGCGTCGTGCACAGAAATGTTCAGCACCGCCTCGGACATTGGCTGTGCTGCAGCCTGATCAACATGCACAACGAGTGCTGACGACGCGGATGATGACGCGTCGTCGTCGTCGCCGCTGCTGTCGCGTTGCGACACACTGAACGCACGCAGGCAGCGTTCCGCGTTCATGAGCGCGCCAAAGTGGTCGCGGCAAGCGCTGCCCGCCTTTTCAACGGTGTAGGAAAGGCGCGCGTCCAAATCCGCTGAACAAAATTGTAATTGGAAGACAGTTCCAAACATGTGGGAAAAACCAAATTTGGCACTAAAAATGGCACAAAATCCTCGTTGGACATAGAAAATAGCAATCGGACGGGAGCGTGATCCTGTTACATTTTCTCGGGATCCCGTTGGATTTTCTCGAGGTTCGATCTCGGGATCCGCCACAAGCCTTTTTTAATTCATCAGAATCAATTGGGTTTTTCACCGGGATTTTTCCCGACCCCAACTGTCTGAGCTCGAATAAAAAATACTAATTTTTAAATAATAAATTGTGTCAAAATTTGTCAATTTTGATAAATTATTTGCATACTTAAAAATGCGGAAATGGCATTTCGAACATGATAATGGCATTTTTTCCTTCATGCTTTTCAATGTTTTTTTATTAACATTTTCCACTCAAATTTTGACATTTTATCATTGGTCCTTTGCCAAATTAAATTGTCACCAAGCTTTTAAACGCTTTTTAACCCGCTCAGAGAGCATCGCCCCCGCAGCCGACCCCCCAAGGGGGGCCAGCCGACGGTCCTCAACGCCGGGCGATCACCAAAAATTGCAATTCGCCGACGCGCCCGGCAAGCTTCACGCTCAGGGGACAACGCCGCGACTCATCACCGCGGGTGCTTTGGCGAGCAAGGTGGAACTCCCACCGGGAAACCGTACTACAGAAATGATCCTGAGAAGTACAGTCTCAAAAAAAGTGGGAATTGGCTGGGCATAAATGAAAATTGAATTAGTTATGAATTTATGGGATGAAAAAGAGGGAGGGAATGGGAGAGAGATGGGAAGAGAATGGATGGACTATTTCGCTGTTCCTCTCGTTTCTCTTCAACAGCAAATGTGGCTATTTTTCTTCTTTCGCACTCTGTAAAGCGGTGAAATTGTTGCCTACTCTATCACCTTTCTTTTTCGCCTCTCTCCCTCTCTCTCTCGCTCTGTTTCTCTTCCATTTTCATGGTTAAACAGGCAGACATTTTGGCAGTGTGTTAATTGATGTTAATTGCTTTCTTTTTTAATGAGTCTCTGCCTAAAAGCTGCAGCAAATATTAGTAAAAGTAAAAGCAAATACACAAATTTTTTCTAAAACGAATAAATCAAATAAAAAATTCAAATGCCCGTTCGTTAATTTATACAATAGAAACGAAAGTTTTTTTTAGGTTTAAATCCGATCCCAAAAACAAAAGAATATCCTCTCGCTTTTTTCAGAAAATCTTTTTTTAACTCCCCTAAGATTTCGTTTTTTCAAAAATATTCTAAACAATGTACTTAGGGGGTAATGCTGCTCGAGAGGCTCTCGATATCGAGTCTTGACTCGAGAAAAGTCTCGTTTTTTGGTCTCGGTATCGGTCTCGGGGTTAATTCTCGGTCTCGAGTCTCAGGAAACTTTCAGTCTCGAGCAGTACTATTAGTGGGACGTCCGATCATCTAGAAGGATTCTCCTGATCAAACTCCCGCCCGATGCCGATTGAGGTGCACACGAAAAATGATCAGTGATCACTTACGGTCGTGTGCCGTCGGCAGCAAAATGGTGAGCACACTTCTTGGCACTGCTGTGGCGGGAGAGCGCGACGACGGCATCGGTACGCGACGGACCGCAAATGCGTGCGGAAAACGCGCGGGCTGTGAGCTTGGCGCGGCCACCAGCACATGCACAATGGCCGTGTCAATGCGGTCGATGCTGTTGTTGACGCGATGGCGAAGCAAAACCTGAAAAAAATTAAATAATTTATATAAAATGGATTTAATTAAGCATAAATTTCGAATTTTATTTTAAAAAATATATGATTTATATTAATTAATATATTATAATGTTAATTTATTAAATAATTTCATAATTTCAATTCATTTTAAAACAAATTTAATTGAGGTAAATTTAAAAAAATCAAATTAAAAATAATTTAAAATACGAATATTTTGTTGGCATATTTTCAATTTATATAATAATTGCTTACATATTAGACCAAAATAATTCACTTTTAACTGTTATTTTAAAATAAATTAAAATTGTCTTTAGAATTTAATTTTATTTTAGCTTTTATGTAAATTTTAATTTAATCAAAATATTTATTTAAATAAAAAAATATATAATAAAAATTGAAATTTACGAATATTTTGTTGGCATATTTTCAAAATTTTTATAAATTAATAATCATTAATTATATAACATTTAAATTAATGAACTTAAATACAATTGAAAATAAATTAGCATTTTTAAATTAAATTAATTTATTTGCAAAAAATTTTTGATTTTGATTAAATGAATTAAATGTGAATAATATATTTTAAAAATATAGTTACTATTAGAGATCGGATACGGACCGGATCCGTATACGTACTTTTACGGATCCGTAGTCCGTAATACGTATTTTTTTCGGCCGATACGTATTTTTACGTACTACGGATTTTCCGTTTTTTTGTTATCTTGAATTTTGTTGCTTATAATTGATAATAAATTTTCCTCTAGCTTTAATATTCAAGATTTGTATTTATTAAACCAATTTTTATCAAAAAATTTAAAAAATACTGATACGTATACGGATCCGTATTTTTCTGGATACGGATTTTTACGGACTACGGATTTTCCGTATTTTTAGTCCGTAAGTACTTAATCCGTATCGGTGTCAAGTACGTAATACTGATTGATACTTATCCGTATTTTCGCAAAATTCCGATCTCTAGTTACTATATTCCAAAATGGTCTTTCCATTTAAATTGTTGTCCAACTTTTAAAGCGTAGTCCCGTGGCAATTGTCCTCCATTTCGGTGCCCATTGTACAGCAGCAAATTTGTGCCGTTGGCAAATGCGAAATTGCCGGCGCCGCCCTCGACGACCACAAAAGAAATGTTCGTGGCATTGGCATTTTGTTTTTGCAAAAATGAAAATAAATTTTATTTTTAATAATAAAAAATATGGTTACTGTCATTTGTGGTGGCATTGTGTCAATAGTGCCAACAGTCGCAATGCCATCGGATGCCAATTGGTTGCGCAGCGGATCAATCGCAAATGCGTAGATGGGCTGTGAAAAAATGAAAGAAAAAGCATTTCAAAATTTTAATTGAACCGTAACATTAGGAAAAATGTCAAAAATGAAAGATTTAAAAACTTTACTTTTTTGGTAGAATTTTTTAATTTAAAGAAAAAAAAAACTTGAAATCGGCCCGGAATTTTTCCTGGATCCAAATCCAGGCCATTTTTCGGCAACCTGGATTTTTTTCCAGGAAATCCAGGTCCAGGCCTGGATCCATGCCATGAAGACCTGGGTTTTTCCTGAACCAGGGGGGTTTTACTGGATTTTTTTTCCAGGAAGCCCAGGTCCAGAAAAATTCATGCTTGTCGTGGCCTGGATCCAGGCATGGACCTGATTTCTTTCCATATTATATCTTAGATTTTTGATCAAAAACTATTACCTTGCCCCCGCATGCCCCCCCCCCTTTTCCACCTTGGCAAATCGCACTGCTTCCGCTTCGCCGTCACTTTTTGCCGCCGCTTCTCCCGTACCGCCCGTCTCCGTTTGCTGCTGCTGCTCCGTGCCGTTCTTTTCGGGTGCCAATTCAATACGAATTTCCGCTTTGTCGGCGACGCGGCGGTCGCCGCGACGGTGTCGCAGTGTCGCGGTCAGCGACAGCGCGGAGCGACGGCGAAGTGCCGCGGCCAAAGCGTCGTCGTCCTGACACGGAATCAATATGTAAAACAAATTAATTAAATAGATTAAAATTTAATAAATAAATTAAAATTAAAGATCGAATCAATCTGATCTATCGGGCGTAAATTTAGTTTTAATTTAAAAATAAATTATGCTCTAAAAAATCAAAAGATTAAATTACGAAAATTAAACAATATTTGCTAATAAAGTTTAATTAATGCATTTTTCTTTGTTTAACTTTAAAGCAGGAAAATTTTTTACTTTTTTAATATTTTTTAATTTATTATAAAAAATTGAAAAGATTTAATCGAAACAAATAATTCTTACCGATAATTATGCAAAAAATTTTAAAAATATATTATTTTTAACATTTATATGAAAATTAATATTTAAAAATTAATTTAATGTTGAAAGTATTTTTTAAGTTTTACTTTAAAGCATTAAAAAAATTTTAAGTTTCAAAATTGTTTTTTCCTTAAACAACACAACAATTAAAAGTACCATTAAAATTACCACACACAATCCGCATCACAAATTTTAAGTCCGGGCGAAGAGAGAAAAAAACATAAAATGAAAATGAAAGACACCAAAAAAATAAACAAAATGCCAAATTAATTAAAACTTTAAAAGTCAAATGAGGTCATTATTTAATTATCACACCTTCACCCTTGGCACAATTATGCCCGTGGCTGGTGCCATTTCCACAAGTTCGGCAGCTCCCGCAGCGTCCTGTGCCAATCCAAACTCAACGTCGCTGTCGTTGTCGCGCTGTGCCGTTGGTGGCGACGCGTACACGACATGCGCGAGCAGTACAAGCGGTGGTGCGAACGCGCGCGCGGTAGCGTTATACTGAACGTGAAAGCGGGCGCGTGCAAAGCGCGGCGAGTTCTGTGCATTTTCGACATTTTCGGTGTTGTTCAGTGATGTGAACAGTTGGATTGGGTGAAGCACATATTTTGGCATTCCTGGTGATTAATGTTATTTTAATTAGGTGATTAGTTGATTTAATTATGTAATTAATTATCTGGATAAAAAATTTGCTAATATTAATCCAAATATTATTTTAAACTTAAATAAATAAATTAAAAAATTTATTTCAAAACAAAAAAAAATGCGATGTAGAAAATTCATTTTAATAAATATTTAATAGTGCCAATAATCATGGAGTCATTCACCGTATATTTCAGATAAATCCATGTACAGTAGGAATGACAGTGGTGATACGGTAGGCTCGAAAAAGCATTCTTTTTCTCCCACATTTGTCGCACAGTTTTGGTGCAAAATCAACAAATTATTCGCATCATCATCATCATCATTAGTTGTAGAAGCTTTTGTTGTGCCCGAATCATTATTATTGTTGCTATTATTGTTAAATGAGGGCGGCACAATCAAAGAGAAACTTAAATTAAATGTATAATTTTTAATTATATTTTTTTAAATTCACTGTTCAGCGCCGGCACCAATCAAACGGATAGGAAACAATTTCGGTGGCCAATTTTTAACCTGGAAAATTGCTTTATAATTCAAAATTATGGAATTAAAATTATGGGCGGCGTTCAACACACACACGAACTATTTCCGCTTTTGTCTGCCTCTCTGTTCTCCACCATTGGCCAGCTATTTCCACGTTTGTTCAAATTCACTAGAAAAGCTTTAATTTGGTGATGTTTAATTTAATTAAAAATAATTACATTATTGACAAGTGCTGCTCGAGACTAAAAACTTCCCGAGACTGAAGAAGACCCCAAAAAAGCCCAAGACTTTTCTCAACTCTAATCTCGAGACCGGTGATATATAAATACCAATTTAAAAATTTTAAAGTAAATTTCGCTAAAATTTTTTTAAGCATTTATAAAAATAATTGTGACTCACTTTCACTCTTAAAATGGAGCAATTGTTCGGGTCGCGCACTGCTTGGGACGAAACGGTGACAAATTGGCGCGACTGATCGCCGGGAACATTTAGCCACGACTTTTTGCTGCTGATCATTTGTACAACAATGTGTTGTTCTTCAATTGGATGCACGGAGAAATGCGAAAACTGAACAAAACAAACATTGGAATATTGATGATCGATCAGTCAGAGGGAATGATCAAAAGTTGAGCTAATGATCGGGATTAGCGAAACTAGATTTATTAAAGTGATCAGAAATTGAGAAAGTGAGGGTAATTGTCAGGTTAAAATAATCTGAATTATTATGATCAGATTAATGATCACAAGTTGGGTAAATACTCGGAATTACTGAGATCAGAACTATATAAGTGATCAGAAATTGGGTAAGTATTGGCAATTTTCAGTGATCAGAGCAATTTCAGTGACCGGAATGATCTAAGCTTAATGATGGAGATAACTGTTGGTCAGAGGAAGGAAGTGGTGATCAGTAAAACCCTTTTTCATAAATATTATATTTTTTAAATATTTTAAAATGCGAAAAAATTCGCGCACATTTTCACTAATCGCATTAACAGCATCAGCCGGTGATGGCGGCATCACTTGTGCCATGAGTGTGATGTTCAGTGTTGTGCTCCCATCGTTGTCCCAATGCTTTACAGGAAGTTCAGAAGCGTCACGCGTCAGAGCCAACTTAAAACAAATTGAATTTTTTAAAAAATTAATATTTTACAGTATACTTTGAATGCCTGGCCCGGTCGGAGAAGTACGGTAGAGGCGGAAGACGAACCGCCGATAGGGGACGGTGGGGATACGGTAGAATTGGACGCGGCAATGGGAACAACGCGAAAGAATGGGCGCAGGAAGAACGGCTCAGCCAGCGTCACCGATACAGTACTTCCCTGTCAATTGGGTTTACGGTACCACCGTATTGCATTTAAGTTAGAGCCACAGATTTAAAATTTTTTTAATTGGCATGGCATTTTGTTCTCCAATTTGCCTGCGCGATTTCGCTGCCGATTCGCATTGGTCCGTCAAATTGGACAAATGTGCCACCGTTTGCCCATCTGTCCAATGTCCCACGGTTACTGTACAGACGGAAGAGCCGCGTTCCTGTGCAATTATTTAAACAGGTGTTTCTATTTACAGTAATACTGTTGTTTGGCAATGTCATGTGCCCTTAATGATAAGACATATGGCACAAATCCGTGCCATGGCCGACTGCTGGGCCCCATAGTCATCAAAGCATTTTGCCAAATTTTTATCCAGTTTGCATGGGTTTGCCTACATGATCATGGCTTGTTTTACGGCCACTTTGTTTGTTTGGCATTCTGATCAGTATCGTGCCGGCCGGCGAGCACCCCTAGGCCAGCAGTCTCTGTGATTAGGCCCAGCTGATCGAGGAAGCCGAGGGCCCAGTGCCCCAAATTTCTCGCTTATTTTTGTGAGCATTGTGATCAATTAGACTACGATAAGGCCAATGATTTTTTTAGAAGCCCATTCCTTACTTTTATTCTCATTTTCCGCTGGTTCCAATGCAATTGCCACCGGCGGCGGATTTAAAAGGGAGTGAATAATTGCGAAAATTAGGGTCAACACAAACAAAGACATAATTAGCAACTAATAGCTTTATAAATTGATTAAAATTAGTAAATTATGGGACGGACCAACGGATTTTGGCATTTTATCGTATTAGGGATTTAGCAGCAGTCAAAACATTGGACTGATCAGTCGTGATCAGATGATCAATGTCCCATGGCCAATTTTTTTTAATTTTGGCAAAATTTTTAATTTTTTTCGGTTGAATTTTAGGCTTTTTCTTTCGAAATGAGTATATAAACAAAAAGGTAAGAAAATTTCGCCGAATTTGGGTCAATGTCCGTCAATTCCTTTCCTTCCAAATGGTTTCATTTCCGTGGTTTTTGCTGTAAAATCGGGCGAAGAAGTGCATTTCGTGAATTTAGAGGTCACTCACTCTTTTACCGCCAGGGCGGTCGATTTTTTGCGCAATTTAATTTTGAGAGGAAATTTATCAATGGCTTTTAAATGGAAGCGAAAACAAATTAGGTAATTAATTGGGTTTCCGAAAATCAAATTTAATTACTTCAAATTTAAGGAAATGGCAAAACAAATTTTAAAGTATTCTAAACTCTTTCCGTTTTTAAAAATTGGCCTCAATGATCGGCCGGCCAGAGGTTAATCAGTTAAAACCAATCAACAAACATTACAAAATTCATGCCCTTTTAAAGGCTTTGTGGCGAATAGAAAAAAAAAATTTGTTTGCCTTTTTTTCTGGCCTTGGGCCTAACCCACAGAAAATGGAGGGGCTGAAAATTTGATGGAAATTCACATAACAACAAATATGTTTTAACTGATCAAATTTACAAAGTTTTCCAACATTAACAAGAGATGTATGTATTTGTGTGTGTGACACTTAGGGCAGCTAATTATATGAAAACCAATATCCTTACAATTAGCTTATTTGGAAGCCTCTAGGATGGTTCTAATTATATGAAAACCAATATCCTTACAATTAGCTTATTTGGAAGCCTCTAGGATGGTTCTAATTATATGAAAACCAATATCCTTACAATTAGCTTGTTTGGAAGCCTCTAGGATGGTTCTAATTATATGAAAACCAATATCCTTACAATTAGCTTGTTTGGAAGCCTCTAGGATGGTTCTAATTATATGAAAACCAATATCCTTACAATTAGCTTATTTGGAAGCCTCTAGGATGGTTCTAATTAGATGTTCTCTATTTTTTCGTCATTATGTTTGTTTGGAAGCCTCTAGGATGGTTCTAATTATATGAAAACCAATATCCTTACAATTAGCTTATTTGGAAGCCTCTAGGATGGTTCTAATTATATGAAAACCAATATCCTTACAATTAGCTTGTTTGGAAGCCTCTAGGATGGTTCTAATTATATGAAAACCAATATCCTTACAATTAGCTTGTTTGGAAGCCTCTAGGATGGATTTTCTAATTATATGAAAACCAATATCCTTACAATTAGCTTATTTGGAAGCCTCTAGGATGGTTCTAATTATATGAAAACCAATATCCTTACAATTAGCTTGTTTGGAAGCCTCTAGGATGGTTCTAATTATATGAAAACCAATATCCTTACAATTAGCTTATTTGGAAGCCTCTAGGATGGTTCTAATTATATGAAAACCAATATCCTTACAATTAGCTTGTTTGGAAGCCTCTAGGATGGATTTTCTAATTATATGAAAACCAATATCCTTACAATTAGCTTGTTTGGAAGCCTCTAGGATGGTTCTAATTATATGAAAACCAATATCCTTACAATTAGCTTGTTTGGAAGCCTCTAGGATGGATTTTCTATGTCCGTATTTCGCGAATTTCTTTTTTCGCCGCCCTAGTGATAACAATATGGCATTTCTCATCGAATGATGGCACTTTCGCCCTTCGCTTCGCCCGTCCGTTCCGCTTCGCCTATTCGTCGTCCTCCGCCGCTTCGTCCGCCGGGTCCAACAGAAATGCGCCGTCGTCGTCTCCGCCGTCGCAAATGGCGCCGTCCTCGCCCCCGTCGTAGCACAGTTTGTTCCACTTCTCCCGGTTCAGCTGCTTCAACACCAGCTCCACCTTCTTCTCCGTGATCAGCATCTGTGATTGACTGCGTGAGAAAAGCCGGCGTGAAATTAAGAACATTCTCGGATTTGCTCGATAGCTAAAGTTTTGTGTGTCAAAAACGCGCCCGGTGACCTTTGACCAAATCCCGAGGAATATCCAGGTCTCAGTCAATCCGGGCAAAAATGCCGAAAATTTTGACCCGAAACTATAGACCTCTATCTACAGACCAGTGCATATAACTTGATTTTGCTGTCTTGGTTCGAGAAATTTAGAATTATAAAATGAAAACTTTGCCGACAAATCGGTACAACAATTGTGACTGACCACGCTGTGTGATGGCACAATTTCGGCGTACAGTTTGTACTGCTTCACGCTCTGTTTGGCGCCGTACGCGTGCACTACCGTCACGTTCAGTGTCAGCCCGTCACTCTCCGCGTGCGTCCCATCCGCAAGCGCCCCGCGCCCGTAGATGCTCAGATGGACGAAGCCGAACTGCTCGAACCAGTCGTCACGGGCCCACACCGTTTCACGCTTAATACAACAGCGAACAATTTGAGAAAACACAAAATGTGAAATTCCAACAAAATTTATGACCCATGGAACAAAATTTTTTTAATTTTTTTCAAAAATTTCAGTTTTTTTGTGTTACTCCCATACATCCCTGTAAATTTCTCATTTAGTTTCGGCACAGCTCGAATTTATGGCATTTCTTGTTAAAACTTAGATGACAAAAAAATGCACGCCAAACAACACAAAATCAAGACAAATTTGTTGGCAATCATCAAGAATTGGTGTCCCGACGAAAAAAAATGTTAAAATTTTGGCAGGTATTTTTTCTAGGCTTAAAAAATGCGCTGATCACGAATCTGAGCTCAGATTTTGAAAATCATTGATTTTTATCTAAGATTTTTCGTCAACTACTTGATTTTTTTTCAAAAGTTTAAGGAATTTAGTCGGGCGTAAAAACTCATGCACAGATGTTGTAGAGACTAAAAAGAGCTTTCGAATGAGCTATTGAATGTATAAAGAAGTAAAGTTTTAAATTTTTTACGATTTTTTCAAATTCAATTATTAATCCCTAGGGGTCAGATGAGACGGAGACCTTGGGTTCGAGTCCGTTTGGCTGCGGTTTATTTTTTTATGACACTTGATGAAAAATCATAGACAAAATGAAGGTTCATGCATAATCAGAGCTCAGATTCGTGATCAGAATATTTTTTAACCCAAAATTCCTTGCTAAAAATTTTTTAAAAATAATTTAAAAAATTGAAAAAAATCAAGTAGTTGACGAAAAATCTTAGATAAAAATCAATGATTTTCAAAATCTGAGCTCAGATTCGTGATCGGCGCATTTTTTAAGCCTAGAAAAAATACCTGCCAAAATTTTAACATTTTTTTCGTCGGGACACCAATTCTTGATGATTGCCAATTTGTTTTTTAACGAACCACCGGTGGTGGCACTTCGCTGGGCCTACGGTGCAATCCGAAATGCGTGTGCCGATCGATGCTCTTCCGGGCAGCCTGTTAAAAAAGGAATTTTAAAGTAGAAAGCATTTTTCAAAACAGGGAAAATGGTGGAAAATTAGGCTTTCTCAATTTTGATCTGAAAAGCGGTTTAACAAAAATCGAAATCGGATTTGTCGAATTTTCAGTGCCATTCTCTTACAGCCTTTCCGCTGTTGTGATAGTGCCACGAAAATTGTGGCCATTTACCGCGGTTATTAATTAATTAATTGCCCCTCCCGTCCGCCTCACTTTGTTCACTTGGATGGGAATTGGTGTCATTGTGCGACCATTGGGAAGCATTTTATTCATTGGATAAACTAAATAAATAAAAGAACAAACAATAAATGCTTTTTTCATGAACCCTCAGTAATTCAGAACATCAAGAAAGTTTTAAATGGTCGGCCAAATTCTCATTCGTTGTTGGCATTGGCATTTGTTCTTTCTCTAAAAAAGAAAGATTGATTTTCAAAAGGTTTTTTTCTGGCGTTATGATATCTGACGTTATGTTATTATTTTAAATTTTTATGAAAATAAATTTCTTATCTTTATTTCCATTTCCCAATATTAAGCCTTTTTCTCTGCACCGCGCCAGGTGATTTCGCCAGTGAGTGATTTCGCCAGTGAACTATTTCTCTTTTTCTCGCCGTCTGTATTTGATTTCGTCAGTAATTGAACTCGCCGGTGATTGTTTTCCCCAGATAAGGCAAAATTCAACCCATGGACAAATTTTAACCATATAAAATTAAGAATTTTTTTCAATGCTTTCAAATAAATTTTCAGATTGTCCAACAATATGAACGAGCGGTGGGTAATATCCAAAACCCATTAGGGAACCGGGGGAGAGCAATTATCAGTCATTAGTGTTGGGCTCGTGAATATCTCTGGCTACCTTTATGTTACAGTTTTATTTATTCCGTTTTTCTGAATTTTACCCCTTTCCCCTAATAAGTGCGTTGGAGACTGTCGGTCTCGAGCCTGAACTCGAGAAAAGTCTCGGTCCTTTGGGATCTCGATCTCGTATCGAGTCTCGGGAAATTTCGGTCTCGAACAGCACAACTTTCATTTCCCATATACTCACTCCCCCTCACCCACCGCAAAATTCGATTTTCCAGGAATTTCTATTTTTGGGAGGGTTGTGATTTTTGGGATTCATTTTGACCCACATACATCAGTGTTTTCATACTCCCTCAATTTTTTTCTAAATTCCAAATTCAGGTGATTTTCGTCTTGGCCAACTGAAGAAGGGTGGAGCCAAGGGGCCTGGTTGGTTTGGTTTTTGTTAATTTTAATTTTAAATTATTTGGAGGCCTTTTCTTCATCATCCCTTGCATCGACGAGTGAGTTTTAAAATTCAAAATTTAAATAATTAAACCGAGCGATAAATAAAATTAATTGATTTTAATTTTTGATTTTAAATTGTACAACACAGGTATCGTAAAATCGACCTGCGCGTGGTGTCCTTCCAAGTGCCGCCCCAGGAAATTTTGTCCAAAGACTCAGTCACTGTCGAAGTGGACGCGGTCAGACAAATGCCATCAAAAATTTACCAAAATTTTTGCAAATTTTGAAATTTCATTCACCTTGAAGCAGTGACTAAATCAACTTGAAGTACATAATTGACTTTTTGATCGACATCAAAATATTTGGTTGGCTTCATGTTATCTACTTTTAAAATAAAATATGAATAATTCTCAATTTGTCCTTTTTTTGCAAACAAAAAGCACATTTCTCTCTCTCTCTCTCTTTGTGTATGTCTCTGATCACTCTAATTTGTTGATCAATCAATATGATCACTTTGTTTTGCAATTCTCCTCCAGTGCTTCTTCTTCTTCCTTCTCCTCCCGCTGCTTTTCCTTGTAAATGTTCTCCCGTCGTTTTCTGCTGACGTTCATCGCTTCACTTTTTGCTCGACTACGGAACGCTTTTTGCTGTGCCGCATCAGTGGCACTGATCAAACATGCCGACAAATCATGGAAACTGATCGGTGCGTTGAGTGATTGCACAGCCGCCGATTGGCGCCGATTTCCTCCGACGGCTATGTCTTTAATAGATACAAAAATTGTTTTTTTTAAATTATTTACTCGCAGTAGGTTAGTGACAAAAATTGCTAATTGCATACGGTAGCCAAATTGACAGTATCCGAATTTATATATCAAATCCAATCACTTAATCTCGGAACAATTTTGCTGGGATATTTCGGAAACGGGCAAATGCGGGGTTTTGCCTTTCTCATTTTCCGTCCCGCTTTTTTGAAATTACCATTTCCCGTTCCGGAAACCATTTTACCGTACCCGCTTCTTTACCGTGTTGTGGTGCCACCGATGGGGATGCCCTCCTCTTCCTCCTTGCTTCGTCCGTCGTCCCATCTCTGCTGCTGCTTTTTGTGCCGATTTTCTCCGCCGCACTGTCTCTGATCACTTTTGGCATTGGCACCGCCGCCGCTCCGCTTCCTCCCCCTCCGCCCGCCACTGCGCTTCCGCCGATGATATGTGCTTTACCGCTTCCGCCTCGCCCCTCTTCCGCCGCTTCTTCCTCTTCATTTAGGTCCGTGTGACTTCTGTATGCTCTTCGCATTCCGTGCGCTCCCGACGGACCAAATTCCTTCAAAATTTCACTTTTTTGGAGGCTTTTACCAAAATGCCAATTTAAAAAAAACGGATCGCCAAAGTGCGAAAATTGCCAGCCGAATTTTTTTTTTAAGATTTTTCTTTGTTTAATGGCCTTGAAGCCCTGCTTCTCGCTGGCTTTCAATTATTAATATTTCCGCTTTTTTATAAAAATTTTGTTTCCCATTTCACCATTTTGGCTTTGGACAACACGATGGAGCGGAGTCGGCCCCGCAGCGTGGTCAGCATGTTCGCTTGCGGCGTTGCCATGTCCGTCTTTGTCGGCAAATGCCAACCCGTCGGCGGCGTTCTGCCGACCATCGCATCAAAGGGCAGCTGATGCTGCTCTTCCCACGGCGTTGGGCTGTCCTTCCTTAATAAGATGGACAGAGATGGTAAATCCCGATCATAGATAGGCTGGGAAAATCTCGGCTTTTTTCGCAAGCGCAGAAAGTGCCAAGTTATTCGACCCGAGAAATCCTTTGGCTTTTTGGGGGTGTCAGTCTCGACTCTCGGCTAATAATCTGCTCTTGGCTTCTATTCTTGGTATCAAATCTTCTCGGGAGGAGATTATGGTCATGATTTAAGTCTCGGCTCAATTCTCGGACCTCGATTCTTGGGGTTAATTAACACTCTTTTTGCCCAATTTTTTTGACCGACTCTCGGAGCCAATTCTCGGTCTCAATCTCGAGTTTCGGAAAATTCGAATTTCAAGGTATACCACTAAATTTCAACCTCAGAAATGACGTGACAAATTTTGGTTTATCAGTCTAAAAGTAGAGCTCTAAACAAATCGAAACCTCGGAAAACTTTCCGGATTTAATTTGTGGAATTTTTCAAAGAAAATTGAAATGCTAATCGTGTATAATTAACTACATAATTAAGCCCCGATCAGTTTCGAGCGAGATTTAAAATCTCACAAAAAGTGGCTGTCATCAATGTCATTTGAGGACATTCGGCGAAACAGCAGAGAAGTGCCGCCTCCGCTGGTGCTTTTCTGCTGCTGTTTCGGCTTTTCCTTGGGGGATAATACGAAATGCCAAATTGAAAAAACCAGCGCCAAATTCAAATGTTGGGCATACAAGTTCAATTCTTGTGCTGTTGTTGCTCATGCATTGGTAAAATTCCGACGGCGTCGTGTGGGAACGTGCCTTTGGAGTTTCATGCTAAAAATGGATGATTTTTTTTAATCCAAATTAATGCCTAAATAGGGAATAAAAAGCAGCAAATTTGCAATTGATATTGGATAGCTCTAAGAATTCACTATTAGCCAGCAAATTTTCAAAAAAATTCCGTTAGCTTCCAAAAAAAGCTATGGCCAGAGGAACTCAAAAATGCAGGTTTTTCTAACATTGTTTGTCATTAGTTTTTGGAAAATTAACGAGATTTTTTTGTATTTTGGCAGGATAATAGAGAATATTTAGTACTATCGAAGGATATGAAGAATTAAAATAATTTTGTTTTTTATTTATAAATTTTAGGGAATTTTGAGCCAAAATGCATCCATTTCAACGGGAGTATTTAAGGCATTTTTTGATTAGCCAATTAAAATTTCAAGAATTGTTGTTGTTCTCCGCTTCTTATTCTGTGGGTTTAGCGTATTGGGCTGAGCAATTCCCACGACATTATCTTTATTACAACAAAAGTGAGCATTGCTTTAGTTGATACATTTGTAATTTTTTTATTTTTATCCAATTTAATCCCATGCTTTTTTCATTAAAAAATCTGACAAATTGCTTGAAAAACTCTGATTTTAAAATTTAAAAAGAATTTAAATTTTCCAAAACTGACCCAGTCTTCAATCCACGGCTCAATGTCACAAGTGTCCGTCTCTTGTGTGATGTTGTGAATGGAATTTGACGACATCAGCCGGTTAAAATCGTCAGACATTTTTGGCACAATTTTTTTTGGATTTGAATTTCTACTAAATTTTAAATATCAAAAAATTTAAATTTCGGAAATTTTCTTCCATTATTTATCCAAATTTTCCAAGCACGCTGCTTTGATACCCAATTTGGCACAATGTCTCCCGCGAGATGACGACGGCGATGGCACAATATTTCGCGCAATTTGCTAATTATCTGCCCGTCCCTCCGGGCATAAATGCCCTGAGGCGGGGGGAGGGGAGGGCGCGCAGTGCAC
This sequence comes from Heterodera glycines, assembly GCA_004148225.2. NCBI lineage: Eukaryota > Metazoa > Nematoda > Chromadorea > Rhabditida > Heteroderidae > Heterodera > Heterodera glycines. Next base: position 11,749,105 of record CP049711.1, on the reverse strand, counting down.
AAATCGTCGGCGGCACCGCACTTTTTTGTTTCGGATGAGCGGCGCTGGCGGCATTTTCAAACAAACACAAATATATGCCTAATGACAGCAGATAAAATTGATATTGATTGCATTTTGCCGCTGTGCCCTCGGGGAGTGAATGGTGGCGCGGCACTTTTTACCGCAATGTGTGCCATTAATTCACTCATTCGTTCATTGTGCCTTCCTTATCTTTTTGTTTTGTTTTTTTGTTTGTTTGTGCCGTTCTCTGTCCGTCGAGAATTTCTCGAGGAGCGAACGAACGAACGAATGAATGGAGGCGAAGGAGAGGAAATAATTAAGTGTCCTATTATTGCGTTAATGCCACTCTAAACAAAACAATGTTATTATTGTTCTTTCTTTTATTATTATTTTTCTCTTTTTGCCACTGAAAATACGCAATGGGAAAGGAAGGCACAATAATGCCAATGCCAAATGCTAATGATGATGATGATGATGCTAATGATGATGCTAATGATGATGACGCGAAAACAGCAGTCACTCACATACAAATTTATTTTTATGGCCTTATTTTGCGCTAATGACGACGAACATCCTCAAAAGAGTGTGGTAAATAAACGATTTTTACGGGTGAAAAATTTCGTAGTAATCAGCTCGAAACTCTCGTGCAAAAATAACTCTCGACGGAATTTTAGAATTTAAAACATTTTTAAATATTTGGAATTTAAAACAATTTTATAAATAAAATTTAACATTTGATATGAAAAAGGGGGACAAATAAATGAATAATTATTGAAACATAATAAGGTTTTAAACATGAGAGAGTTTATTTTAGTATTAATTTGGAGAAAAATATAAATTATTTGACATTTTTCGAATTGCGGAAAATTTTTAATCGTTAATTAATAAAATTGGTTTAATTAAACCAATTTTAAAATTTGTAAAAATTAGAAAATTTGATTTTTTGGCGAGAAAAAATTCCTTAAAAAATGCCAATTTTGGGAAAACAATTATCAGCAAGGCTTATGGAGGAAATCATGGGGACCGGTAAATTGGACACCGGAAAATTGGACACTAAGATTTCCTTTTTAAAAAAAATCAAGAATTAGGTGAAAATAAATTTGAGTAGAATAAATGGGTTAAATGAGGGATGATTGATCAATGGGCCAAAAAATGAACCAAAAATGAGTAATAAAACTTATTTCTTTATGAATGATATGATGTTTTTCTTCTCCTGAAGTTACAAAAATAATAACAAATTCATTTCCATATTATTTACGCTTATAAACAACATATGGCAGATTAAGATAAAGATCTTTTAGGCCAAACCAAAATTTTTGTTTAGTAATTTATTTTGTTTATTTTCATTTTTATTTACAACAGTGTCCAATTTTCTGGTGTCCATTTTTCCATTGGTGTCCAATTTACCGGGAGCCATCATCAATATGCAAATAATTACTAATATATTATTATTATTATTAATAAAATAAAGCCCCCATCAAATAAAATTGGATTTTTAAATTTTGCATAAATTGGAGGCCTAAAAATAATAAATTTGTTGAATTTCATAAATTTGCGGTGCCCCGGCGCCAGCGGCGCAATTTGTCGAATAAATTTGTGCATTTTCCCGTGTCAACGTCAGCTTCACTCAGTCCCATTTGACTGCAAATTAATTATACATAAATACATTTCCATTAATAATTGGCAATTTATTTAAAAAATTTATAAAAATAAGAAATTATTGTTCTTAAGAAATGTTCAAATTTCAAATTTCTATTTTTAATTTTTAAATTTAAATAAAAGGATAAAAAATATCAAATTAGATTTAAATAAATAATATATTTCAATTAAATTAATATTAATGTTTTATTTTACTTGAAATAAAAAATTTAAATAAAATAATTTTCTTTCAAATCAATTTAATATTTAAATTAATTTTATATAAAAATTATTTGGTTCTTATATATAATTAATATTTAATGGTATTTAAATTCATTAAAATAATTTTATTTGAACTGGAATAATACCAAGTTTTTCACATAATTAATTAGGAATATTTAATATAATTATTTAATATTTTAATAAAATCATTTAATTTTCTTGAAATTTAAATTAAAAATATTTTAAAAATAATAAAATTTAAACCGCACCGTTTTTTCCGGCGTGAGAACCGACGAATGGCGGCATGGAAATCCGAGTCGAAGCCGTCCCTGGAGGCACGGGAGGCGGGCCGAATCTGACAAAAATAATCGAAATTCAAAAAATAAATGTTTTTAAATTTTAAAATTTAAATTTCACGTTTTCTCCGCAACCATTGGAAGTGATTGTCATTCGGAATGCCTCTTTGATCTGTGCCACAATGCCCACCAGAAGGTCGTCGACGTCGTGGTTCAGTGCCACCGAAATTTGGAAGTGCGGCACGTCGAAGGTCAACATCACACTTTTGACCTCTGCCAATTTGGGGAAATGGAATTTAAAAATTAAAATAAAAGGAAAATTAAAATAAAATCTTAATTTAAAAATGCATGGCAAATAAATTTGTAAAATAAAAAACAAAATTTTAAGAATTGTTTTCTCCGAAAATAAAATTCAAAAGTTCATTTGAAATTAAAAATGATTAAATTAGAGGTAAATTTGAATAAAAAAAGGAAACATTTTTAAAAGTTTTGAATATTAAAAAACGGTTAAATAGTTAATCCAATTAAAAAACTAAACATTTTTGAATTTATAAATAATTAATTTACCATTCTCCATCACAGTCCTTCTGCGTTCCAAGTCCATTTTGTTGCTAAAAAAAATTAAAAGGATTTCATTTTAATCAAAGAAAACTCATTAAAATCCAACCCCCCCCCCCAAAAAAAAGTGATCAGAACTGATCAGAATCCCGACCCACCCGACGAGAATGATCGGTGCCGGACAGTGTGCCTCGCGCAGTTCCTCCAGCGCCCGAAGCGCAACTCGAAAGGAAGCCTTGCGATCAATGCCTGACAATTTAGCGGAATCGGTTTTATCGTTTGAAAATTTTCAAATAAACAAATACCGTATCCTCCTTTGGAGAGCACAGTTTTACCGACCGTAAACTACAGATTACAGAAACCCCTTTATTTCCAAGGGGACAAATAAGTTGATAAACGATTCGTTGGCCAACAGTTTACGGCCTTTTCATCACGGACATTGGCCAACGGTTTACAGCCTTTCCATTACGGTAATGTTATTTGTTAGCCAATTAGTTCCCATTACGGTACATTACTACGGTAATTCTCCATTATTTTTTTAAAACACTTACTGTAAACAAGCAAATAGGCGTGGAAAGTGTTCTGTTGTCTGTTGTGAGCCTCCTTAATGTTAGTTAGCAAATTTTAAAAAATATCATTTCGCCAAGGGCTGGGGACTCGAAAAACGGCACGCGCCAAATTTAAAATTTTTTGCTTCTAATGGACCGACCATTTGGAGGTCGTCGCACTCGGTGAAGCTCAAATCGCATTCATGGCCACCAATGTTGACGGAAACGGAGTAGTTTTGTTGTGCTTCACAATTTGAATCATCGACTGAAAGGAATTAAAAAAATGAAAAATTTTAATTAAAAATAAGAAAAATAATTATTTTTAATTAAAAAAAATAAATAGGCAAAAAGAGAAATGTCCATATGAAAATTTAAAACATAACTTGGGATTTCAAAGATTCAGATTATAGCCAAAAATTAGAAGAACATAAAAAATAAATAAAGAAAATTTTGAATTAGGTAATTAAAATGAGTGTGTGTTTAAACAATTAGTCTTAATTAGTTTTTATTATAATTTAAAAACGTACGCAACTCGTCCGAAAAAACGTTGCGATAGTCGGAGCTGCTGAATCGCCTGATCAGCGAACTCTTCCCGGAACCGCTCTGGCCAAGAACACAAATCTGAAAAATTCAGAAAAATCCATTAATGCTCGAGACTCTCGACAAAGCACTAGCGACTGACCCTAAACGTGGACGAAGTGCTCGCCGCTTCCGCGCCACTGTCGCCAGTGGCGTCGCTCGCCGCCTCCAACACCACCGGCGGCGGCGGCGGCGGTGGGTGCGGCGACTGATGAAGCCTGGTGGTGATTTCATCGTTGCCGGCGCCGACAATTTCAGGCGCGCCAATGCCGACGGTGCCGCTGGCGTTGTTGCTCGCGAGTGCCGTTTGTTTGGCGACTGTGCTGCTGCCGCCAACGCCACTGTCGCCGCTGCTGCTCACACTGCTCGCCGCACTACGCGTCGCCGGTGCGCCAGCGTACGCCGCACGCTCAGCGAGTTCAGTCGCCATGGGCAATTGGTGCGGGTCGGTGACCGTTGCGCCGTCGTCAGCACCGCCGTATGTGCCGGCCGTGGCGATTGGGTTGCTGCGCTGAGCGTGCACCACCTGCTGTTGTCGCTTGCGTCTAAAAGAGTCGCCGCGAGCGATCACCGCTCCCTGAAGCGGAAAGGAGGGAAATGATAATGACCTTTTTTAATGGGCATAAAGAAATTTAAATCAGAATAGAGTTAGTTAGAGCTAGGCCTGGACCTGCTGGACCTGCATCCAGGCCTGGATTTTTCCTGGGTCCAGGTCCAGGTCGTAGCCATTTTTCTGCAACCTTGATTTTGTCCAGGAAATTCAGGTCCAGGCCTGGCATGCAATGAAGAGTCTGGATTTTTCCTAGGCCTGAATTTTTGCCCATGAAACCCAGGTCCAGGTCTGGCTGGGCCCATGTCAAGGTAAGCCAGGGTTTTTCATGGGCCTGGGTTTTTCCTAGGCCTGGACTTTCCGGGATTTTTGTCCAGGAAATCCAGCTCAAACATGGAATCAGGTCCAGGCTTTTCTTTCAAAATGCCGAGCTCTAGTGTGTTAGCCCCCTCCAGGTACGCTCATCGGAGGACGACGGCACCCGAGCAGTAAAGAGATCGGCATTTCAGATCAGACCAGATTCAATGGCACATAATGCCCTCCCCCTGTGGCGGCACACCTTCGCGTCAATGTTAAACTGTCGCACGCGCGTGTAGTCGCACGCGTCCGGCAGTGCCAGGAAGCGCTCCTCCGCCTCGCTGCGCTGCTTCGGCTCGGGCCACGCGTCGATGCGCGGTTCGACGCGCGAGCGACTGAAAGGGTTTTCTGTTACCGTAACGGCACAAGATTTGGTTGGTGGGACGGACGGCATATAAGTATGTATTTAAATTTTGTATTTCGTTTTTCACTTTTGTAGACTGCAACGACGCGTTATGGTGGGCGTGGAACGGCGCCGCTCCTGCGACGCGTCCGCCGTCGTGGCTGGCGTTGTGCGTGCGGTTGCCGACGCTGGGGCCGGCGCGCCGGCCATGCGCTGCACGGGTCGGTGCCGGAAGGACTGTAGAAGTGGGGAGGGAAGGGTACGATAATATCCTACTGTAAACGGGACTATAAACCCTATCATCGATCAGATCAGCTGTGATCAGTCAAGTCAGGAATACAAGTAAATAAATGCTTGTATGTATAGAACCAATAGTGACTAGGAAAAAGAGTACGGTACTCTCATACAGTAGAAACTGTCCCGTTATTTAAAAGCTGCGTTAACCGAGTGGATAAAGAGTATGGTATCCTCATACAGTAGAGCCTGTCCCTGCTATTTTAAAGCCCCGTAAAAAAGATAACAGGTAAAACATGAGACGGCATTACGGTAGATTTTATCCGCTACTGTAATCCTAATATTAAGCGGAGAAAAGATGGGATTGCTCCTACCGTACCTGAGATCGGCCTTGGGCTTGTGGATTTCGCAACATTTTCTCGTCGTCGTCAGTGAGTGATGCTAACAACAATAAGCCGTCAAATGCGGTGCTGCTTCTGCTGCTGTTCCAAAAAAGCACACATAAATAAAACAACAAAATTTGAAAAATGGCACGCAACGAAATGCCAAAAAAAAACATTTTTTCCATTTTTGGCACGGCTCTTTTGACGCCTTTTTAAAAATGGTAACTGATGCGGAATCTCATTTCAGTGAGCAGCAGCGGCGGGAAAATGTTTAGGAACAAACATTTTGCATGTGCAAAAGCAATGCTTTCATTTTTTGAATTTTTAAAAGTTGAAAAATATTTGGAAAAATAAATTTATTACTATTCGCATTATGTAGAAATTTATAAAAGTTAATAATAATTTAATTTTGAAATGAAAATTTTCAAAAAAAAAATAATTTGGGAAAATAACTTTCTTTAAAGTTAAACTTTTGTTATTCTTTAGATTTCGAAATAAAATACAATTTTTTCCGAATTGTTTGGCAAATTTTTGGTGCCTTCGAGTGGCATTTTTGGAATTGCGATTTTGGGCCAATTTTCCGGATGGCAAAGTGCCATCACTTTTGTTGTTTTTTTGAGGAAGTGCCAAAGAAAAAACAGGCGGAAATTCAAAAAATTAAAAAAGCAAAAAGCAAATTGGAAATGGCACGGCACTTAAGCAAATGAACGGATGGACGGATGGGCCGACGTTCTGTCGGTCTTCTGAAAAACCTTTTTATTGTTTGAATTTTGTTAAAATTAATTCAGTGGCAGCGCCCCGGGGTTTTTTTTTTTAAATTTTAAAAACAATTTTCTGAGATTTTAAGTGCTAATTAGAGCAATCAAAGAGGCTATTATCATATGATATTAAAGTTATTTTATGTTTTAGAAAAATTATGATGAGTTTTTCTTGAAAAATAAGTAAAATTGGCTGTTGTTACGAAACAAACTTCAGCACAAATGGACTGACTGTTTAACAGGTTTTAAGCCATAAAATTAAAATAAAAGAAATTTTTTATATATTTTCATTTAAAATGTTTTTGCACAAATATAAATTCAATTAAATTCAAAAAATATATTCTCTAAATATTAAATTTATTTAAAAAATATTCCTAAATTAAACATTTAAAAAATAATACTTAGAGACGGGGCGGACGGACCTTTGATTTCTTTTTTTGCTCCTCCAAATTTTGTGCCGGCCATTCCTAAATTTATTTGATTGGCCCCCGCCGTTTCAGCGCCGCCGCGGCGCCCCCGGGGGGCGTGAAATTTGTGCCGGGGGCCCTGCCGAAAAATGATATGGCCAAGACGACAGTCCGTCGCCTCCCCTCCCCCCATTCATTTGGCCCATCCCCGCGGCGTCGTTTTGTTTACCTTTTCCCCCGGGGGGCGCTTTTTTGGAGGGCCTCAGAATTTTGGGATGGACAAACATTTTTTTTAAAAATTTATTTTGTGTTTTGCTGAAGAGCTTTTCAATGGGAGAAGGGAGGAAGCTTCTTCCATTCATTTTCCAAGTGATTAATGGGGAGGGGAGGCCAAAGTGCCCCAATTGAAAAAATTGAATTGAATTGGAGCGATTTATTTTATTTTATTCCCCCTGCGGCGACGGATGGGAGGAAAATGATGCGATTTTTAACCCTCGAAATTTGGGGGGACAAATTCTGAAGGGATTTTAGTGCACTTTTTAAATTTAAAATGGAAAAAAAGAGAATTTTCTCATTTTTAAAATTAATTTGGCTGAATTTAGGAAACCAAAATTTTGAAAATATAAAAAATTTTGATTAAATTTATGATCAATTAACAGAAATCAGTTTAAAAGCAAATTTACTTTAATTTTGGGCCTTTTTTAATAAATAAAACACTTTAAAAAGTCTGAAAATAATGCAAAAAATTTATCTTATTATTGAAATTTAAAATAATTTTGTAAATTATTTTTAAAGGACAACCAATCATTGAATTTATTTAATAAATTAAAAATCCAAAAAATATTTATTAAATAATATGAAAAAGTTTTGTTTTTATTTTATTTTACGAAAGCGAAACTCCACCATCGCCTGCGCCGCATTTGCGTGACTTTGGTGCCGTAGTAAACTGGCACCCGCGGGGGGACGGCGGCGAATGCCATGAAAAATGGGAGAAAAAGAATGCCCCGGGGGGGGGGATTCATTCGTTCATTCCGGCACCCCCGGGGCGATGAATTGCTAATTTGGTCAAAGGTTCTCATGCGATTGGTGGTGTGAACAAAAAAAGGGATTGAGAATATTTTAACTTTTATTACAAAAAAGATGATGTTTTTGTGAAAATTATTCATTTTTTGGGGCGCGGAAAATTATTTAAAAATAAAAAATATTTTTTTAAAAAAAGCAGTGGAAGCTTTTGTTTTTTTGTGTGTAAATTAAATTTATTTGAAAGTCCTAAAATTTATTTATAATTTTTTAATATTTTTTGCCAAAATTATTCATTTTTTGGTAGGCTGGGAAATTTTTTTAAAATAAAAAATATAATAATTTTTTTAAAAGGCAATGGAAATTTTTGTTTTTTTTAATTGTAAAAATTCTAAAATTTATTTATAATTATTTTTTGACTAATTTATCATTTTTCCATCAAATATGAATTTTATTTATCCATCCAAAATTTGAAAGATTTTTTTAATGGAATTTATTTTAAATTTTTTATTTATTCAGTTCTAAAACAGCAAAAATAATAATGTTTTTGGCCTGGACATACTCAAAAAAAAAAGAAGGATGATGATGATGAGATGGCCAAGCTGCTTTTTTGGCTGCCAAAATATTTGCCATTCTCTCCGCCGGCGGACGATTGGCCGTGGGAGAACAAACAAAAAATAAAAATTCACCCGCCGCCGCTGCTGTAAATATATTTTCGACGCGCGGAAGAAATTTCGAAATAATTTAAAATTTAAATGATCGCTGAGAATACCATATTTTAAATGGCATTTTTCCATGTTTTTAGGGGGAGGGGGTCTCTGCCACTGCGATATTCTGGATTTAGTTTATTTTACAAAATATGGAAATCTCTGAGAATGACCCAAAATTCACCGCTAGTCGGGAAAATTTTAAAAATAAAATTAATTTTATTTAAATGAAACATTTATTTTAATTGCCCCAAAAAGTGGCGGAAAAGTCGCCAGCTTTTATAAACCCAAATGGATGCTCGTAAAAAATCAAACTGAGGGCAAATTCCGCACATTTTTGTTCCGCTGGTGCAGCATTGTACCAACAAAGGCTTTTTCTCTGTGCTGCACCCAATGGCTAATAAAGCGGGAGAAATCCCCCCACCCCTGGGGGGTCGTCCCCCGCCGGTCGGTCATTCATCCCTTGCGGGGACGGCCCCCCTCGTCCCCGTCGTTGGTGGCGGCGGCAGCGGACCCCTCCGTCCGCCCCCGTCAATTGGCGGCCGGCGAGTTTCGGCGGGCGGAGTCGACGACGACGGTTTTTCCTGCCGGTGATTGTCCCCGGGAATAATTCGCCGGCAGCCGTTGTCGAGAGTTTTGAGTCCCGAGAGTGGCGGCGGTGGCAACGGGGCGAGAACAATGGCGGCGCCGCCCGCCACCGTCGCGCAAAGGCATGATTTTGGAGCCGCCGATCAGCAGAGCCGATCGGCGGATCGCCGGCCACCAAAAAAGCATTCCCTCCCGATCGGATGGGTGGATATGCTTTTGGTGGCTTTGGTGGCGGTGATCGATGTCCTCGATGGAACAGCGCCCGAGGGGAGGGGAAATGACAAACAAGAGAAAGAGGGGAGCAGCAGCAGGTGGTCAGTCTGTCAATCAGTCGATCAGCATTCTTTTCTCATCGCTGATCAAATCGCCCAATTTTTGGGGTAAAAAATGCACCCATTACAGTATTTATATAATAGTGTTTACCAATTAGTAATTACTGTATTTAGTATGGAAAGAGGGGACTTACTCATTTTTAAAAACGCAAAAACATGCCTTTATGGATTCAATGAGAGCACAAAACTCTAAATTCTTAAGGATTCTTTAAAAATTATATTATAAACCCTAAAAAAATGTAGAGGGATATTTAGCGATTAGGCAATACCAAAAAAGTTATAACATGGCAAAAAAAGACGAAATTTTTAAGTTTTTTATTAATAACTTTTTTACACGCTAGAAAATTTTTTTGTGCTTTTTATAAGCTAATAGAGCATGCGAAGAGCTTTCTAATGGCGTCAAAATTGTTCGGTTTGGTTTGAGATGGCTTTTTGTTCGGGAGTGAGTGACCACCAACCCTTGCCTTAGGGCTTAAATTTCGGCCTCAGGAGTCGAGAATGAAATGAGACCTAAGCCTAGCGCCAACAAACTATTCGTGATCGAAACTTGGGCCATTGGAATGGAGAACCAAATGGCCATAAACTATGTATTTTATTGTTTTAGAAAGTGCCTGTGTTTCTCAAAAGCCTTCGGCCATGTTTTTGCGCGCAATTTTAAATTTTAAACCCCGAAATTTGCCAAATTTTGCCCACCAATTTGTGTTGTACGATTTTCGCGTCACTCGTTCACTTTCCGGCAGCCGAATATGGGATTTAGGCCTGGCAATTTATTTTCGGCATAAATTTAATTTTTATTTTTTGGCACCTATTGCCATTGTTGGAGGAGAAGAGGGAACATTGCGAGTACTTCTTCATCGGCACGCCGTTGTTCTGCTGCGGTTTAGGCTTCTGATGAGACTTGAATTTTTTAAAAATTTTAATTATTTAAACATTTTACCGGCCGAGTTCGGTCCATTTTTCGGCTTTCATTATTCATTGGCACTGATTTTGAAGACATTTGAATAACAGAAAAAAGGGCTTTTCAAAAAAGTTTAAAAATATTTTATTAAAATTAATTTTTTTAAATAAATATTTTTTAATAATTTTCATTTCTTAATTTTATATTTTTTATACTTTGATCAGTGTTTGATTCAGAATAATTGTGCTAAATTCTTAAGATTATAATGAAATGCTTCACAATTTTCAATTTTTAATTCCGTTAAATTTTTTAAAAATGAATTTATTTCCACGAATTCTCCGCAAAATGAAATTTTCTTGGCATGACGAAGAGTCCCCCCCCGTGTGCCGTTCTTCTGCCGCTTTTCCTCGTGCTGAGGTGTCACGGACATTCGGCAAATTAAATTTGCGGCTTCTGCAGCAGCTGATGAGTGCCCGGCGGGAGGAGAAGCCGCCCGCGAAGAATCTTTCAGCCTAATGAAGTTGAGCTGAACTACGGAAAACTTCCCGTTCGCCGCGTGCCCCCGGGGGATGCCAAAATCGGCCGCACCGACGACGACGACAATGGCACGGCACGGCGAAGGAGGAAGAGGGACACAACACCAACAAAACATGGAACCAAAAAAAAGCCAAAATTGGAATTTGAAATTAGCGAAAATGGCGCAAAAAGTTGGAATTATAAGGGATTATTAAATTGAAAGAAATTTTGGAGAAAAAAATTAAAAGTAAGGGAAAAAGGTAAATTTACAAAAAGTAATTTAGAAAAAAAGAAAACTTCGGATTAGTAAATAAAATTGGCTTTTTATATTTTGAAAAAGTTAAAACATTTCGAAATTCCCAACAAATTTTGCGTTTGAAATTTGCCAAAAGCATAAAACTTTTGGTATTTTTCTCTCGTGGATTAGCAACTCAAAAATTCTCACTTTTGAGATTTGTTTATTCAGCCACAAAAAAGCATTTTAAATTTTTTGAGAGTTTAGCCAAAATTTGAATAAATATTGACAAAAAAAAGTGGGAAAAATTTGAAAAGTAATAGATTTTAAAACTTATGTAAAAAATTAAAAAGTAATTGAAAGAAATTAAAATGCATTAAGAATTTAAAAATACAGTAAGCAAACCGTAACCACCAACAATTATTCTAACAATAAAAATTAAAAATAAACCTGAAAAGATAGATAAAATTAAAGTATTTTAAACCCAAAAAAATGATTGCTTCTTTTACCATCGTTATAATTTAATTAATTTTTTTGGAATCCCTGGTTTTCCGGTAAAATATCGTAATCAGGGTTCCGAAAACCCTTTTCGGGTCCCATTCTCGTACGGGCTTTACTAATTAAATTTTTTAAAGTTAAAACTCAAAAAAACATGCCAGCTGCGCGAAAGTGCCGCCGCTCTATTCGAGCGCGCAAAAAAGTGCGATTATTACTAATTAATTAATAATTAATTTGGCACAATTTCGCGCACATGGCATTGTGTTGTTGAAGAAAAAAAATGTACGGCACAAGCGGGGGCAAATTTCTGAGAAAATGGCAAATGAATAAGCGAACGCAATGAATGAATGAATTGTCCCCGTCCGTGCCCCCGGGGGCCGCGCGCGGGGAAAGGCACGAAATTGCGGCGAAAAACAAAAAAATGGGGGGGGGGAGAGAAGCTAAAGGCAATGCCAACGCATTGCGGACACTTGGGCACCGGAGATGAAGCAATAGTAATGAGCAATCATGAATAATAATAATAATAATGAGTGGGTGCGGCGCGTAATTGGCCAAATTGGTGTTTGGACGAGGAAAAGCCGCCCACCGGCGAAGACCGACGGATTAGGCGCCAATTTGGCATAGTTTCCTAATGCGCAAACACCCTAATTAGCAACCAATTTGACTTTTGAATGAATACAAAAATATCTACAATGCATTTATTGCAAAAAGATCCAAAATAATTGGGGGATTTTATCAAACACTAATTTAAAAATATTCTAAATGTTAAATGTAATTAAATTAGAAATATATAAATGGGGAAAACCCGAGTAAACGAATCTTGTCAATTTTTGTCGGTTGGTTTTGTGCCCAATTTTCAGGGTTTTTTTTGATTTATGAATTATTTGTCCCCAGTTTTATTGTCCCCGCCCTCATCACTCTCCCAAACGGTTTGACAAATTAGTGGGGAAGGGCAAGAAAATTCCTAGCCAAAGTTCTCTCTTCTCTCAAGTGCCTTTGGGTGACGTTTGGGTGGTTGGAATTGTGGGGAAATGGCAAATTGTTCCGCCCATTTCCTTGAAACATTTGTTTGTCCCCGTCCCGCCGATTCCCCGCATTTTCCCCGGCATTTGGAGGCAAAGCAGGAAATTTTCAGCAAATTCTTTAAATGTTTTTGCAAAAAAAGGATTTGTTGAACTTTGTGCCCACATTTGTTTGTCTGTCGCCATTTTTCCCCGTCTCAATCGCCGTTCCGTTTTTTTTGGGCGCCATCCGTCGCCCCACGGGTACCAGTGCAAATTTGAACCCCAACTAATTGCAAATGTGGCATTTTGGGTTGGGGTTGAAGACGACGCCCCAAACTTGCACATAGTTCCGTGGATTCCCGACATTTGCTGTCTCTGTGTTTGACTTTTTTTTTTTAATTTACTTCATTTGCATACCGATAGAAAAAGAAAATTACGAACAAGTTGAAAGGTTTTTAGGAGCAAAAAGTGGGTTAGCAAAAAAGTTATGGACTGATGAAAATTTTTGTAAATTTTTGATAATAATTTATCGTATTGCAGATTTGTTTATCTTTACTCAACAATTTGCGGTTTAATAATTAAAGACGCTAAAAAATGGCACAACAGCAAGCGATAACGAAGAAGCGTAAAGCTGTGCAAGACGGAATTTTCAAGGCCGAATTAAACAACTTTCTCATGAAGGTTTTAACTTTTTAAGAAATTTTGTTTTTATAATAAATTTGTTGGATAATTCAAATATTTTTAAAAACCGTTATAATGGGCTTTTCATGGATTGCCCTCGGTGAGAGAGGGGGGGGGAGAGGCATTAGGGCGCTCTCGAGTCTCGGTCTTGAGAGACGGGGTCAACCATCGGTGCTAGAAAATTTGACTCTCGAGCAGAGAGGCACATGCGTGGAAGCATAATGCCGAAATAGTTCATTCAAATTTCAATTGGGCATTTCTGCATTAGCGGCTATTTTGGCCAAAACTGTATGCTGCCGATTTGGATAATTTGATTTAAGACAGCAACCTAAACCGGTGATCGATTACCAAGCTCAAGAGTGATGCCATAACCGTTCACGACCTAAACAAACCCAAATTTAAAGATTTTGAGATCTTTTTTTTCAAAATTAGAATGCCAAAGACAATTCCGCTGATGAATGATCATCGCCTATTCAATCACAACCATGTGATCGATCAATCGATTGATCAGCTCTTCTGGACTTTGGTCGGGATCAGTCCGGCGCCAATTTTGACGCCCTCAACTTCGTTCTTTGCGTCGTCCACCAACAGTAGTGTGCGCTGGTCGCGCACCAGATCGCCCCACAGGAAGTCCACCGAACATTTGGGGCACATCCCGCGGATTGGCACCAACCGAAGTTCGAGCAGTCCCTGCGCATGGAGACAGTGCTCGGCCAGGCAACGGACTGTGTAAAAAGATGGAAAAAATAAACAAAACAAAACGTAATTGTTCCAAAAAAAAAGTTTGATTTAAATTAAATTTGACCCATGGAGTGATCAGAATTTCTGATCAACACATTTCGATAGGTCAGTGTTACAAAATACTGTAAAACAAAATATAATCAAATAATTTTTCATTTTTTGAAATTTAAAAACAGAAATTTTTGACAAAATTCACGGCAAAGCATGGCACTGACCGAAAATTACTGTTCCAATTCTTTGTCTCCGCTTAAATGAATTTCCGGGTGGCCATTACCGTGAAAATGTGCTCCACAAATTTCGGTGGCCGGACAACGAAGCAGTTGAGAAATCTGATAGCGATGAAAAAGAAAAGGATGAATTAAATGGACTCTCTCTCTCTGTCACTCTGCTAATGACTCTCCTCAATTAGTGCCAATTAAACATTGCTAATTTCACATCCTGTGCGTACCTACCTCCCCAACTTGTTGCCGGCATTGATGACAGTCGCGCATCATTGTGTACTCGCGCAAGTCGTTAGGCACCGTAACATTGGTTTTCTGTACCCTACCGTACACGCAAAACATGTGGGCAGGGAGAGGCGACTCGGGCGGAAAGGGCAGCTCATACTCCTTCAAAAGTGGAAGGAAGCGGCGGCACCATGAAAGAGAACAATGAATGGCAAAACGGGCACGCCCACTTTGATAAGCCAACGGAAAGTGAGTGCCATTTCGCACCAGGGCACCGTGTTCAGCATACGGCACGCGATACGGTAGGTGTAGGCGAACGGAGACTCGCGCCGCTGCTTGGCCAATTCAGTATCGACAAAGCGCTGAAATGGAAGCAAAATTGCCAGCAAAATTCAGAGGGACGAGCACTAATGATCGCTAATGACTAGTAAAATTTATATTGATCAATTCGATCTAAAAATTCATCCAAAAGATAGTGATCTGAAATTATAGATATAATTTGGCATCCAAAACGCATAAGCACACCTTTAAACGCCTGGAGCGTTTTGGATTTTGCCACGCCCACTCGAAGCGAAGTGCCGAAATTGCGTTCGGAAAGCCATGCACGATGCAGACCATATCCCTGGACAGAGAAGAGCAGCATGACATCATTTTTGTTACAAAGCCTGTTGATCAGTGTTTGCCCTGGTGGTTTTCTGATCAGTCCCAATCAACAGCCTTTGCCTATCGCTTCAACTCCCCTGATCAGCAGATGTTCTTGGGCTTAACTCAAGGAATCTACGTTATGATCACCAATCATCATTATTTGTTTATCCACCGTTGGATATCGAAATGTCAAGCCCATTAGAACAAATTCACGAGGGTCGGTCCCGAACATTACACACACTACTTTGGCATTTTATTATCCCATTCCCGGCACGGCACCATGGTCCCCGGTTGTCCGTCTTCTTCGCGCCGCCCGCTTGTCTGCCCGCGTTGTGCTGCCGAATGCGTCTGTTCGGGTCCACCGTGAAGCCGATGTAACAGCGGTTCTGTTTTTTAATTAAATAAAATAGGCAAATAATTTGTCTGGATTTTGAATTTGCCTTATAGCACTTCTCCACACTTTTGCTGACAAGGCAATAAACGCCGAAGAATTCGTCGGGCACCAACTTTTGTTTGGGCGGCAACAGCTGAGAAAAGCGGACGAATGAATCACAAAGAATGGAGTGCCGAAATCAGAATTGGCATTTTGAACTCGGTTTATCTATCCTGACTAATCAGGCAAAACAAAAACAAAAAATGCGTCCAGAATTTCTGCGGAACAGAAACCCGGCCCGTGCCCAACTCTCAAGTTCTTAGGAAACGATTTTGTTATCGAAATGCCGGATTAAGTCTCGAACCAATGTGCCGAAAACCAACCGCTAATTGAAATTTGAGAAAAAGGAAGCAGCAGATTCATTAATTGTTGAAAAAGCTACCCACCGGATCACACAAATCCTCCAAGTTGATCCGTTTGCCGGCTGTGATCATTATTCGCTCACTCAACTGACAACAAAACATTTTAGGGGGGCGGGATCACTTTTTCCAAAAACATTTTGATTGACTAATTAAACAAATTGCACTAATTTATGCGAATAAAAAATTGTTAACAAAAATTACAATTAAAAAAGGCAGTCAATCGCATTTCAATTTCAACAAGTCATTTGTGTGTCATCAGCAGATCAAAAAGGAGGACAGCACAAAGTGTAGGACAAACAACAAAATATTTAAAAAGGTGCCAAGAAAATGTGTGTTTTTGTTGCCGTGCCCTGTGCGAGAGCAAATCATTTGGCCAAAAATGGCATCGGATTCTTTGTGACCGATTTTTGGAAGTCGGCGAACTGCCTCAACTTGTCCACCGTCTCTTTGATGGGCTGAAAATTGAATTGCCAAAATTTATGCGTCGATCATTGGTAGTACTTAATTAAATCACTAGTGCTGCTCGAGACCGAAAATTTCACAAGACTCAAGACCTGACCCCCGAGATTCGAGACCCAACTCTTGAGCAGCACTTTAAATCACCCACCAATTGCTGTCTGTCAGTGCGCTTCTCCGCCAACCGCAACAGTTCGTTGATGTGTGTGTACGGCAAAAGGGGGGCCAATTCCTCGTCGGGGATGAATGTTGCCTTGAGATAATATAGCGATTTTGAATAATTATGAAAATTTATTTGAAAAAGTGCCTTAGGGTTGGTGCGAATCCATCGCGCCACAAATTCCCGGAGTCGCTGCCGTGCCGAGTCAATGTGTGAATGGAGAAGGCGAAATGCGTCACTGAGGTCGTCATAATCGATCAACAGACGCAACAAATCCGCAAAGTGAACGCGCTAAATTTGAATAAAAAAATCACCGATTTAAAAAATTGGGTTGTCGAAAAGAATTTAAAAAATAAAATAAAATTTCGAATGAAATGAAATTATGTTGAGGTTTGTTTTCCATATTTGTTGGTTTTGAATTACTAGTTGGAAACATGATTGTTGTTTTACACTAAAAAGCAACACCTTGTAACGACTCTCCAACCAGGTGGGCAACTTCAGCGAGTACTTGAGAAAAGTGTTGGCCACCGTGCGCAAAATGGCAGTGTCATGTGGGAACAGTTCCATGGCCATGTCCAAGTAGGAAATGACGAGACGCCAATGGGCGGAATGACTGCTGAAGAAAATGAATGGAAATGGGTAGAAAAACAAAAAATATTAATTTCCCAATAATTAAACCCCAAAAATGGCAACAATTTTTCAATCTTTGGTTTTATTTCCTTTAAATTTGGGTTTTTTGCAATAAAATTTTAAAACAAGTTTTACATTTGCTCAATAAATTTTTAGGTTTGCTGAAATTTCCTGTACTGGTCCTAACCAAAACTTGTTTCATTTTGTGATTGTGTTTATTGAACAAATGAATTCCAGTTAAATTTTAATAATTTTAAACAAATTTTTCAATCCGTCGCAAGGGCGCAACTATCATAGAACTTAAGTGGATCGTGTTCCTTATATGAATTGCAAAATAAGGATCCAAAAACAGACCCTCCGTCGCCCAAATACTGCCGGTTGTACATCACCCAGTCCAACTCCTCCAACTCGTCGTCCACCACCCGCTTCTTCTTCTGTCTGGCACCAAAACTCGTGTCGGCCGTCTCGACATCTTTGCACCCCTCGTCAGAGACCATTACACCAACGAATGACGAAGACGAGGAGTCGCCACCCTCACCGCCACCATCGTCGTCTTCAGCGTCGAAATCCGTGCGGATTGCCTGCTCCGTGACGCGTTCCAACAGCTCGTACGGTTTCAACTCGAATTGCCTGACGAGGAAAAAATCGTTTTTTTGACCGATTTAAAATTGTCAAAATTATTCGTGATTCTCAAGTCCAACTTGATCAACAGCCAGGCCATGTCGAAGCGTTTGTGGTTGAGCGACTCGCGCAAAATGTCCTCGTCCACCAGCGGTGGCACCATGTGCGCGTCCGCGTCCAGCAGTGCCAAGCGCGCCTCCGCTTGGAGCAGTTGCTGTGCCACGTCCTCTTTGGTGATCACGACACGGGTTCGAAGTGGTCGTGCAGCAGCAGCAGCAGCAGCAGCAGCAACTGAACAATGGAAAATGGTACTGTTCAACAACATATTTTCCGGATGTAAAGGCCAAGTCGAGTCGAAATGTTAGGAATTTTGGAAACGAAATCAATTAGAAAATTGCATTTATCCTCCGTAAATATTTTAATGGCCAATATTTAACAACAACAATACTTTGTTGTTCCTCCGCTTGCATGTCGACCATCTCAAAATCTGTGACTGCCATTCTGTCTGCTCCGTCTTCACCGGCTCCATAGCCAGCAAAACGTTCAATACCATCCGCAGCCAACAGCAGTTGGTCGTCCTGTAATTAAAATTCCAAAATAATTTAAAATAAGTTTTTATAACAAAGGGCCCATAAAATGCATGGCATTTTGGCGATACATTTGAAATTTGGCATTATTGCAATGCATTGTGCCGTGTATAAAAATATTACTTCGTATTCCGTCGGCTCGTAACAGATGTTCGGCTCGTCCATGTCAATTTGCATTGTTTGGTAGGCGACCGACAGCGCGGCACTCCGCCGTTGCAGCATGGCGCGCGACTGAATTTCACGGCGCAAACGCATCGCCAATTCGTACATCAGTTTGGCAGCTGATATAAACATTTGTTAGGGGGAGGAAATAAATAATTTTGAAAATATTTTATTTAAAAACAAATTCACCTCTTGTAAATTCACAGCGCGAAATGAGAAATGCATAAGTGATTTCGTACATCGGATTGGTACCATTTGGGGCACCATTGATCAGTTCGGCCTGCAATTTGGAGGGATCAATAAATGTCCAGCGGGATCAGTAAAAGTCACTCGACCAAGGCCAATAGACAATTTTCTTATCTTATCTTCATTGTCAGTATAATTTTCCAAAAAATTTTCCCGGCCGGACCCCATTGGACCATATTTTTGAAAATTTGACCCCAAAATGGGAAAATGGGTCATTTTTTGGCGCAAAACCGTTACAAATTCCTGTTTTTCGCCATGCCGCTCAAAAAATTTGGCCGATGATGGATAATTTTCTCCTATAATGGACTTTCGGGACCGGCATTCGGCCAAGAGTTGCTGTTTCGTTCAATGCTTTTGTGTCCGTCCCGACATGCCTTGCAGCGTGCCTCCAAAAGGCTCATCACTTCGGACGACAGCCGATCAAAGGGCAACGAGACGAGCACACGGCGTTGGCGTTGGTCCAACAAATGGGTGATCAACTGGCGCAGGCACACCATTTGGCGCTGTGTGTTCGGGTTGGTCAGTACGGTGAGCACCGCTTGTGGGTAGTTGGCGGACATCAAATGTTGCGTGAACATTGTGGTGTAAATTTCGGACTGTTGAAAAATGGTGTCAATTTATTTTGGGGGAAACTATAAAAATTACAGGAAAATTTCAGGTTTTTTTTTCAAAAATTAGTTTTTAATGAAAAATGAGGGTTAGATGATGGCATTTACCATATAGAGTATTTATAATAATATGGAAATTGTTTTTTAAAACGCACTATTAGAAGCTCCAGCACTTCCTGGCCCAATGTGCCGCCTCCGCCTTCGGCACGTGCCAAATGCACCGCTTTTTCGCCCGCCTTCACCACATAGTGGCGGTGCTTGTGCTCCCGAAACACTTGCATGATCTTAAACAATTTGGAATTGTGCAAATCCAAATTTAAAAATTACGAATTTAAAAAAACAGGCATTTTTTGGAAATTTGGGGTTTAAATTTTACAAAAAAATTCCGTCTTTTAACACCAAACCTTGTTGTAATATTCGGCCAATGAGTACAGCCTTTGTCTTTGGTTGCTGCCGCGACGTTCGTTGGCCAGCACTGGGCTGTTTGTGTTCGTCGTCCTTGTCGCCGCCACCTTTGCGCTTCGTTGTGCCGCGGTCGTGCCGTTCGGAGGCAACAATTCGGTGGATGGCGACGCGTACATTTGGGACAACACTGTGTTCAGCACTTCGTCCTCGTGCGCAACACCGTAAGCAACTTCTTCGAACAGATTCCTTTACAAATTGGAAGAGAAATTAACTCTGGCAATTAATCAAAGAAAATGAATTGAAGAAATATTAATTAGCCCAAAAGCAAACCGAAATTTATTAAAAATTATTAGAATTTTTGAAAATTTACCCGTCTTTTTAAAAAAATCTCACTTTTTTACATTTCTTTCTTTTTCATAGATTAAAGGGACTGGACAGAATACTCATTTCTCACCAAGCGCCCTCCGGCTCCCCCTTGCCGGACAGTGCAATTGCTTGAAAGAAGCGGAAGGCATGCGCCAGCTCGGGCGGCAGCACCGGACGTGAACTCATTGTGCAATAACTCTGTGCACAAAAAGGCAAACTTTTACAATTTTTTTAAAAATTTGCCACCATCAGTGCGTCGAAGAATTTCCGGTCGGCCAAAAAGCGGGGCAACGTCAACGATGCCTCGGGCCACAGCGCGTAAATGGTGCCCTCCAACAGCTCTTCAACGAAACGGGCAAAGCGTGGCATTGCGGCGCCCGGCACCGCAGCGATTGTTGTGGCGGTCGTCGTCGTCTTCTTCGCCCTTTTCTCATCCCAACGGGACGGAGGCGGACACCCACTCGGCTGTTCATCCATCGAAATGTCGTCGTCATCTGTGCCAACAAAAATAATGTAAGTCCATAGGATTTATCCGAGCAAAAAGATCGGGTACAATGATAAATTTGCCGAAGAATTTTCAATTCAATTTTTTAAATGTTCGTTTACCCGGAATTTCCTCGTCCGATCCGCGCACAAATGAGTCGTCGTCGTCATCCTCCTTCTGTTGGTTTAGTTCTGCACCATTTTGATCGACCGCAGCATCCTTCTCCATGTCCTCTTCGTCGGAAAATTCGCCGCAAAAGCGTTTGACCATGGCAGGCCCACCGTACTTCAGAAAGGCCTGGGCCACGTTCACCAATTGCTGGGACGGATGGTCACGGCTAAAGCAGTTGTATCATTAGTAGAAAAAATGAAAATAAAATATCCTGGCCAAAATTCAAAAGCAAAAAAACCCACGGACTTTGTGGTTCTAAAAAATTCGGGAACAGGACAAAATCACGCCGCCGAAATCACGCCGCTAGAAATTTTTTAAAAATTTTTTCAAACAGAATTTTTTCAAGAAAAAAATCTTAGAAATTTTTTTTATATGAAAATTTCAGGAAAATAAAAATTTGAAAAATTTTCAGCAATTTTATTTATAGAATTTTATGATAAATTATTAAGTTTTTTCGAAAATTTTCGAAATTTTTTTAAATTTTTCTTGAAATTTTCATATAAAAAAATTTTCTAAGATTTTTTTCTTGAAAAAATTCTAAGTTTGAAAAAAAAATTTTAAAATTTCTAGCGGCGTGATTTTGGGGCGCACCCAAAAATTCATGGTCAGATTTGTGGACCCAAACAACAATCAATTGTTAATTTGGGATTAGTTCGTTTCCCCTTCGTTTTCCCCCTCCCCGCCGAAAATTAAAAAAAATTATATCAAACACAGAAATTTTTCAAAAATTAAGTAAATGTTTTTGCATGTTTTGAAACAAACAAAAATGAAAAAGGACAACAAACGTGAAACTTTTGGAGGACATGAGTCGAACAGAGAGCGCAATCCACATGGCCGAGTAGTAAGTGATCATCTGCGCAACGCGAGCTCGCCGTTCCGTGATCACCATCTCCACGTTGGGCTGTGTCCTGTTGCTTACCTGGTGGGAAAATTAAAAATGGAGGCATTTAAGACAGCAATTAAGGCATTAATTGCCGTTTCCAGCCCTGGCATGCCATGCCTACCGTGATGGACATAAGTTGTGGCACCGTGTTCATCAGCTCTTTGATGGTGTGCGCGAGACGGAGACGGACGAGCAGCCGACTGCGCAGCGCAATTGCGGTCAAATTGATGGTGAACGAAGAATTGAGCAGAGGAGAGTTGCAACTGTGCACTTAAAAATTGGCAAATAACGGACCAAGGGGTTCATACTGTTGAAAATTTGGTAAGCAATGAATTAATAATAAAAATCGTGTGAAATTTAAAAAAAATTTTGGTGATTTTTTGTGTGCCACTTTTTTTTATACAAACGTTTGGCATTTTGTCTGGGAGAACAATGCTCGGCAAATGTGTTGATGAGCTCGCAAAGTTCGTCCGTGTGTTTGCTGACCACGTCAAGCGTTTTCGTGCAGTCCGTCACGTGGGATTTCTGTTAAATTGGAATGATTGATATAAACATTTAGTGAATTTTGCATAAATGATAGTTTTAAAATTAAAATTAGCCATCTTTTTCGCCCTCCTCCTCCTCCCACCGGTATTTTAGACCTTACCAAGTTGGGCTTCACAAGATCGAACAGAGCACGGACAACCGGGTCATTTGGGTTGGAAATTGTACGCAGTTGAGCATCCGGCGGGGAATATATGGTGAAACGACACTGAAATATCACTTTTAGGTATTGTAATGTGTTGTTGCCTAATGCCTAATGAACAAGAAACACGTACGTCCCCCTAAGAGTCAATTTAATTTTTTTTTAATGGATCGACAAAATTTACTTACTCAAATCAGCGAGTAACTCGAAGCCCAAAAAACTATGCAATTGACGCTCATTTACCGTTTGAATGACGCCAACCAGCCCAGGCACTGCAGCTGTCCAAATGGCGACCGGCTTCAGCTGCTCCTCCTGCAGCTGGTTGCACGACTTCAACAAGTTGGTCCAAAACTTTTCATACACTGCCGCACGCGACGTGCCACCAGCACCGCCACCTTGTCAATAATTAGTGTAATTTTATTTGGACTAAATGACTGTACAACTTCAACTTCATGTACCTAGTTTGGGGAACAGTAAAAAATGTTTGCAATTTATAACAGATTAATTAATAAAGTTCATGGTCAACACCAGGCGAACAAACGGATTTTTGGAAAATTTTAGAAACCCAAGAACAATACACAATCATGTTAAATACCAGCATCCAGCAACAGCAGAGGGCTGTCACTGCTCAGACTGCTGGTGGTGTTGTTGTTGAGGTTTATGTCCTCCTCCGTGTCGTCCTCCTGCTCAATGTTTATGTCGCCAGTGGTTGGAGCCAAATAAGACTGTTTGAACTGTATAAACGCCAAATTTGTTTAAACGACTATGAATCTCCCGTTTTACTTGTCTGGATGACAAATAGTCGTCCAAAAAACGGCTCAGCCCAACCCAATTGTCATGCTCAAGAGGTGGTCGAATTGTTTGTTTGCAAACAATCTGAAAAGGGAAAAACCAATTTTGGATGAGTTACAAAAACCCAAAATTTGTATAAAACATTTATTTTATAAACCCAAAAATTGTTACCATTTTGACACGTTATTAGATTATTTTTTGGTGTTTAATTGCCAAAACCATGGATGGCCAATAGGAAATTTGATGAAATTTATAACTGTTTTCAAATAATATTCAAGGTTTTGAACAAAAAAACAAGACCTGAACCGCTCGCACCACAACATCAAAGGCGTAGGAATTGCCGTCAAAGATGCGGGTGCGCACCGCCTCCAAGTCCGGGTAGTGGAACAGCAGCGAGTCCACCGCTGTGCCGCTTGAGGTCGCCGCTCGTACGCCCTCCCACATGGTCGACGATGTTTGCAAATGGTGATGTCTGTGTCCAGTGGCGGCGCTGTCGCCGACTTGGTCAAGCAGTTCAAACTCGCACATTTTCAGTGCGTACGGTTGTCCGTCCGATTCCTTGCAAATTGGGAATTTTTATAATAGCATTTAATTGGGAATTTATAAAATTTTCTATAATTTAAAAATCCGTGCACGAAACCAACCTGTTTTTAATAGAAAATCCAAAACCCATGAACTTTTTTTTTCGACGAACCGGTCAAAAACCCGACCCGTCCTTTTTCTTTAACACAGACAAACTCAAATTCACATTTTACGACTCTAAACAGTTTCAATAGTGAACCTCGGCTTGGTCGTCCTCCAATTCCGACCCTTCCCCGGAAGTTTCGTTGACAACGGCCCAAAGACTGCACTTTCTGCCCCCGGCAATCAGAGTGGAGGAGCAGGCGAAGTCAATCACGTAAATCTGCGCAATTATTTGTATTTGTCATTTTTTGTCGAGAAAAAACAGTTATTACATTGTCCAATGTTGTGTAAAAGAGTTTAATCAGTTTGCCAGCCAATTGTTTAAGCACAATGAACTGAAAAGTGCAAAAAAAATATGTACAAAATGATGGTACGCAAATTCCATCAAAATTTTCAGTCAAGTTTTGCTTTTCATTGTCTCTTCCTCCGAAAAGAATTTTTAAATTAAATTCAAATAAATTTGAAAAGGTTTAGCCTCCTCCCGTCCCTCCCACCTGATTTCGGTCCGCAAGCAGCACACGGACGAGCAGAAAGTGAGCTCTTTGACCAGTAACTGGACACCCCTTCAGCTGCACATCCACTGGCGGTGGCTCGGCCGGATGGGCCACAACGAGGCTGGCCAAGTCAATGGACATCAGTGGGGCAGATGAAGCGGAGGCAGCGGTGCCGGGCTGGACGCAAGAGCCGCTGGCAAATGCACGGATTTTGGCATCACGAAAAGCACTAAAAATTTTAAAATTAAGAGAAAATGAATGATCCATGATAAATCCAAGAAATAGATAAATAAATCGCAATAGAAATGTTTCCAGAAACACATGAGCAGATCAGAGGGAATAATGTTATGAATATGGCCGTTATTTGTACAAAAGTTGACATTCGGAGAAAAACACGAGAATTTTTGTCTCACAATCAAAAGTAAATTGATCGTGAGATAGGATGGAAATGTAAGAGAAAAGCCAAATCCGAGTCAAACAAAATGTATGGCATGCATCCGGAAATTACCTGTAAATGACCAGCTCGCCCCTGTCGTCGACCACAACCGCCACGTCCCGTGCCTCCGATGCGCCGGCAATTTGCTTTTTCAGCGATGAAAACATCCGATTCAAAACACCGGTGGTCTGCAGAAGAGTTTCCTCTGAAAAACAAAGCAATACCGAATGCAAAATGGCTTGTACTGGTACTCAAATAGATTAGTTATTTATTTATCTTTTGTCGCGAATTTGTAAAAAATTTCGGAGTGAAAAGCGGACCTCCTTGGGCTATTTTACCATAAGTTTGGCCCAAGGTTGGAAAGTTTCGGCATATTGGAGTACCAAAAGTTGGCAAGTTTCGGCACATTGTAGCTGCGCCAAGACTCACCGGTGGAAGTTGCGGCGCCACCAATTCCTCCGCCACCCATTGTTGTCGTCGTCATTGTGAGCGGACTGGGCGGTGGGAATGTGACGCGCAACAGTTGCCGGTCCGCCATGCACACCGCCGCCACCGTGCAGCCGACCGCGTCCGTGCCAAGCGCCGCTTTTGTGCCGATCGCAGCGCTGCCGCTCAGCGTTCGCCATGCGTGGAATTCGTGGTGCGCACATAATTGGCCGTCGTCGTGCAACCGACTAATCAGCGCAAAATTTCCCTGAAATTGTTGTTGCAGCATATTTAATAGGAAAATTTAAAATTTTTATTTCCGAAAAATTCGGAGGAAGCTAAATTCAAACTAATAACAAGTTTTGTTTTTTTGCTGTGAATTTGAATGCAGTTTTTTAATCGAAAAAATAAGTGCCAAATTCTCCAAGAATAAGTAATCCATTGAATTTCATGTTTGGATGGACAATTTCGAACAAATCTGACAAATGGGTAAGTAAGTCTGACCAGCGAATCGTCCTGGTGCCGTGCCAAATGCACGTAGAAGCGGTGGATGCCGGACTGAGTGGGCACAGCCAAAAGCAGCAACTTGCGGCGCACAATGCACAGTTGGGTGCCCGGGATCAGCTTAACGAAGGGAAAAGGTGTTCGCAATTGGACCCAAATTTAGGCGCTTTTCCGTTTTTGTAGCTCTCCCGGCCACCATCTATAAAATTATACTTTTTTTCTTTCAACCATTGGAGGGATTCTTTTTTTGAATCCAACTTGAATTGTGTTCGAACTTTGAATATTGAGTCAATTTCCTGGCTCAATTAAATAGAAAAATGCATTAAAAATATCGAACCAGTGATTGTGAAAAATTAATGCATAGCGACGCGTCAATCAAATCGCGGTCAACAGAGTATTCATTGAGGAATAAATTCGCTCCTTCGGCACGCCTTAAAAATTGACAATTTTGAGTATTGATGAAAGAGAATTCTATTAGTAAGACAATCGGTCAAAAATTAGTTTAAAAAATTGGAAATTTAACCCAAGGACATAGTGGTTTTGGCACAAAAAGATTTAGTCGGTTGGCCAGTGTGAAAATGCATGCCATAAAATGAAGCGACTCTGAAGACCGCCATCACTGCTTGAAAATGAGCCGGCGGATGGCGGAATTTCGGCGGTGGTCAACGAACGGACAGGGGTATCTGAAAAAGGTAAACAAACCAATTTGGAGAAAGGAAAAGCACACTGTTCACCTGAACTAATTTTGATAATGCGCGAGTGTCGTGTCGGTCCAAAATAGGAATTGCTAAATGCCAATTCGGTACCACAAAACAAATCCATTTTTGGCTGTTTTGTCGGCAATAACCTGTCAAGAACCAAAGACTGAGTAGTGACACCGAAAATGTTTGTTGCAATTCAGTATTAAGTATTTCATACCAATACTTTCAAGATTTGTTCAAGCGCTCAAGTAAAACTGTACTATACCCGATTTTATGTAGGTCAAAGGCGTATACAACCAAAAAATAGGTTATTAAAAATTAAAAAACCGCCAAGATAATGAACAAAACAGAACGCCAAATACGAGAAGAAAACTTCAAAAAATTAATTTTCTAAAAAATAAAATTTTTTGGAATTTTCTTTTATCAAAAATATTGAATTTTATGCTTCTAGAAGAAATTATAGTTAAATTTGCAAAATTATTTTACGGTCGGTGTAAACTGCAATAAATTTACTGAGAGACACATTAAACAGTTTACCCAAAAAAAAAAACAAAAGCATTCATTTGAAATTAAGTGAAATGCCAACCCATTAAGGAATGAAAATGAATTTTTTGCTAACAGGCCCGTACTCAGAAAATTATCATAGAAAGAATTTCGAAAATCTTTTTTTTTGCTCATCGGATCAAAAAAAAAATTAGTAATGCAATTGAATTGCAATTAATTAGCACACACATTAAACGGTGGAATAAAATGAAAATAAAATAAGCAAAAAGTACAATTGTGTTGTTCATTTTAACTTTTCAATTTTGAGCATTTCTTTCGTTCATTGAAGTGCCTTACGTGCACGGGCTCGAAGACGTGCAAAAACGTCCTGAAAATAGTTTTTTAGTGCTTAAATATTTGTTTTTTTTTAATTCGCTTTTGACCGTGTCGCTAGGAAATTGGGTGCGGAAAGGCTCGTCAAATTTGCAGCCGATTGTGAAAGAAATTGTGCTGTTCAAGCATTTTCCTGAACGCCACAGGAACCTGAAAGGCAACCTAATGAAAAGCTGCTTTTTTAGAAAATTGAAATTTATTTTTTGGAGAAAATTACCTTCAGAATAAAAGTCCGGTATAATCCCGACAAAAAAAATTGAGAAAATGCCGGGGGCAAGCAATTAGAGAGATGGCCAAAGTACCAGGGATGGCCTTCCGAGGCCCAGAAATTTTCGGGAACGGGATTCCGGCTCCCCAACTTTTTTCGTTTTTCTGAAATCAGCAGTCGAAAATCGGAATTCCGTGCCATCCCTGCAAAATACTAACAACTCGACAAAATGCCAAATTTACATAACAAGTGAGTGATAATGTTGCTTGAGATAAAGATTTTTCCTAGACTCGAGATCAAAAAATCTAAAAACCCGACTCTCGACCAGGGAAAAACCTTGCCGTTTTTTTATTTCAAATATTCGAGAGCCCTATAACGACAAATTTACCAGTCCTCATCTCGCTTCTCCAGCTGATATGTGTAGTAGTTGAAGCTGTGGAGAGGGGGGAGTGTAAAAAAAATAAAAATCAAAAATTGTCCAAAGCATTTGTACAGTACCAAGCTCGGTGCCCCTGGTCAATGGAGGAGATGAATACGGTATGCGCCTTTGGGCACACCAAGTCACAGTACACCCGCTCATCTTCGCCATTGTCAAGCACTTCCTGGTACACGCAAAAATGGGCATTTAAAAGTTTAAAATCATTTATTTAAAGCACCCAATAGCATCCGTCCCCCTCGGCGGCCGGCCGCCCCGGCGATTCGGTCTCCGTGTCTTTGATCACAATGTGGCACCGGGCCGGGTCAGGCCCGGCCCGCAGTTGGCCGTCTGGCGTTGCACATTTCAACTGGCGATATTCTGCAATAATTTTGAAAAAAGAACATATGAGGCTTTAGCCATATGCTGAACAATGTGATCAGAGGCTATAAATCTGTATCAAATTTCGACAATTGATCCGAGAAGACATTATTTGTTTGGGATTTACTTGCCATGAACAATTAGGACATAACATGGGACTTTGGCACAAATGATCGGCCAATTTTTCAAATTTTTTGCTAACTTACGCGGATGGCTTCTAATCAACGTCACCAATTGTGTGCTGATCAGCAGCAGAAGCAGCAACATCAGTGAAAGTGGCAATTGTTGTTGTTGTTTTGCAGAGAAAGTCGTCGTCATTTTGCGCCAAGAAAATAAGATAATTATGAGTGATAATTATGGGTGATTAGCTAATTGCTCCCGCTGTGATTTTTTGGTTATGACAATGAATGCATTTGCGCAATCCGTCGTCCTCCCGTGCACTTTTTATGCGCCGCCGTCAAAACGAGGCGGAATTGCCCATGGCAATATATGTCCATTAGCTTACTAATTAGCATTAATTATCTCGCCTTGGGCTTGGGTGGGCGGCGTTCAACACACACACGAACTATTTCCGCTTTTGTCTGCCTCTCTGTTCTCCACCATTGGCCAGCTATTTCCACGTTTGTTCAGCTGCTTCTTCTGTGGCTTTTCCTTTGTTAGCATTGGGCCCGCAGAGATTGCAATGCGATTTTATTGTTTTTTTTGACGTGATCTATGACCAATTTTTTTTCTTTGGTTGATATACGGAAAATATAAATTCAGAAAAAATTTTGACAAATTAATTTCAATTGGATTTTCACAGCGATTTTTTTCAAAAAGAGTTTTTTCGCGATTGAAAGGAGAAGATAATTATTATTTTTCAGGTATTTTAATTTTTATTAATTAGTAAAAGGTTTTTTACTAATTTATTAGTCAACAAAAATTATTCACGAAAATAGAAAAACATTTTTAAAAATATTTTCTTCGAATTAAGAGAATAATTCTGGATTTTCCCGAATTTAAACTTTTTAAATTTAAGGTGACGGTTATCACTGACAGAAAATTGTTTACAAAATTTGCACAATTATTTTTACAAAAATTAAATTTAAAATTAATTTTTTTCAAATAAATAGAATTTTTTCGGCCGAGTCAATAGGCGCTTCCAAATAAAAAATTTATAAATTTAGGCTTCTCTCCATCATTTTCCTCCCTCCACTTTTTAATTGTTTAAATGCCCCGGGGCGTTTCTGTCACTCCCCCTTTTTTTAATTGATTGTTTCTGTTGCGCAATTACAAAAGTATTTGAAGGGCGGTGAAAATTTTATTTTTCTGTTTATCACTTATTCATCTTTTGGCGCTGATCCAAAATTGCCAAATCATAAACAAAATTTGTCATTTCCAATCAAAAAAAGGGCAAGTCATTTTAAATGGTGCTCATTAATTCCCAATTTTCATCCTCAATTCATAACTAATATTATTTTTTTTTTTTTTGCTGTTTTTGTTTACCGCCAATTCTCACCGGCGGAGCATTGGGGGTTGGCCGACATTTGCGCCGCAGACACTTGCGCCGCGACATTTGCGCCGCCCAGCCAAATCGACACTTGCGCCGCAGACATTTGCGCCGCGATTTTTGCGCCGCAGACATTTGCGCCGCGATTTTTGCGCCGCAGACATTTGCGCCGCGATTTTTGCGCCGCAGACATTTGCGCCGCGATTTTTGCGCCGCAGACACTTGCGCCGCCCAGCAAAATCGACATTTGCGCCGCTTTAATAAATTTTAATTTCAACAATTTTATTGACTAAAATTTCAAAAAAACGCCTAACTAAAGAAAAGCATTAATCACAGAGATAGACATCTAATTTCCTTTCTTTGACCAGTGCATACATCACAAACTTTAAAAAATTAAAGGGAGAATTTATATTGGACAAAGCTGGCAACAGATTCTTGTTATTTGATTCTCGTACAACGGACCCTGAATTGGCCACCTTTTTTATATTTGCCACAGACAATGGATTGGCAAGACTTAAAAAATACAAAAATTGGTCGGGAGATGGAACATTTCAAGGTTGCAAAAGTATGATTTTTACTCTGAAAAAAGTGTATTTAGTGTGTCGGCCAAATTTTTTGCAATTGTATACAGTAAATGCTTTAATCGGGCATGTTTCTATACCAGAAGCCTACATTCTTATGCAAAACCGTAATTCGGACACCTATGGATTAAAAATGAAGAAGAATATCAGCAAAACAGACTGCGACCATTTGAAATTGATGTGACTCGTGGCCTTGCAGATCGCCCTCGTCAAAAAAAATATGTCGAAAATGATCAGACAATAAGGAGGCTTATCATTGCCTATGATGCCAAGGAGAACAAAAACAATGATGATTTGATCAGACACATTCATGCCCTTCAATACCGCCTAGGAATGAAGGGATTTGAAGAATGGAACTAATTTAATCAATTTAATTTGATTAAATATCTTGTTGAAATTAAAATTTTTTAAACGCGGCGCAAGTGTCTGCGGCGCAAATGTCGCATCACGGCATTGGGTGGGGGTGCACCCCACCCAAAAAACCAAAAACGCTGTTAAAATGAACCTAAAAATTGGGAACCGGCCACTTTGGCGCAAGACTCTATATCATTTTGATTTCACAGCAAAATTAAATAATCTTGGTATGATTTAAGTGGCTTGATAGTGCCTATTAACCTGCAAAGTTTCAAAAAATTTAGCTGAGAAACAAAAAAGTTATGGCCAAAAAACCTCAAAAAATTGCATTTTCCTGGCCATTTTGGCGCAGCGCGCCATATCTTTTTTAAAACCTAATATAATTTTTTGAAATTTTGCAGGCTAATAAAGAACATTTAATTTAGACCTATTGATTAATATCAACATTATTTTATTTGGTCGAATTAAAAAAAAGTTATGAATCTTTAAACTTGTCTGCGCCAATATGACCCCGACCCTAAAAATTCTTAGAATTTTATTTTCCAAATAAAATTCGCGGTGAAACCCTGTAAATAATTTTTCTCATTCCATGATTTAATTAGTTTTTTAGCTGATTATGCCTAAAAATTATTTTTTGAATTCTAGGCGCATTAATATTCCCGCAGTTCCCACTGTATAGGCGCGCCGCAGAAAATTTTTTTAATTTGGCAAAATTTGCTAAGAAGAATTGCTCAAAATTTGACCTTGCCGAATTTTTTTAAGAAAAATTCCTGGACCATTTTTACTCACATTTTTTATCTTCCATTTTGAATTTAAAAATTTATATTTATTTTTATTAGCACCCATTTTATTGTCATTTTTTATTCGATTACAAATTCCCGTGCCATTTTTGTCTTTTCAATAACAAAACTTAATTAGTTCGGTTGTTGGCACTGCTTGTCTGTGATGTGCCCATCTGCTGTTTGTTACATATTACAACAAACATTTCTTTTTTTACAGTTCTATATTTGGACAAAAATATACTTTTAATATTTTTCAATTCCCATTTAATTTAAAATAATTCAAATTAAAATATTTTTGTTTTAATAATTCTTCTAAGCCAAAATTGGCCATAGAAAGCAAAGAAAAAATATTTTTAAATTATTATATTATTTATTTTTCTCTTCATTGACGTCAGATGTTCTCTATTTTTTCGTCATTATGTATAATTATTTTGGGAATTTTGACGCACAAAACGCCTTATGATAAATTTCTTTTTGTTGTTAAAATTTGGCATTTTAAATTTCGGCATAATTTCGTGAAATTTTTCCTTTTTTGGCACTCTTTTAGCTATCAAAAAATCATATGGACATTGCACTTTCAGTCGCTCGAGAGTCTCGTCAAATTCTTTCTCGATTATGAACAAAACTATTTAAATTTATGGGTTAAAAAATAAAATTTAATGCATTTCCGTTTATTTTCATCAATTTTCCTCATAAAATATTTTCCCTTTATTATTTTCTTTTGAATTAAATTTATTATCTATCATCACCAAATTTTTTAATTTATTGGTTAAAAAATAAATTTAATATTTTGTAGTGAATTTTCCTCCTAAAATATTTTTCCCTAATTATTATTTTTAATTAAATTTATTCGGCCTTTTAATTGATGCAAAATCTCCCCACATTTACCACTGTGTATAATTTTATCCACATTTCTTCTTTTTTAAATAAATATTTATTCTGTCACTGTTCTCTCCCCTCCCTTTTTTTGCACATTTTCTCTCCCCAAATTCGCCCATTTTTATTACTCATAATCAATTCGAATTTTATTTGTGTGAATTTTATCATTTTATGCAAAATTTGCTCAATGAATCATCAGCTTACAAAACTCTCTTTCTCTCCTCTCAAAGCCAAAAAATGACCAAATTCTTCGCTTCAACACAATTTTCACAGACCATCATAAATGGATTTCATCACTTTTTAAATTTGCAGCCGATTTAAAATTAAAAAATAAAAAATTATAAAAAATCCAAAAATTCTTTTGCCTTTGTTTCACATGCGGACACATGTTTTTCCCATTTAAATAATATGCTAACACAATGTTGGCTTCACATATTCACATAAGCTGGCCAAAGCAATTAGGCATAAGAAATAATTTCTTGCCAAAAACGCGGTTTTTCCATTTTTTCACTGCGTATTTTTGCATTTAAATTCCATTTTTTAAAATTTATTACAAAATTTTTCGGCTCTTTTAATTAAATTTTCGAAAAAATGATTAATCATCACACAAAAAATGCTTTTGGCCCTTAATTTTTGAATTTGTTAATACAAAATATATTATTATTTCTGTCCCCTGCTGGGGAAACGGAGTTTCCCAATCCAAAAAAATTGCTTATTTTCTCAGCTTTTTAAAGCGTTTTTTCGGCATAGGCTTGCTGAAATCCAACAAATTTTCGATTTTTTTTCTCTAAAACTAAAATAGTCTTCCCCCTTCTGCTGATAGAAATGAATTTTCACGAATTTAGTGACCTTCTCCGTTTCCTCCTCAAATGTGTTCTGTGAGTTGGTGAAATGTCCTCGGCAACACTTAAATTAAATTTTATTACTTTGATTACATTTCCTCACCATTCTTATCAAATTTCATTTAAATCTCTCATAAACAGGGCAGTGACTAATTTGGTCCAAAATTTGATAAACTAAAATGGAATATTTTAAAACTAAATATTTTAAATTCAATTTTTTTTAATTTTATCATTTTAATTTGTATTAACAATAATTTCAAATTGCAAATACCATTTAAATTATGCTATTTTATTTATTTTTAGTACAAATTTAAAATAAATTTTAAAATAATAATAAATGAAATATCATTATTAATTTTTTGCTATAATTATTTTATTTACGAAATTATTATTATTTAATTATTTCTCTTAGGAATTATATCATTGTTTTAATTCTTTTGCTTATAAAATTATTATTATTTATGAAAATTGTTATTAATATTTTAATCTATTAATATTTGAATCTTATATAATTGTTATTATTATTTAATTATTTCTCAATTAAATAAAATTAAATTTTCCAATTCATTTTCATTTCACTTAATGAATCCATTCATTTAATCTGTCATCATTCCATTTGTTCATTTCCTTTTTCTCGAAATGACAACACAAAAAATGAGCTGTCCTCGCCTTTCCCCCCGCGGCGGTTCCCTTTTAATTATAAATAATTTTAATAGTGAAAAAGAAATTGGCCACGACATTGGCACGCCATTAATTAGGCTCGCCTTTTTTTATTGTCATGACGACCATTTATTAGGTAGAAAATGAATTAACAATATAACTTAAAAATTGACATGTTCAGAAAATTTTAATTTGAAATACTTTTTTTTTTGTATAATTTTAAATTTGACTAATTAGCATTCATTATTAAACAAATAAAAATTGATTTTTATAGGGAGAGAATTTCCGTTCCATTTAATAATTTAATAAACCCAAAATGTCTTCATCAACTGCTGAACTGAATCCGGAAGATGGTGGTCATCCGCCACAGAACACCGCCGTGGCCATCGAGCAGTCGCAACAGGTGGGGGCAATTAAGCGGGGCAATGAATGGGTAATTAATTGCTACTAATTGGAGGTGGTGGGGTAATTAAGAGGAAGACGATTATGGATATCCATATTGAACTGATCATATCTATCGATGTCTTTAAAACAAATCATCGGACTAATAATTCGGCTTATTAAATTTAGGATTAAGCCTCGACCCGATGCGGGAAATTACTAATTTCGTCTATTTCACTCCATATTAGGGGAAATTGTGTTTAAATGAGTTTCTGAGACTTTTTGCCTTATAAAAAGTTTCCTTTTTTCGACTGTTAGGCTTAGGATTAGGCTTTTTTGAGAAATTCCTACCCGACGAGGGTGTTCCCGAAATTTTTAAAATTTCTCCAACCAATCTCGACAAATTTTGTCGAGGAATTTCCCTCCACGATTCCCGACTTTTCCCTCCCCAAGGGTCGGAGCTTAACCCTAATTAAATCCTCAGGCCATCCATCCGCCGGCACAAAGCGGAAGCGGCAAAATTGCCGCGTGGGCATCGCCGAACGCGGACGACACGGAGCCGTACGGGTGAGTAATTAACATAAATAATTTTTTAATTTAATTTTAAATAATTTTTTAAATGTTTTCAGAATTTGCGCAAAGATTCTGATCGTTCTGTCCTACATCATCACAATCATCACTTTTCCGATCTCCGTGTTCATGTGTATTAAAGTAAATAATTCAAAGAAAATATAAATAAAAAATCCCCTAATTTCAATGCTTTCAAATAAATTTTCAGATTGTCCAACAATATGAACGAGCGGTGGGTAATATCCAAAACCCATTAGGGAACCGGGGGAGAGCAATTATCAGTCATTAGTGTTGGGCTCGTGAATATCTCTGGCTACCTTTATGTTACAGTTTTATTTATTCCGTTTTTCTGAATTTTACCCCTTTCCCCTAATAAGTGCGTTGGAGACTGTCGGTCTCGAGCCTGAACTCGAGAAAAGTCTCGGTCCTTTGGGATCTCGATCTCGTATCGAGTCTCGGGAAATTTCGGTCTCGAACAGCACAACTTTCATTTCCCATATACTCACTCCCCCTCACCCACCGCAAAATTCGATTTTCCAGGAATTTCTATTTTTGGGAGGGTTGTGATTTTTGGGATTCATTTTGACCCACATACATCAGTGTTTTCATACTCCCTCAATTTTTTTCTAAATTCCAAATTCAGGTGATTTTCCGTCTTGGCCAACTGAAGAAGGGTGGAGCCAAGGGGCCTGGTTGGTTTGGTTTTTGTTAATTTTAATTTTAAATTATTTGGAGGCCTTTTCTTCATCATCCCTTGCATCGACGAGTGAGTTTTAAAATTCAAAATTTAAATAATTAAACCGAGCGATAAATAAAATTAATTGATTTTAATTTTTGATTTTAAATTGTACAACACAGGTATCGTAAAATCGACCTGCGCGTGGTGTCCTTCCAAGTGCCGCCCCAGGAAATTTTGTCCAAAGACTCAGTCACTGTCGAAGTGGACGCGGTCAGACAAATGCCATCAAAAATTTACCAAAATTTTTGCAAATTTTGAAATTTCATTATTTCTTGAGGCAATCCTAATGAGATCAAATCCTCTGTGTTTAATTTTGTATTGACCAAAATGACGAGTTGAATTATTCATAATTATATTGTAATCAATTCCGGAATTTAGACGGCGCCCTTTTTAAATCAGAATTCTGGTACCTAAAAAATTTTCAAAAATTCGAAAAATCGGAATTCCTACATTTATTTGTTAGGCTATTAGTGAATTTTTCGTCATAATTTACTATTTTCCAATCAAAAAATTTAAACTAAATTAATTTTATTTTTTGCTTTAAAGTTGCCTTCTCTCTTTCCACAGGTGGTCTATTTCCGCGTGTTCAATGCCACCATTTCCATTGTGAACATTGAGAATTCGACCGGCTCCACCAAATTGTTGGCACAGACAACGCTGCGCAATGTTTTGGGCACCAAAACGCTGAGCGAAATGCTCAGCGAACGCGAACACATTAGCCACCAAATGCAGGCAAAGTGATTGGGAAACTCGGATAACCAAGCAATGTTTGATCAGTCCCAGTCCGATCACTTTCTAGCTTCATAGGAAGGAATAAATCAATCGCAAAATGCCGATGGCAACGAATTGATCAGTTTAAGTCTGATCATTTCTTGCCTACTACTTGGGAACAAATTCAAGCGAAAAGTGCCTAACCGTGGCGGACCGAAAATTGGTCTTTGATCATGCCACCGGCCAATTTCCGATCAGTCCCACTGATCAAACAGCTTTTGGATACAATTGGATTGCTAACCAAATAAATCTTAATCTGATCGCATTTGTGATCAGTCTGTCCGATCGGCTTAATTCGAACTCTTGGTCAATTTTGTTCCCCAGCCAAACCATCTGCTGGCCATTAAAATTTATAATAATGATTTTAGGAAGTGCTTGACGAGGCCACCGAGCATTGGGGCGTCAAAGTCGAACGTGTGGAGGTGAAGGACGTGCGCTTGCCGCGCGAAATGCAACGCGCAATGGCCGCGGAAGCGGAGGCGACACGCGAAGCCAAAGCCAAGGTGGGGGGGGGGGATAAATGGAATGGGAAATGATCAAATAATAACTGAGAATTGAGATAGAATGATGATAGGTGATCGGACTCGTGAGAATTCTAATCTCCCATTGAATATTTTGAAATTGGTCGGGTAAATAAATGCCAAGAAATTAGCCGATTTTCACCAATACTTTTGCCAATCGGTGTTCATCTGCTTGTCATTCAGCTTTAAAACATTGACCATTTAAATGAATTTAAAAAATTGCCAAATTTTCAAAAAGTTAAAAAATCTTATGTCTTTTTCTACCCAAAAAGCGTTAATACAAAAAAAAAAAAATTTATTTTCCTTTTAGTGCCTATTCGAGTGTTTTAATGCCTATTTTTTGTGGGGTGGGGGGGGGTTTGCCTTTTTAGGTGCCTATTTAGCGTTTTTTGTGCCTAAAAATCCCAGCCCGAATTACTATTATGAATCGGGGAAATGCCAAGGAAATCCGCCAGTTATCTCCCAACAAAACTTTTGCCAAACGGTGCCCATTAGTTTCAGCTTTGTATCATTTAAGTCAAATATATCATTTCTGATCACTGATCTCCGCTGATCAGTAATGAATGCTTTCTCGCGCAGGTGATCGCTGCCCAGGGTGAGCAGCAGGCGTCGCGCGCGTTGCGCGAAGCGGCACTGACCATCTCGGAGACGCCGACCGCGCTCCAACTGCGCTACCTGCAGACGCTGAACGCAATTTCGTAGGGCGGCGGGGGGAGGGGCAATTAAATTTTAAATGGTATAATTAAATTGAATATTAAAATTTTGATTTTCCAGTGCCGAGCACAATTCGACCATCATTTTCCCGTTCCCGATTGACATTCTGTCCGCCTTTATGCAGAACGGTGGACGAACCTACGCCACACAGACCCCACAACAACAGGTGGTTGCGGCAATTAGCGGAAAATTTAATCCAAATCCATGGATTTGACTCTTCGAGAGTTAGTACCAAGCCGAGACTCGGCCTCACCGGGTTGAGTCATTTGAGTCCCGACTCAAACCTCGCTTCCCGAGACCCAGGCTTGGCTGGTCCGTTGGTTTTTAAAAATTTTCAGCTCAAGTTTTCGGATTTTGAACTCGGATTAATCTCGGGCCATCTATACTTTCGGGCTAAAATAAATACACCCAAAATAAGGAGTGTCAAATGCCGTTCTCGGGTCCTGACGAGTATTGGGCTGATCTCCTCGGTCCGCAATTTGTGCCTATCTGATTTATATCTGGCTATAAATTCGAGGTGTTTCGGTCTCAAAATCGGGCCCGATCACTCCGTCCCGAGTCCCAGGCCAAGAATCCCGGGTTTTTTAATTTATTGTTAATTAAATCAAAAGGTCAACAATTTCATTCCCGACCAACGCGACGCGGCATTCGCACCATAAATTTGTAGTAAGACATTGGACAATTAAATGATGGCACTCTGAAATGAGCACTTTTGTGATTTGTGTTGATTAGTCTTACACATTGCTCTTTGTGTTGTGAATTTTTATTTTATTTTAAATAATTAAAAATCAGTGGCCTTAATTTTTCTTCTTTTGGATTTAAAAATCATTTTTTCAAACCGTCTCCATGTTTAGTTCAAATATTGTGATGTATATATAGTAGTATTAAAATTTTCAACTTTTTTGAAATGCCAAATTTTCAGGTGCCATTGCTGAGCGAAGGACAACACACTGTCCCGATCAATTACGAGTGAGTTTGCGGCCATAAATATTGTGAGGAGTTCTGCTGATGCTGTTCGGACAAGAGTTATCAGGATGATTTGAATGGTCACATTTCCACAAAATTATTTTATTTCTACAATTTGCTGATCACTGATCATTTCTATTCGCAAATTAAAATTTTTCATCAACCCAAGAGTTTGACAACTGATCTTGATCTGTTCTCTTATTAATTGTATGTTAGGATATGAAGAACTGTGGACGAGCAGCTTTAAAAAAAATATATTTTCCGATTCAACCGAATACAACAAATTTAGGCGGCAATTTAAAAAAGTGGGCGGTTCACATAAAAGAATTTGTGAAACGGAAAGACGACCGAAAGTGGGGGGGGGGGGGGCTCCATTTGCTACTGAAGCGGCGGGCAGGCACAAATTTTGAAATAGACAAAGAATGGGTAAAAAAAATTGCCCCTCGTCGGAGATTACGATTTGCAAAATGAATAAATAAATATGCAACAAAATCAACTCATTTTTCTTTTAAATGTGCATTTATTGTAATTCAACAACTGAAAAATGAATGAATGGATATACAAAGTGCGCAGGAATCGGCAGAGAGAAGAAGCACAACAAAAAGGTTAGGTAAGTTGGCCGGTGGCTGAGAAAATGTCACCGATCGGAGGAACAGATAAAATGGAATGTTTGTTTGACCTATGATGAAAGGAACGGACGGACAGTCGGGGATTTTTGCTCGCAATCCCCTGCCGATTTGCTGCTGGGAAAACGGGATCATCACACTCTTCTAACAGCACAAAAAAGTGAAAAGCAAGTGCAAATGATTTTGAATTAGGGGTTAAAATATTTTTTTTGGCGTTATGATTTGAAAAAAACGACTGATGAAATATATTCCGCATCCAAAGAACGCCGGCTTGAACATTATGCACTAATAAAACTTTTCATTCGTAATTGCCGTTTTGATCGTCCAGGTCTCTGTATTTTTCAGCTCCAAAGGGTGCCTTTGTTTAAAGGGGATGGCTCTAATTCAGTAAAAATGTAATTACATACGCGTAAACATTGATTGGACGCGTAAACTGAAACAGAGTCGTTGTTTTCTGGGAAAAGTGTTAATAAACTATAGGATTGTTGAATTAGTTTGGAAAGATTTTAAGTCGGTAATACGAAGGAGAATACCTAATCCTAACAGAAAGGTTCATCTCTAAATTTTTAGACTAGACATATTTTTTTACGAATTTTTTCTCCAAAATGATGACAAATTCAGCAAACGATACAGACGACAACGAAATGTCACCGGACAAAGGCAAGCAAAAATGCCGAAAACCTTGCCAATTAAAAAAGATTAATTGACATCCCAACTCCCTTCAGCTACGAACATTACTCATCAGTCTTCCAATGGCAATGACACGGATGGTGGTGAACAGTTTGGACAACGCCAACAGACTAATGCGTTGATTCCAAGCGGTTCGGCATTTTTCATGTTGTCAACATTGCTGTTTTCAATTTTCAGGTGTGATTGGACGCACTGTCAGTGAAGCGGCCATTGAAAACGCCGAGGTGGAGAATCAGCAATTGACTTTGTCACGAATGCAAAGTGTCAACGGCAGTTTCGAAAAAATTGGCGATGAACCGAACGAATTCGGTTGGCACATATTCCGAATTTTGATTTACCGAACCAAAAACATTGCTACAATTTTAGAAGCCATTGGAGTGGCCGATGTTCTCTCACCAGTGGACCATATGCAATTTGTATGTTCAACCATCCATCCATTGCTGAGAGACAAATAAATATTGGTTTGTTCTCTCAAAAGGGTCAACAGAATTCGGCACAATTTGACAATCCATCGGCGAAGAAGACAAAAAGTTATGCCGAAGCCGTGCGATTCGAATTGGCTGACGGAGGAAACAGTGACGAACCAATTATGGAATGGGAGGGACAGCAGA
The DNA here is from genome assembly GCA_004148225.2 of Heterodera glycines. Lineage (NCBI taxonomy): Eukaryota > Metazoa > Nematoda > Chromadorea > Rhabditida > Heteroderidae > Heterodera > Heterodera glycines. Next base: position 11,708,569 of record CP049711.1, on the reverse strand, counting down.
ATCAGCGGGAGAACTCAACGCATGACGACGGCACTCTATCGGACAATGGTAAGAAAAAATGGGGTATTTATCTGTCACCAGACTTCAAAAAAATTTATACGGGTAAACTGGTTTGGGTTTTTAGGGTCGGGAAAACGATTCTTTCGGATCCTGAACCCAAACTCGAACAAAAAGTCGAAATTACCCCACTTGGTTTATGCTGACAATAATTAGTTTTAGTGCATTCTTTGCAACCTGTTGCGCCCACCGTCACTGAATTTGGAATTGATTTGTGTCCAATTGTTTCTGCAAAACAAACTGGAGACGATTTTGGTGTGCGGAATGTTCAGCAGCAAGTAATTCAGTGGCCAACACTTTCAGTGTGTAATTAAACTAAACGTTTCAGGACCAAAGTCGTCGCAACGACGAATCAGACATTGGACAAAAAAAATGTTTTGCCTCATTGGAAATCCATTGGACTGATAATTCGAAAGAGCGTTGTGTCGTCAAAAAGTACCAATTCTTCATGGTGACGGACAATGAGCAGCATCAAATGAATTCCGCTGCTTTTGCAACTTCTGAGCGTTGTAACCCAACGGTCGCCCAAATGACACAGAAGATTTTGTCGGAGCATTTTGAAACACCAATTGACAAATTGATTGCACAATTTGAAATGCAAATGCAAATTCGCGACCATGACTTTGATCCAGTCGTACAGTTCTTCGACATGGAAAATAACTGGTCGACTGAATCAGTCAAACATCGTGGTTCATACAAAGTGCTGCTCCATTCAAAAATGGACACCATAAGTGGACGTGGATATGAAGATGTATCCAGCAAAATGGACAACCGTGGACCACGCCAGCATGACGAACAAATGTAATAATCCTTTTAAAAGGGGGGCTCATTGTCAGGATAATGTCATATATTTGTTTTTTGGTCAACCGTTTATTTAGCGGTCGCTTTCTTCTCTCCGAGGTGAAGGCGCCTCTCGCCAATCTTTACGATGTTTCAACGGACAATTTCGTCACTTTGAATGATCATGGATTTGTCAACAAAATGGCCAAAAACTACAAAAATTTGACAGTGCAGGACAGGCCAAATATGCGCGAAGAAATCATTGAATTTGAAAGTTTTGACGATTTGAAAGAACGCACCAAAATATTGGGCCTTGATCAGAAAGTTGTTAATACAATCATAATAAGATTTTGTTTTGCTTTTGTTACAGTTGAGTGTGATCAGCCAACTTGCGCATTTTGACGATGTCAGTCCCCTTGGTCAATTTTTACAAAAAGCGGCAACTCAAACCGAACGTGGCAACTCATTTGGCTTCATTAAAATTGTGCCAAAAACGGTAGAAATAGGCACTTTTTACTCATGAAAACTTATGTTTGCAGACAATTTCACTGAAATTGGGCCTCCCAAAAATGCGTGACATCATTCTGCAGCAGTTGCCTATGAACAATGCCACACATTTTGTCATGTCGGCATGCTATGGGTCAATTGTGGCAGGGATCGTGACTTTTAATGAGCGCAGTGCCGCCAATAAAACCGACATTTCAAATGCGAAAAGGGTCTTGAAAAGGGCATAATATTTTTCAAATCTGTGTAAATTCGTTCAAGATTGTTCGTAAGTTTCTGGCTGGGCCTGGACTGAGTCCTTCGGACAAATCATTCGTCTCTCATCTGAATAAATCAATTTCGTGCAGTGTTTTCGTTGACCCTTCGATTGGAAATTGCTTGACTGATTTGGTTCGTTTTAAGCGAATTGTCTTCATTTTAAAAAATTCCAATCGGACTTCGTTCAGGATTTTTTCAAAGGGCTCAATTCTTTTGCCGATAAGTGGGCGGCTGCTAAAGACACAAGACATCCGACTCCGATCAGTTTTTCGTTGGTCCCACTGTCTTCTATTATCGACAAAACCCGATTCAATCCCGTCTCTACTCATATGATCGGTGATTTATTTATAGTTTTGATTAGTCTTAATTATCCCAATGATCAAAAGGTGGACGACAGTTTGATTGGTTCTGTGGCCATGTGCAAACTGTGAATGATTATGAATGGCAGTTGCGGAAAGTCCGTCAATCATTCAATGAATGTTCTCCCATGTTAACGTTAGATTTTGGCGCTTTGTTTATTTTCAAAAATTGTTTTAGTAATGGGCAGTTGGATCACGCCCAACAAATTTTTGAACAGTTGGAAGCGGGCAAAAATATTTTTTACGATTCGTTGAAAGGTTTCATCGTGGATTTGCGAATGTGCAAAGATGAACGTCAGAAGGAGGCCATGGTGCAAAGTGCAGTTGAGAATTACGTGCAGTTCTGTCAGTCCGTTAGTGATTTCTTTGAAGAGTTGGTGAAAGAGAAGAAGGAAATGGTCAACGAATTGAAGCAAAAAGGCAAATTCTTTTGGAATATTCCTCATAAAAAGCATTTTACTTATTATTTAAGGCGTCACTTACATTGGTCGGGCCACGCGCCAACAATTGGACTCGCATTTTGCTCTTGATGACTCCAATTCTTCCGTTTTTCATTTTGTTCTGTTGAGAAATTCGATTCCGCCGGTTCAAAACCAACAAGATTTTTTGTTATGCCTTGGCAAACTTTACGAGTTAGTGTCACGTGGAAAATGTACTTTTGTCGATTTGGATGTTCTTCGGGATGGCGAAGAAGCGCAGGCGGACAAGGGATTGCCGGAGAAAATTCGCTCATTGGACGGATACCCAAACTTTGGAATGCGCCTGATCAAAATGCGTGGGAACAAATTGTTGTCGGATGATTATATGGCAGAAGAGGAACGGAAATTGCAATATCCAATTGCTCGGGTTGGTTAAAACGGAGGAGGGAGCGGTATTGACCCATAGCCAAAAAAAGAAAATTTAAAAATGGAAAAAAAACAAAAAATTTTTTATTTTTGAAAAAATGTTTTGAAAGTTAAAAGTTTTTTTTTAATTTTTAAGTTTTGTTCCATGCAGTTTAATCATTTATAAGTTTTTCAAATTTTAAATAGCCAAATAATTGGGCTTGGGGTCGCAGATCACGAATCCGGCATCTCTATCTCATTTCATAGATTGAGAACATCCGACGAACAGAAGTTGGAGCAATGCATGAAGCTGATCCAAAGGACATCCAGGCTTGCAGTTTGCCATGCTCTTTCTGCGAAGGCTATGGTGGAAAATGCCCGAACACTGACAATCTGTGGGTGTGTGATGATTGTTGCGAAGCATTGACTTTTGTCAAAATCGAAAAAGTAATTAATGATGATTGATAATATCAGAAAAAAATCTAATACCTATTTAAGGCACAAATTACGCATTTTTTTTGCGCTTGTGGAAAAACGCCGGTGGACGGATTTTCGTTTCGCTGTTCCGATGTGGAAAAACATGGAACTGAATTCAAGCATTTTGGTTCTGAAGCATCACTGGAAAAGGAATTGGATCGGTTGAACAACAAAGGCATGCTGACCTTTTTGCTGCTCGGTGAGACGGGTGTTGGCAAATCGACGCTGATCAACGCACTCATCGCTTACCTGAAACATGCGACGTTGAAAGAAGCGCTTGAGGTGATTGTGAATTTGTTTGGGCTGTTTTTATTGGCATTATCTGCACCCAAAACAGGCGAAAGAAATTGATTGGGTCATACCGGCCAGATTTTGTACGGGTCGTTATGATAGCGAAGGGAATCGGCAGAGGATTGAAGTGCGACTGGGCGAGGAGAGCAAGGAGGAGCGTCTTGAAGCTGGCGAATCGCAAACCAAATGGCCAAATGCATATGTGATCCCGTCAAAAGGTCGGTCCAAAACCGCTTTTTGTATTCTTTTAGTAATCATTACTAAAACTTTCAGATGGACACAAAGTCCGAATAATCGATGCGCCGGGCATCGGTGACACAAACGGCGTCGACGAAGACAACATCAACTTTGACAAGACGCTCAACTTCATCAGCACACTGCCTGAACTTCACGCCGTTTGCATTCTGTTGCGTCCCAACAGCCCTCGCGCAACACCCGCAATCAAATATTGCATTGAAGGACTGCTCACGTATTTGCACAAAAATGCAACCAACGTACTCACTATCATAAATTGGCAGAATAGATAACGATTAACACCTTTTTAGAACATTGTTTTTGTTTTCACCAACGCACGCGGGTCCAGTTATGACATGGGCAAGTTTTAACTATCCATTAAAGGAATTTATATGAAAGTAAATTTTCAGGAAAAACCGACGTTGTGTTGGAGAAAATTTTGGCTCCCATTGAACGAGCGCATAATGTTTGACTTTTTGTTTTTTTCATAAACGTGACTTCATTCAAGGTGTCAATTCCACTCCATCGGGACCGAATTTACTGTGTGGACAACGAAGCGTATGAGGCATTGTGCCTGATCAAAAAGGGCGGCATTAAATACGACCAAGAAGAGATGGACAATTTTTCGAGGAGTTGGTCCCATGCGGAGAAGCAATTCCAGCGACTGCTCCAGCACGTGTCCAAATTGGAGGCGCACCGCACGTGGGAAACCGTGTCGGTCAACGAAGCTCGTCGAACGATCATCGATTTGTCCGAACCCTTGGCACTTATCACTGGAAAGATTCAGGCAAATTGCCATTTATTATTATATTTTAATTTGTTAATTGCCATTTATTATTATATTTTGATTTGTTAATTATGCCGAATTTTTTCAGTCCAACCTTGATCGGATCAAAAAATACGAAGAGTCCATCAAACTCGGCGAGGAACAAGTGGAAAATGCTCCAACTCTTGAAACAATTGAATTTGTCCATTTGCCTTACCCGCGCACTGTTTGCGCCGCGGTAATTTATTTGCCATTTTGTTCCATTTGATCAAAGCCAAGTTTGATTTCTCCTCCCCTTTCGTTTCTCAACTAATTATATTTCTTTTTCTAACAACAAAACCCATTCATTAAGACATGTTGCACTTCAATCCAGCGTACACTTACTGGTGATGTCACGCTGTACATGAAGCACTGTCACGAGCATTGTTACCTGCAAAATATTACTCCAGAACTCTTTCCCAATGAGGGCTTGAAATATTGTTGGGCAATGAATGGAACGAACAATTGCACGGTAAAGTAACAGAATTCCAAAGTCTTACTTTAATCGTTTTAAATTAAAAGAACGATTGCTTACAATAAGTGTTAAATGTGCCATTTCTTCTTTTTCACTCACAATTAAGCCAATCCATTTTAGCAGTGTGGATGCGATTGGAGCGTGCACATGCACTACCATTACGAACAACGCCAAAAAACCCTCACCCTTGAGGAAGTCGAACAAAAACTCACTTCTGTCCATCGTGAGGGGTTGTCAACATTGGAAAATGTTCAGAAGCAAATGCTGGAAGAGCGAGGGACCATCTATCTAAAGGCACGTTTAAAGCATAAATTTTTAAATTTCATTTGGCGTGACATTTTTTAGGCCGCACAGTTTTGTGCCTTCCTGAAGAAATGGGCGCTGAAGCCGTACAATGACAGCATGGAGGCGTACATCAACTTGTCTATTAAGCAGGCAGAAAAGGTGGTCTCGGAATGCAAAGGAGAAGCGGATGAGAATCTGCATGAGGACAAACTGAAGGGACTTCGAGTCAGTCCGAGCGGAAAACAAATAAATAAAATTATCGAACTGATTGACTGTTAATTAAACTAATTAAAATTCAAGGAATCTCTCCGTCTCTACCGAGAGCAGAAGGAACTCATTGACAATGCAACTGCGGACGATTCCAATGGTCCAAATGTGATCACGGCTGAGAATGTGAAGAAGTTCTTCGATGAGTTGTGCGATTTGCCAGTGTTTGGTGCAGACATTCGACAAATGTTCGAGACAAAGCAAAAGTCCCGACATGAGCATCAGAAAGAGTACTCCGAGAAGAAGACCAATGTTGGGGTGAAGTTGAGGCCAACCAAAAGTGGAAAAGGTGAAACGGACAGCGAAAATTATTAAACCCACTGAACAATAATCCGATCCCTAATTAAGTCGTCCAACCGGAACAGTGCTGGAACGAAGAGCAGCGAAAACTCTTGAAGACCTACGAGAAGAAACAAAAGGAAATGGAACAGTTGGAGCGGGAGATGGAGAATGAGAATATGCTGCAACGTCGTAAGTACAGTAGAAAATGGGGAGAAGTACGGTAACAAATGGCGTAAAAAGCGCCATCAAAGAAAATTACAATTTTCTGTGTGGGAAGTGCGGGGAGCGCTGTGGTGGATAATGCTTCTCTGTGCTGTTTATTCATTAATAATTTCTTGTACCTTCATTAAGCAGCAACTGGAAATTACGCTGCTTATAACCAACCGTCCACGTCGTCATCCAGCAGTTCATTTTTTCGTAAGCAATTCCAAATTATATTTTTTTATGCTCCATAAATTTACAGAAAGGGTTCCCGTGCTCAATTATTTCTTCGGTTCGTCTTCCTCGCAGAATGTGCCGTCGTCATCACATGGCACACACTCGCGCAACACCAGCAATTTGTCTTCGACAAATTTCTCTTCTTATGGTGCTTGGGAGGATGACCGTGGTGTGCCGTCGAAGAACAAACAATGGCACAACCACCGGGGACCGAAGTGATCAAAGAAAGTGGCAAATGGGACGACAGAAAATTTTTAATGAGAAGGAGAAGAGCGGGAAAAGTGCTTTTGGACTCTATCATTTTATGAGCTTTTTAAATTATTACCATTTTACGAAAATTTGACACGTTTTATCATTATTTTTATTCCACTGACATTTTATTTCTTCATTTTGTTTTGCTTTTTGGATTAAATCAGACTTCTGACTGACCCTGCTTTAATCGGTCCGTTTTTCCTCTTCCATCCCGCCGTTTATCTCTTTTTTGTCCCTTCCTCTTTTTTCTTGCACTTCCTCCCCTTTTTCCTCTTGTCATCCACCCCCCCTTCCCCTCTTCATTTCCACTTTTTTCTGCTCTTGTCATTCTTATGTCCGCCGATCAGTCCAATTTTTTAACAATGGACGAGACAATGCTCTTTTTCCTCGTCCACTCGTCTTTCTCTGCTCGTCCATCCAACAACAATTGTTTTGTCGTCTAACTGCGGCGGGAAGACGGAAGAGAATGGGGGGGGGGGGGTAGGCAACGCACAAACACAGAGAGAAAGAGGGAAAATGGATAAACTTTTTTTCTGGGAAATTGGCCAACAATTTGGAGATGGATCAGCAGCAACGGACAAAAAAAGAGTGAAATGACCGGCCAAAACAGCATTGAAATATGGGGGATACAATATGCTAATTAATGTAATCATGTTCATATTGGAATGAGTGCGTAACGCTTGCGATGATCAATCACCCCATTGATCAGAGAGAAAGTGATTCCGAATTGATAGATGTTTTTGAATTGAACAGCTAGCAAAAGCGCTCGCTGATCAGCTGCAGCGCAAGGCATGCGCGAAATGACCCCTACCACAGAATGCTGATCACTGATCAGCAGCATTGTTGTTCCCTTAGCATAGATCCGATCGGATCGCTTTTGTTGAGTGTTTGTTTGTTTGTATGTGTACAATTACATTTTCTGCTGCCGCCCCCCCCCCTTTTCCCCGCTTGGGCGGGGGCCATTCGGGGACAACAATTAAGTTAGTGGTCGTCCCCCGCCGGTCGGTCATTCATCCCTTGCGGGGACGGCCCCCCTCGTCCCCGTCGTTGGTGGCGGCGGCAGCGGACCCCTCCGTCCGCCCCCGTCAATTGGCGGCCGGCGAGTTTCGGCGGGCGGAGTCGACGACGACGGTTTTTCCTGCCGGTGATTGTCCCGGCGGGAATAATTCGCCGGCAGCCGTTAGTCGAGAGTTTTGAGTCCCGAGAGTGGCGGCGGTGGCAACGGGGCGAGAACAATGGCGGCGCCGCCCGCCACCGTCGCGCAAAGGCAAAATGAAAGGGGCGGCGGAGGGGTGGCCAATCCAATGAGAATTGTTGTCATCAGTGTCCGTCCGTTGAAAAGGAGTGGTGCCCATGCAACACAACCATCAGTTTCAGCAGCAGAGGACCACCGATCATCGGCCGAGGAGGAGGAGACGGACAGCGGAAGAAATTTAAATATTTTCCACTAAAATTTTAGCACTTTTCATTTGTGAGAGCCTCTCCCCGGGATTTAAGTGCCCCGGAACAAAACGGTATCTTCAATTCCCAGAAATTCTATATCCCCCTGTTCATTTTCTAGGTTTTCTTTCCAAAAATAATCAAGCCTTTAATTAACAAAATTCCAAACAATAATTTTCTCATTTTTTATTCCAAAAAAATTTCATAAAAATTCTGAGAATTTTTTTTATTATTGTTTTTTCAAAATCAGTTAAAGCCGTCGTATCTTAACGCTTTATAAGGTGAGGAATAATGGCATCGTTTGAAGGGTTTTTGTACCTCGGGAAACTGAGAAAAATCGCGCGACTATCCATCCATTTTTTACGAAAAAAAAAAATTTTAATTTTAATTTTCAAAGTTAAGCCTCAAATTAGGCAAAAATTACGCTTCTTTAAACATACAAGAAATGGAGCTCCATCGCATTAACTTGTTCACACTTCTCACAACGACATTTTTGATGGCCAGCAGCCCATGTTTCAGTGATGAATTGGTTTGTTTTTAATAAATTTTAAAATATATTTTATTTTTAAAATTATTTATATTTTAGGCCTTCCCCCTGCGGTCCCAACGGTCTGTCACCGGTTTCTCCAGCGATGCGGCAAAATACCGTAACAGACTGTCCTCAATGTTTTCGTTCCAAAACTCGGCCCGAGAACCGTCTGCCGGGCCACGGCATGTGCGACAGCAGGTAAATGAACTGTCAAAGTGCCAACCTCAACAAAAAGTTTGACACCGGTGAGGAACGGTTTTCCGATAGTTTATCTGATCACAGGAACCTTGGAATTCTTGGCATTCCGTCCGCCGATGCGTTTAATTGAAATTACCATCACTAATTTGTAAGGACCGAATCCTTCTGTAAAGTGATCAGAAGGTCCAGTTACTGTGGTAGGGAGTTATCCTGATTTTGATCGCGATTAAGCCTGATCAAAAGTCGTATGGTTCGGATTTTGTTCAAGGCACTCGTCCAATCAAATTCCCCCCCCCCTTTTTGGCATTCAAAACAGACATTGATCATGGTCCTGCAGATTCTTAATGATTTATTTGTCCCCAATTTTGAGGGTGGGCGAAAGTTTAATGAATCGGGGACAAAATGCTTTTAAATTTCCATTTTTGCAATTGCTTAGCCCGGCAAAATGGACGGGTTCGGTGGCACCGCTTCCGGCGCAATTGGTGGCCCCAACAGCGACGCGGGCAGCATTTATTGGATGTCGCCGGACCCCAACTCGCCCGACCTGCAGGCGTGGACGGGTGCGAGCGGCGGCGGTGGCAGCGCGGTGGGCGCCGGCGCGCAAATGCCACAGCAGCAGCAACAGCCGACCGGCGGGTGGGTACTCAAAGGGCAGTGCTCGGAAATCTGATCACTGAGATTTGGGTAATCGGAATGATCAGAAAATGACCTTGGGTACGCAAGCCGATAAAGCCAGTGCTGTGAATCCCATCAGGGATGTGTCGGAATGCCGATTTCCGATTGCCAAATTTCTTGAGAGCGTCGGCACACGTCCCTGATGGGCACACAGCCGCCCGATATTTGCCTAGGCGATCTGACAGAAAAATTGCTGCATGCATTTCAAATCTGTGGTCCAAGAAATTCTTAAAAATCCTTTAGGGCAGCTTCTGTCCCTGGTCAAGCGGTTGGCGGCGCCTCGTCGTCGCCGATAATGAACGCCGCCGCTGTCGCCTATGGCATCCAACAACAACAGCTGCAACAAGCGCAACAATCACTTTTGGCACCGCAAATGCCATCGCAACAGGCGCCAGCATCGGCACAACAACAGCAGCAGCCAATTGGCATGGCATTGGCACAGCCCCAACAACAGCAGGTTCAGCAACAACAGCAGCAGCAACCCATGTCCATGATGCCGTACCAGCCGCAGGTGGTTGCGAGTTTGGCATTGAAATGCTTCCTGAAAGTGCCGGGTTTTCCCTGTGATTTTTGCCCGAGTTTAAGCCAACAGAATCACGAAAATCTAATTTCTGTCTCGGAAAAGTGCCAACAATTGTAAATCCTTCGAAAAGCAAACTTAAGTTTAAAAAAAATTACATTTTTCCCAAGGGTGGTGGTGCCGGTGTCTATGGCTACGGTGGCCAACAGGGCGGCTACGGTATGGGCGGCGGTTACGGTAGTTCTGCTTCTGGTGGTGGCCAAATGCCGGTGTCGCCGTACTCGTCCTACTTGGAGAAACAGATCAGCACCTATCCGTAATGCCTGATCAGCAAGTTCTGATCAATCAAATTCATTTTTAAATATTAAAATTTATTAGTAGGCCATTTAAATAATTTTAAAAAATTTCATTAGTAATTTTTAAAATTAAATTCCATTAGTATTATGATTTACACCCTCAACGAGTGCATTCCGTGCCAACGTGCCAAGCATTTGCTTGCTGTCCACTACCCGGACGTGCGTGCCCACTACTTGGAGCTGTCCGGCAACGAAGCGTGGCAACAGCAACTGCAAATAGACCTACAGTACCTGACCGGGGTAAGGCCCACAAAAAATACTGTGCCGCAAATCAGAGACCAGAGCTTAGGCAAGGATAAATCTATTTGTTAGAGATCGGTATCTTGAAAAAAAAGCCTGGGCCTCGGCTGAACCTAGGTTCCATCTTAGATATGGGTCTGGGTTTCCGGGACAAAAACCCAGTAAAACTTAGGTCCAGGAAAAATTTAGGTTACCAAAAAATGGCCCGGACCTGGGTTTGATCTTAGACATGGGCCTGGATTTCCGGGACAAAAACCCAGGAAAACCCAGGTCAGAAAAAATCCAGGCCTGGCTCCGGGTCCAGGCCGACCTCTACTATTTATGCAGATGTAAATTTAATAGCATAATTTTTAAAATAAATTTAATCCAATAATTTGAAATGATTTTTATAAATTTTAATATTATTTCATTTCAGGCCATCACTTTCCCTTACATTTTCGTTTGTGGCCAATACATTGGAGGTGATAATTAATTTTAGAATTTTTTTTTTAGAAAATTCCCAATTTTTTCAGGTGCCACTGAACTTTTTGAACTGCACGAGAGTGGCCAATTGCGGCGAATGGTCGCCCAATGTCTGAAGACGGCACCACCGAAATGAATGTGGATTCGAATCGGCGCGCTTATTGTTAAATTATTTGGCATTTTGTCCGATCGAATTTTTGCAAAATTTGCACAAACACAAAACTTTTCCTTTTTCTGGAGAACAACAACCTTATTGTACATTTTGTGTGTTTATTATTGCATTTCCATTAAAATTTTGATCAAAATCTTTTCAATTATTTTATAAAATTTTGATAGTTTACAGTAAAATATTGCAGATTTAATTTCTGGCGCTACTTTAAACAGGATGAAGTAAATGTTGTTTTTTACATAATTAAAATGAAGAGATAGTACGCCAAAGAGAGAGAAATTACAAAGAAAAAGAGAAACGACGAGATAGTACTAGGCTTTTCTCTGCACAGTGGGGCGTACCCATAGTGTTCTCTACACTCAAATTTGTTCAAAGTCATTTTCCGCCCCCGGCATCAGCATTTACTTCGTGGTGTTTGACTTTTTTTTTTTAATTTACTTCATTTGCATACCGATAGAAAAGAAAATTACGAACAAGTTGAAAGGTTTTTAGGAGCAAAAAGTGGGTTAGCAAAAAAGTTATGGACTGATGAAAATTTTTGTAAATTTTTGATAATAATTTATCGTATTGCAGATTTGTTTATCTTTACTCAACAATTTGCGGTTTAATAATTAAAGACGCTAAAAAATGGCACAACAGCAAGCGATAACGAAGAAGCGTAAAGCTGTGCAAGACGGAATTTTCAAGGCCGAATTAAACAACTTTCTCATGAAGGTTTTAACTTTTTAAGAAATTTTGTTTTTATAATAAATTTGTTGGATAATTCAAATATTTTTAAAAACCGTTATATTCTTTCAAAAAATAACCATTATGGCAATTTAGGAGTTGGCCGAGGACGGTTATTCCGGTGTCGAAGTGCGTCGTGCACCTTCCCGTACTGAAGTGATCATCATGGCGACGCGCACCCAAAGTGTGCTCGGCGAGCGCGGCAAGCGCATCCGCGAACTGACCGCACTCGTGCAGAAGCGGTTTGGCTATTCCGCTGGACAAATTGAGGTTTCTCTACTTCATTTTGTGTTATTTAATTTTTCTTACAAACTAAATTAGTTTTGTGACTTCACAACAGCAATTTTATTTGAAAGGGCTTTAATTTCGAAAATTAATCCCATTTGGATTGCATCTAAAAAACGTTTCATCTAGCGCTATTTCTTTGTTTTTATTCCCGAAAATACATCAGATTTAACTTAAACATAAAGTGACTGCAATAATCTCTTTGTATCCTTTTTAGCTCTATGCCGAGAAAGTGTCCAGCCGTGGGCTTTGCGCGGTGGCCCAATGCGAGTCATTGCGTTACAAAGTGAGCAAAAAGTTCAATTTCGAATGAAAGATTTGTGTAGATGAACCAGACCTATATACCCTATACACTTATCCGGATTCCACCTCGAATATTATAAGTCCTTTCTAAAAAATCAGTTGGTCGGTGGGCTCGCCGTGCGTCGTGCGTGCTACGGTGTGCTGCGCTTCATCATGGAAAGTAATGCCCGTGGGTGCGAAATTGTGGTCAGCGGCAAGTTGCGCGGTCAGCGTGCCAAGGCGATGAAGTTTGTGGACGGAGTGATGATCCATTCGGGTAACCCGGTCACCGAGTACATCCAAGAGGCGGTTCGCCACGTGCAAATGCGACAGGGTTTGTGTTTTAAAATATGGAAAAATATTTTGGGATCTATTTGAAAGATCGATTAAAAGGGTTTTCGGGTACCAAAAATACTTTTGAGTTAGTTTCCAATGCCATGTGATCCCATTTTTCTATTTTTTTCGCCTCTTTGTTCAGGCGTTTTGGGCATCAAAGTGAAGATCATGTTGCCGCACGACCCCAAGGGACAGATGGGACCGCGCAATCCGTTGCCCGACCACATCCAGGTACAATATTCTACAAAAACTGACACACGGAACCGCATAACTCGGGATGGATACAAACCCGAGGATTTATTTTTAGAAAAAAAAACTCCATACCTTTAGATTAGAGAAGGACGGAGAATTTGCTATTAAAAATCTAAAATTCTGGGTTTCCTAGACAAAAATAAAGTTTTGATACTTTTTCCTAAAATTGTTCCTTTTCCATGACAGGTCAAAGAGCCACCGATTGACGTCGCGCCGACCACGCCGTACTCGGAGCACCGCGAACCGATGACCACTGGCATGCCGCCCCAGACACAAATGCCGCCCGCCCATCAGCAGCAGCAGCTGCCGATGGTTGGCCAAGTGCCGCCCCCGGCACAGTTTTAATTGTGAGGAAGAATGATGGTCCTGATGGATGAGTGGGAGATGTTCAATTAAAATTTGTTATTTGTGTGTCATCGGCACAGACCACCCATTTTTGTTCCGTTAAAAATTCTTTGTTGTTGTTTTTGTTTTCAATGATTTTTGTTATTGCTGATGAAGCATCGTATTGAAACATGTCTGGAATATTTGAAACAAGAATATTTCTTGGGGCTTGATTTGACTACTTTTGTCCCTCATGAGCGTTGGGAATTGGCAAATTTGCCTCACTTTTGGCCCATTGTTTTGGGCTGCCTTTTTTCGTACATTTTGGTTTTATACGATTGCTTTCATTGTTTTCAGTGGTCACACATTCCGACGCAATTACTTCATTATTTTGGGATTAGTACCCAACGCTTTTCTTTTGCAGCTTTTGAACAATGAGCGGTGGCATTTATGGCGGAGGTGTGTGCCTTCCTTTTGCAATTTATGTTTTTTGAGAGTGTCCAACATTTGTTGTTCCTTTTTCAGATGACGTCGGTGCATTGGTGTTCGACCCCGGCTCGCACAGGTTTTGATGGGTGATGGGTGCGCAAATTCCGTCTTTTTGTACGGCATTTTATATGGCAATAATTGTTAAAAATTTGCCAAATCTCGACTAAAATTGCATTTAAATGACAATTTTTTCCATGTCCTCGCCTGGCCATTTAAAATTCTTTTCATTTCATCCCCTGGAATTTCACAAAATTCATTTCTAATACTGAACCTACAAAATTACATGATTTTCCTTTTTTCGATTTTCGTCATTTAACATTTTTATGGTTTTGTTCAGTTTCCGCGTCGGTTACGGTGGTGAGGAGTTCCCCCGCTTTGACATTCCGGCACGGGTCGGCGTCTGTCCTCGGCCTTCCGCCGGCACTGACGCGTCCCAAACCGCTGACGCCACAATTGAAGAGGTGGCCTCAGGACGGGGGGCCAACGCCAGCAACAAATTCGACCATTACATTGGCACAACAAAGCTGAATGTGCCCCGGGCCGGCATGGAGGTGAAGCCGTACATGCGGGAGGGCATGGGTAAGCGTGTTTTGGGGGCTTGGCGCTCATGGCACCAAACAAATTGGATGGATTGACCCGTATTTTAGTTCGAAAATTTCAGCGCCGGGGCGAAAAACTAGTAGTTTTTAGCCGTTTTTCGCTGCAAGATGACTAATTTTTACCATTTTGGAGTCAAATTTGCAACAAAAAAAGGGGGATCCGTTGGTGCCGATAGGCGCCAAAATTGAATAGAATTTTCAAAAATTTACCACGATTTTTCGTTGAAAAAATTTTTCAGTTAACTTGAGTAATTTTAATGGACATTTACATTTATTTATTCGCCTATTTTACCTCTGTTTAGTGGAGGACTGGGAACTTTTTGAGAAGATGCTCGACTACATCTACGGGCCGTGTCTTGGAGCAGGCAAAATTTTCTACCTCATTTTTTGTTTATTTGATTAAATTTTGCATTTGTACAGAAAGCCGTGAGCATGGCGTACTGTTCACAGAGCCACCAGTTATTCCTTTAATTTGGTTTTTTATCTTTTAATTATTCATTTTTTTCAAGTGGAACCCAAAGGAAAAGCGGCAACGGTTGACCGAGTTGGTGTTCGAGAAGTACGGCGTGCCGGCCTATTATTTGGCCAAAAATGCCGTGCTGGCCGCGTGAGTTTCTTTCATTTTGTGGCACAAATTGGGTGATTTTTCAATGGCATTTTCCCCCCATTTTGTGTCAGATTTGCAAGCGGTCGTACAGCCGGGTTGGTCATCGACAGCGGCTCCTCCCACACCTCCGCTGTGCCGGTGTACGACGGATATTGCATCACAAATTGTAAATTAACAAAGCATTTTTATGGCACATTAATATATAATGATTTTTAATTTGGATGCTTATAGAAAAAGTTATGATTCACTAATTAGTTAAATTATTTTATGGTCATGTCTTGGCCGGAAGATATCTAATTTAGATTTTATTTTAGCGTAAAATTAAAAGGTATTAATTAATTTTCAACAATTGTTCAGCTGTTGTCAAATCGCCGGTCGGCGGTGACTTTGTCGTGGACCAATGCCGCAAAATGTTGGTCAAAGAGGGCGTGGATATTGTGCCCTATTACAAAGTGGCATCCAAAGTGCGCGTCTTTTGGCACTCTCTATTTTCGAAAGTTAAAATTTTTTAAATTGCAGAAAGAGGTCAAAGAAGGCGACGCGCCCATTTGGACACCGCGTGCCAATTTGCCGGCGGTGACGCAAAGCTATGAAAATTTTATGGGCTCAGTGAGTAGGCAAAATTAAACATTTTAGGAGAAAAAGAAATTTTTAAAAGTTTATGCATTTTCGGATTTTATTTTATACATTTTTCGAACCCAAAACTTTTTCGAAAAAATGAATTTTCGTTTTTCAGGGAATAAATAAAAATGTACAAATTTTGGCTTACATATACTTTTTTTCAGCAAGTGGTGGAGGACATGATACAGTCCATTCTGCAGCTGTGCGAGGCGCCAATTGACTACGAATTCATGGACAAACTGCCGGCAGTGCAATACGGATTTCCATGTAAGGCAAAAACATTGGCACACCCTCAGGGGTTTAATTGGACCCAGAAAATTATCCTCGTTTTGGCGATGCTTTTTCCTGACATTTCAATTTCAGGCGGTTATCGGCGCGATTTCCACGCGGAACGTGCCAAAATTCCGGAGGCGTTGTTCGACCTCAAACACGCCACGGACATCAGCGAGACGGAGCGCGCCACACTGATGAGCGTGTCGCAGGTGGCGCTCACTTCCTGCAACACTTGCGACATCGACATCAGACCGGTCAGCACTTACCGAATGCATTTTTAGAATATTGGGTTCGAGAATTTTCCGGTGACAATTTGAATGCCATGAATTGGCAAAAATAGAAAATTTTAAAAATTTATTGTTGGCGTCGAGAATTGCGTGGCATAACAATTCCCTTTCCCCGCTGGTTTCAGTCGCTGTATAGCAATTTGATTGTCACCGGTGGCAATTCGCTGATCGTCGGCTTCACCGATCGGCTAAACCACGACCTGGCGCAGAAATGTCCAAGTGTGAGTCACCGACATTTTTTGAAAAAATAGATCAGATATTGATAAAATGGACTAATTTCGGCCATTTTCCGTGAATTACATCCAATTTACGGGTTTATGACACTAATCTAACGCTTTTTTTATCCTGGCATAGACAATCAAAATCCGGGTGTCCAATCCGAACTATTCGACGTCGACAGAACGCCGTTTCGGCGCTTGGATTGGCGGCTCCATTGTCTCTTCACTGGGCACCTTCCAACAATTGTGGATCTCAAAGGGCGAATACGAGGAGACCGGAAAGTCCATTGTGGAACGCAAATGCCCATGACGGTCAACCGACACTAAATAATTTGCTTCCTTTCCCGGCCGATTTAATTTTTTCATTTTTATTTATTTTGGTTGGTTAAAATAAATGGCTAGCTTATCGTCCTATTCTTGTTCATGAACAATGAATGAATGTGATTTAACATTAGACAACAATTCATTTAAGCAAATAAATGTTTATGGATGTAAAGGGGGACACATTAAGCAACAATAATCGGACATTTGAGAGATGTGGGGAAATAGGACACAAACAATCAATCAATTAGCGAAGAAAAGTGTTGGAATTGGAGGGAATATCAAATAAATTAATTAGTTTTCCACCACAAAAGCCGTGATTTAAATCGAAACAACAAAAACTCAAACATTCAGAGAGAGATGGAAAGAAAAGGACGGTTTATTTCTTGACCATGTTTATGATCAGAATGGTGGTCAACCACCTAAAAAATTAAAACATAGCCCACACAAAAAACAAATGACTCCGCCATTGGTGAATTATTTATGGTAATTTTGATCACTTTACACAATTTCTTGAAGCCGTGGTGACGGTTGGCGCTGCTGTTGAACATTTGTTGTCGCTGCTGCCGCCGTTTCCGCGTTTTGTTGCGGCGCAAAATTCCTCTTCAACATCTGCAAAAAATGGGGGGATTTTAAAAATATGGCAATTGGAATGGTTAGAAAAATCACCGAGAAAAAGGCCCATCGCGTGATGTGGTTGGTCATCTCCTGCGTACTGCTCCATTTGCATCGCAAATACCCGTACAGATTGGTGAAGGTCATGCCTGGAGAAAGATGGGAATGGGAAATGTTTAAAGAATTGGAGCGTAAATTACGATTTTTTCGGCGATAAAAACGAAAAATCGCTGATTTTTTCCGAAACGAGAAGTTATGGTCAAAAATGTTGGGAAACCAACGAACTTAGAGATTTTGCAGGCTAATTTAGAACACATAGGTATTTGCCGCCTGTTTCTCCCCCACAAACAGAAAAAACGAGGACATCAAACCAAACGGTCGGATCATTACCAAGATAGAAAATTCCCTAAATTTTTGGGCCGACAAAGTCCCGAAAACGTTAAAATGGTTGCTGTTTTGGCACTGACCTGCTCCAATTGCTGCGACCACCATCCATTGCCAGTGGAGCGTGAGGAAAGCGGTGCACACCAACAGAGTCCAGAAGAATGGGGCCACCGCCAGGCCGGCCCAGAAAATTTTGCGCTCAAACGTGTCGTAATTGTCGGGTTCCTTGGAAAGGAGAAAATTTATGGGATGACACTCATTTTTTGAGGGGGTAAGGCATTTAAAACACGAAGAAAATGAGAGAATATGGAAAAAAATAGTGGAAAAAACCTGGGAAACTTCAAATTTCCAATGGTTTTTGCCGTCCGCGTCCACCAAACTCCACCAGCGAAGGCCGGCCAACAGACGACCCGTCACATTTTTGACGGCCCACAAATCCGCGGAATGAAGTGCCAACTGAAAACGCAAAGAATACGCTAAATCAAAAGGGAATGGTCACGATTTCGTTCAAAAGTGAGTCGAAAACTTGGAAAATTGGCAAAGCGGTGCCTATTTTTAAATTTTTTAAATCGCGCTACAATTTTTTATGAATTGAGGGCCGTTACAAAAACAGGCATCAGCCGAAAAAGTGTCGTTTGATATTCAAATTCCAAATAAAATTAAGCGGAGCCCAAGTCGATGTCAAAAAAAACGTATCGTAAAATAATTTACCAAAATCAGAAACTGAATGATGAACGAACTGAAGAAGAAATCGGCCAACACATAAAAGACAATTGCGCCAATTCGAAAGCCCAAATGGGCCAACACAACGAAGGGATGTCTGGCAAAAAGAAAAGAAAATTAAAGGTAAAACAACAATTGGGGGGGGGGGGGGAAATTCGGTATTTTTTGTTTAGATTGAATAATTTCTTTTTTCCACGCATTTAAATAATTGAAAAGCATAATTAAACATGTGAAATGGGCCCTTAATTTGAGCACATAACCCACTTCAGTGCTCGAAGCCCAGTCAGAGGCTTTTCTTCACCAAAATCCATTTGTGTCTCGAAATTATAGGCCATACATTAAAGCTAAAATGTGGAATTAATAAAAATTAATTTTAAGTAATAAAATAAGCAAACTTTTAAGCGTATAAATCATAAATAAGCCAACAAAAGCATCAATTAAGTAAAAGTGTTAAAGCCAAAGAGCCAACGCAAAATTTATTTTTTTTTGGTTTATTTTTAAAAATTTATTTGTCATAAGAACATAATGCCATAGAGGGTTATTTTAAACTTTCATTGAATCTCTTAAAATAATATACGGTATTTCATGTTGAGAATTACTTTAATTTCAAATATTTGTTTTATTTTCTTCCTTTTCCAATTTCTTTGTTTGCATTTGCTAAAATGACCAAAGATGCAAAAATTTTGCTGCATTTTTATAAAATTCTGTCCAATATGTTCAGCCAAATTTTGTTTTTCCGCTCTTATCACAAAAGAGACAAAAATCGGAGAATTCATTTCGGGGAATCCCTCCGGCGGCGGCGGGGAGTCCCTCCCCCCCCCCCCACAAATATTTGTTTTAATTTTTGGTCACATTTTAAGGCAATAAAAATCAAAAAGAACTTAAGGAAGGTTGATGGACGATCTCTAAAAATAGGAAAATGCCGGATCAGCGTTTGATCAATGATCAGGGTATAGGGAAAATTTTTGGCTATGTTCCAATTTAGGCGTCCAATCAGTGGCCTATTTTTGGGTTCAAGAATGATCAAAATTCATTGATCAGATCACTACTAAACGATTTCATTTGGCAAAATTAGCTTTAGAAAATTTCAATCGCGCATATTTTAAAAAGGAGTTTGTAATTTTTGTTCATACATTTGTTCAATTCAATGATCATGATCAGCGGCGGGTGTTCTTTGATCTGCCCCACTGATCTTTGGTTTTTCCCTGACAATCTTTGCAAAATAACAAATTCCATTCTTTAAATGGAAAATTGAAAGTGATAAAAGGACACTTTGTCCAATCAAATGACCAAATTGATTGTTTCTGCTGATCATTAAGGTAATTTCAATCTCGAGAATTCGCCCATTAAATTGGTGGACAAACGCGCGTAAGAATTTTCCTAATTAAAAATGATCGAATTTATTGCCAAAATTGATCACTGTGATTTGATTTTTAAATGTTTGGCAAATGTAAAAAGATAACTCCAATGCCAATTTATCAGTTTTATCACCCCAATTTGGTGAATTTCCCTTCCGTTTTTTGTTTTCAAATTTGTCCATTGAACCGATCGATTCTAAATTCGGTCCCGGACTGAATTGGCGACGTTTGTTTTGTCCTTTTCCCGCTGGAGGGTCACGGCACACCAACGGACGCTGCTTATCATTAGCGTCAAATCATGGGACACAATACACACACATACACATTAATAAATTGGTCGGTCGCCTCTCCAATTTGGGACAACACCCCCCGGGGTCCAATAAACATTCCCTGCCCCACCCCTCGGGGGGTATTAATTGCATTTCAATGATAGGACAATTAAATCAAAGGGAAATGGGCTCCCCCTATCCTCACTGTTTGCTGCCCCTCATTAAGCTGTCAGTTTCATTAAAGTTCAAAACATAAATGCACTTCTTGTGAGGCTCGAGAATGGGAGAATTCCCATTTGGCCCGAAAAAAATCTCGAAACTTTTGTCGACGCCGAGACTCTCGAGCTCCGTGAACATTAAAACACTTAGGATGAAATCAGGTTAATTAGTATAAGCCGAAGTCAAAAGGACATAATTTTTTGAGGGTGGCGGGCACTCACTGATCACTTTCCCATCCATAAATCCCTGATCAAACTTCAACTGGAATGAATGGCCAACAGTAATCCTAATCAGTCTCTGATCATAGCGAGACTATTTAAATGATCGCGAATTTTCTCTCAATTCCAAACCTTTTAATCAGTTTTGGATTTGATCGATCAGCCAGTAGATGATCAATTTTTCTATCTCATTTCAACTTTATCTTTACTTTCGGCATTTTCATTTATTTTTCCCCGGCATTTTCCCAGATTTTTCTTCAAATTTACGCATTTTTTCCCGCCATTAATGAGTTGTGGCTTATCTTTTCCCCCGGCTTTTTCTTGCCTCTTCTGTACTTTGCTTTTTAATTTTCGTTTTTTCAGATTTACTTTCCAACAACATCCCAATCCTTCTTTTTCTTCCTCTTCCTCCCCTTTATCCCGTTCATTTGTCCAATTTCTTTCCCCCAATTAATCCCCTCAAAAAGTGTGTGCCACGGCCCGTGAGTTCCTTTCCATGCTTTTCCCCGTGTGCCCCTGAGGGGGCGATTAGCGGGTGCCGTCGTCGGGCGCCCGACTAATTGCTTGCCCGGGGGACACATTTCCGCCACTTTTTGCGCCCAATGGAATGAAAATGCCCCCGCGGGGCGAAACTCAACTCGGCACAGCCCCGGGAAGAACACATTAACACTTACTGCTCAAAAAGCTTCTTCCTCCGCACTCGCCGCGCCAGCTTAACAGAATATAAATTTGAGGATTTTCCAGCCAAATTTAAATGAAATTTAAACTTTGATTAAAACTTCAAATTTTTAATCTTACGGGGTAAATTTTATCAAATTAAATTTCTTCCCCGACTGTAACCTAATCGGATTTTATTTCGGTTTATTTCATTTTTTCGGTACGCAACATTCGTTTCCCATGGCATTCGCTTCTTTTCATCTTCACCGACGGAATGGTGGTATCCGAATTTAGCACTTCATATATTTTCATTAGCTGCCCCGAGGTACAATGTGAGAATGAGTGAATGAATATGGAACTCCGAGCCGCGGGAGGAGGGTAATTGGACGGAGAGGAGAGAGAGAGAGATAGAGAGAGAGAGAGGGAGGGAGGGAGAGAGAGAGGGAGGGAGATAGATAAAAAGGGAAAGAGGAAGACAAAGAGAGAGAGAGAGAGAGAGGAGAGAGAGTAAATGAAATAGTGGCCTAGAGAAAAGAGGAGAGAAGAGTGAGAAGTAAAGAAAGAAGAGGCACAGAAAAGATAGAGCGAGAGAGAGAGAGAGGGGAGAGAAAAGGAGAGAGAGAGAGAGAGAGAAATGAGTGTGTGCACATCAGAGAAACAAAGAAGGTACACAGAAGAGGGACACAGAAGAGAGAATATTCGAAAAAATGCATGACACACAAGAAAAGTAGAGAGAGAAAGAGAGAGAGAGAGAGTCAGAGAAAACGGCGGAACGGAGAGTGGCCAAGGCGAGCGACGAACGTGGCCCACGGCATGGCCCAGGGGACTGCCGGGGCGGCGGGATAAAAATGTGCCTGCACGAGTTATTCTCGTCCCATCCGCTCACTTAACAACGCGTGTCCCCCCCCCCCCCCCCGGGGTGTGTATTCACACTTTATGGCCCCAACTTTTGCTCCCTTTACTTGACTTTTTGTTCGTTCGTTAGCCGCCGGTCGGTCGGCTTTTCCCTCCCTGTTTTTTTTCATATTTATGAAGCCTATATTTAGAGGGGGAAATTGTAAAAACGGAAATTAATTTTTTTCGGGGAGAGCGGCACTTTTGTCGGCTTTTCCTTTGCCAGTCTCATCCGCGTGTTCATTTTGGGCTTTCGATGGAAAAGCCGCGACAATTTTTTAATATAGGCTAAATACACTTTTGGCCAAGTCGCCGGTTCATTAGGCGCTAATTGTTCGATTCGGTTGGCGGTGCCATATTTCCAAAAGCGATTTTTGCCCTGAAAAATAAAAAATACCCTGGTGCCCTTTCAATTCATTAGCGTAAGCATTTGGCCCGAAAAATGATTATGTTAAAAGCCATCCCCCGCGCGGCTTCTTCTTATTAGTACAAAAATAAAAAAGTTCACAATGCTTTTGTGATCATTGAACTCCTCTTCCATAATGCTTTTCAATCATTTGAAACCCAAAAATTTCCGGCCTTTCCCCTCGGGCAAAATTCCCTTTTTAATCGCCGTTCGTTCAAACATTGATCAACTGTTTGTTTGACCGATCCCATGACACACTTTGTTTCTCTGCTGCTACACTATCTCTCGCCCATGTCAAACTCTTTCTTTTCCCTTTGTTTCTCTGCTACACTCTCTCGCCTGTGCCACACTCTTTCTTACCCCTCTATTTCTCTGCACTCTCTCTGTGCCATGTGCTCTTTCTCTCCCCCCCCCCGTGTTTCCCCGTTTCTCTTCTGATGAGTGATTGGTTGATTATAATCTCTCTCTCTGCTTGTGATTTGTGATTGGATTGGTGATGGGTGTTGTGTTCGTTTCGTTTTTGTCGTTCACCGTTCGTCCCCTCAGGGGCCGTTCCTTTCCCTTTTTATCACTTTGGACATTTAGAATTAATAGAGAAATTAATAGTTTTAGCATTTTTGGTGAAAACAGCAGTTTAGGACTTGAGTTATAACGTGATAAAAATTTGAAAATATCACAACTTTTTTCTGAGATGTCAAATTGCTTAGCATTCGCTTAGAAAAAGATTCTCCTTTTCAAAAACTTGTTTTAGATACCAAATTTGTTCGGTTTAGTTGGGAATGAAGCGAGTTATGGCTGATCAAATAAAAAATACAAAAAAGGCATTTTCCAGTGTAAATTTTGAATTAACGCGCAAAGATTTACGCCAAATGCGCTATTTGGCGTTATGAGCAATTTTGTCTGACACTGGCGCGTACCCATAGTGTCACAGAGGATGACCCCTTGGCCTTCTGTTTCGCATGTCTTGAAACTCAGTGGTGGTTGTGCTTCTGATACGGTGTCTGCAATTCTAATCGCCCGCGAACATTTGTCTCCCTCTCACCCCTCACTCAAGGGATTTGGGACTTGGCCATCCCCTCGGGGGATGTGGGGCCACAAAGGGGCACAACTGCTGTGCCCCCTGCTTCGGCATTTGGGTGATCCCTCCGCCGCCGCCGCCGCCGGCGCCGCACTCCGTCGTCGTCCCTGACGTCATTGACGGAAGAACGAAGAGCACACACACAACTTGCCGACCGGGAGGCGAAGATTATATCCGAGTCCTCGTGCGGCGTGTGTCTCTGTTTCTCTGACTCTTGGCCACCCTTTCTCGTTGTCTGTTGCCCCACTCTGTAATTTTTCTATGTACTCTCTGCTCAATCTGTCTGCTTCCCTGGAACTCTATGCGCTTCACCACTGCTTCTGCTCCTCCTCCTGCTTCTTCTTCTTCTAGCCATGATAACGTGAAAATAGAGCAGCCGCATTTTCTTTTCCTTTTTTGTCTGATTGCCGGTCGTACATTTGCACTCTCTGTGTTATGCTTTATCTCTGCGGCTGCTCGTTCTGTCTGCTCTCCTCTATGTTTCTCTCCATTTCTGATTTTCTCGGTGTCTGTTTTTTCTCTGTCGCTCTGTTTGAAGTTTGAACTAGCAATAAGTGTTCTTCATGACCGCCTCTCAACCAGCCGCCCATTCTCTCTCTCCCTTCCTCCCTCTCTCTTTCCCCCTCTCTCTCACCCTCCCCTCCCTCCTTCTCCCTCTCTCTGTACTTCCCCCCTTCTCTCTCAATTTCCTTCAATTTCTCTTCCCTTCTCCCTCTTCCCATCCCTCCCTTCTCTCTCGCTCCCCTTCTTCCCCTCTCTCTCTCTCCCTCTCCCTCTTCCCCTCCCTCCCTCCTTTCTCCCCTTTCTTCCCTCTCTCTTGCCCTCTCTCTCTCTCTCTTCCCCTCCCTCCCCTCTCTCTCCCCTTCTTTCCCTACTTTCTGCCAGCCGCTCGACCGCCCCCCCCGCGGGGTTCGTCCGCTGTCGCTCTTCTGAATGAGCCTTTTTTTAACGACAGAGGCAAGGCAACATTCCCTCCCCCTCCCCCACCCTTCGTCCTTCCATCTCATTCTCGCCTCCGATAATCGCTCTCGGCGGGACAGACCCCCGGGGGAGGGGTGGGGGATAGGCGTGAGGGGTCTTTGGCTCTCGTCGGTCGGTTGAGTCCCCTCCCCCACCTTTCCTCTCTTTTTCTCTCTCTTTCATCTATGTGCGACAAGGACGACGAGTCTCTCTCTGAAAAAGTGCCCCCTTTTAAAGTTGCCTTACCCCGCTTTTTCCCCCTCGGCGCCAAAATTCCGTCCGTCTGAAAAAGCCCAGCGCACGGCGGGCGCCCGACCCCCCCCCCCCCACCACCCAAGCCCTAAAGGGATGTTGGAAATGCCAGCCATTGCTGCCAGCTGCCGGCACTCCCCCTGGGGGAGGGGGGAGGGATGTTCGGGCAGCAGAAGAAGCAGCTGCGGGGGAACGCGGAGGGCGGGGGCGAGGCGTACGCTGCGAAGTGCCCGACGGCACACGGAGACAACGACGGCACGCTGCTGCTGCCGCTGGCGTTGGCACTTTCCCTTTTTTGTGGCCAATGGCACACACACTTTTGCCCCGGCTGGCGCTAAATTAGGTCCCGGCTGGCTCCATTTTGGGCACACACACACTTTGTTTGCCATTCTCCTTCCCCCGCTTTCTCTCTCCCTCTCTCTTTCCCCCTTTTTGTGGGGCTGCCGCCGCAGGCTGTTTGAATTTTTGGGAAGGATTTTGTTGGAGGGGGCACAGCGGTTTTTGGCATGGATTACCAGCACCAAACAAATGCCCTCGGGTGTGATTTTTCCTCCCCTCCCCCTTTTTTTGCCCTTATGACATTCATTGGCCAATTGCAAATTGGGCGCGAAAAATGTTGAAATTTTTATTTAAATTTCAAAATTTCGCTATTTGATAATTTAATTCTCGAAAAATGAGAGGAAAAAGAAATGTAAAAACAAATGCCATCACATCGATTTGTCCGAAATGTCTTCGCGTAATTGGCAAACATTTTTCTGTCTTTTGGCGAACAAAACAAAACTAAATTCAAATTTTCATCATTGAAATTTTGTTGTAATGGCCTTCAAAAATCGTGAATCCATCCGCCATTTCTTAAGACACAACAATTAGACTAACTTTTACATTTTTTAATTTTTTTTAAATTGAAAAATCGAAATTTTCGGCCTTTTTGGCGCATTTTCGTCTTCTCTTTGTCCTATTTTATCAAATATAACGGTTAATTAGTAGGGATGTGCGAGAGTCTCGGTTCTCGATTCCCGAGTCGAGAAATTTCTCGGGGTTTTTGGGGTCTCGGTTCTCGTATCGTTTCTCGGGGTTTTTGGGGTCTCGGTTCTCGTATCGTTTCTCGGGGTCATTTCTCGGTTCTCGTATCGTTTCTTGGGGTCATTTCTCGGTTCTCGTATCGTTTCTTGGGGTCATTTCTCGGTTCTCGTATCGTTTCTCGGGGTCATTTCTCGGTCTCGGTAAAAATCATTTCTCGCACATTCCTATTAATTAGCAAAAAAAAATTTATAATTTTACTTTTGTGAACTCAAGTACTTGCCTTTTGAACCATTGAAATCACAAAAATCACCTGGAAAAAATTCTGACGGTGCCAAAACCACATTTTTGGTGCTTTGATTAAAAACAGTCCTTCGTAAGTGCCATCCTTTTTTAAGGTTGTCCTTATTTTCGAGAGTTTTTTAATTTTCTTAAAATTTCAAAAATTTCCTCAGTCATTCCATTAAAAAATGGCACGGCAAAATTACGGCACTGCCCAAAAAAGGGAAAATGCCAATAAAAATTTACTAAACAATCAAATATTTGCATCCGAAATTTTGAAGGGAAAACAAATCCGGAATTCTCATTCAAAACACTTAAATCTCAAGAAGCAGTCCGTCGGCCTTCAAAAGGAGCTGCTTTTGGAGACGAAGCGACCCGAAAATCATTCAGTTGAAATAAATGCAAAAAATATTTTATGGGTTTAAATTTTTGTACTTTTTTTGCTCTCGCATTTTTTTATGCTCTCTCTCTCTCATCCCTCTCTTTTCTCTCCCATTCTCTCACATTTCCTTCCCTCCCCACATTCTCAGATCTTTCATTAATCACCATATCCATTTTTCGGCGGGGTTAAGCTTATGCATAAAAACCTATTTTTGGCCTTTCAATTACGCCAATTTATGTGAAGAAACGCTGTTGGTGGTGGTGGTGATCATCAGACTCTCTCTCTCTCTTCTCTCTCTCAGGAATAATACAATAATTAATTAATTTTTGATCAAATCCAAATACGAACAACCTACGACAAATTCAAATAAGCTTAAAAAATGGGATAGCCAAAAAAAATTTTAGGGGCAAAAAAAAACTGGAACAAGGGAAACCCGAATCTGTTCACAGTCACAAATTCATGCAAAAAAATTTCCCATTTCCCCCCCCCCCCCCCCTCTTTTAAATGCTAGGCCTAGATTTGATTTTTTTTGAAAACAACAAAGGACGCGCAGAATTTTGTGAAACTTCCTCTGGCGTTAATAGTAAGATGTCAAAAAGGATGGCGCATATTCACTTGAAGAAACCTTAGTCCCCCAAATTTATTTTGGCGCGTTGTTTTTGAAACTCTGCGCGTACTTTGGTGTGTGTTTTTTTTGAAAATTCAAATCTAGGCCACCAAACCGGAAATACACCAAATGCTATTGTAACACATTCCGTTTGTTTTACCCGTGTTGAAAAGGTGTGCCTGTGCGTTCAGGTACTGCTCCCAACGGCAGTCGTACATCAGATCTTGCATGACAGCCGTTTGGTCGTCGGCCGGGTCCTTGTAGAACATGTTGATGTCCGGGAACCGAAAGCGTTTCGGAAACTGAAAAAATAGACAAAATTTTGGTTATTGGGTTTAATTTCAAATTGTGATAAAGGTTTTGTCATGGTTACGCCGCTTTTAAAAATTCCGTTAAAAAGTTGTTGGATTTTCGAGTCGGAAAATGCGATTTTGCCATCCATTTCAATGCATGTTTAAACCGAAACCGGAATTTATTTAATGACTTTTAACGATTTTTTCAAAAAAAGAAATATGTGAATTTTAGGAGCATACAACCGGGGAAATGCCGAAAATTTAGGTTGTTTTATGCAAATTGTCAGACCAAATGATAATAGTCGCGCATGTCATTGTTGTAACGGTCAACCAAAATGTCGTCCATTTTAAAGGCCGGCATATAATAAAAGCCCAAAAAAAAGTTTTTGGGTTGTTAGTTCTTCTTCCTTTTTCACTTTTTTTTTATTCAATTGACAGCTGCTGCCGCCGCCCTTTGCCCAACAAAATTCCAGTAGACTAATTAGGGACCAAATTTGAGGTAATTAAATTTCAAAGCTAAAAATTTAAGTCCATTTGTTCATTAAAACATTTCCTTCCTTTTTTGTGTATTGATTCGTTGTCAGATCAGATCAGATCAGATCATGCATTCCCTTTCCTTTCTCCTTCCATCACCAATTTGATCACTTCTATCTCCGCTTACTTTTTGATCGGCCATCTCAGTTTGATTGATCATTGCTAAACTGATATGTACAATTTAAATTAATTAAGTTTATAAATCGAATTAAAGTTTAATTGGCCAATCATACCATTACCTTTAATAATGTCTCAATTTTATCATGATCTGAGGTTTTTTCACGTCACTATCTGCTGATCATTTAAATCGTTAAACTGATCACATGTAAATGCTTTGTCTGTCTCTCTCTTTTCCTCTTCATTTGCCCAATCACTAATGCGTGGGGATCTTCTGATCACTTTTTTTTGTTGCCTTTGCTTCGTCCCGGGATCAATGCTCATCACTTTTTTTGTGCACTCTCACTGATCAAAACTTTCTTTCCGCTGTGCTTGTCCGTCTCTCCTCTGCTGGCCTAGCTGACTGATCAAATGGGAAACACCGTCGTTCGTGCCCCCAATCGATTTCTTCCCCCCGCCTTTTTGCGCTTTCCTGTCACATTTCTCGTTGTTACAATACCGAGACTGATCAGTCTGTCGACACCTTTCTCTGTCACTTTCTCTCTTTTGTGTCTGATCATATTTAAATTTATCTTCGTTCATCACTTATCACCAACCAAATAGTTACTCTCATTTTTGATCACTCAATCAATTTACCATTCATATCAGAACTTTAAGCCGACTTTTCAAGGCCCCGATCAGTCCAACCTTAAAATCTGGTCGGTCCCATTCCCTTAGTTTAATGTCTGATCATTCCACAACTTTCCCCTTAAGCTGATCACAATCTTTTCTCCTTTCTCTAACCCACTTTGTGTCCATTTGGTCGCTGCCTTTCCCTTGACCAACTTCTTGCACTTTGATCAGCCACTTTCCCTCCGTCCCATTGATCCCAGTCCGGCTTCCCCCCCCCCCAAATTTTCTCCCGATCGAAAATTTGATCCCTAAATTCTCGATGTTGCTACTGCGCAAGCGGTGCTGCGATCACCCCATTAAAAAAAGTGGGCTAAATGAATTCAGAAATTTCAGCGGAAATTTTGGAATTTTCATTAAATCGCAAAAAATGATCGGCACTTTTTGAATCAGAATATACAAAAAGCATAAAAATGCATTTTAATGCATTAACAAAAACATTTTGACTAGTGATAGTCCAATTAAGATCGCAAAAAACAACAAATTTCTTTCCTAATTAATCGAAATGAAGCGAACCAACGCATCAAACATCACTCCCCGCGCCACACACACACCGCACACAAAAGAAGTGAGCGCCTAGCGCGGGCGGAAGGGCGCAAAATCGGACGGTCGGCCGAGGCGATGGGTGGTGCTGCGCACTGTGCACCCGTCGACGCCGCACGGACGACGAAGCTGCCGAGAAAATTGTACAACAGCAGCAAAAGTGGTGGCCAAGTGGGGGCGAAAAAAGCGCGGCCAACAGAGCGTCAAGGAAGCGGACGACTGAGCGCGGCGGGTTGATCTGACGCTGTCCTTGTTAGCCAAGGATAACACACAAACATTTTGCAGCATTTTCATCCTATTCCATGGCCCTGGAGCTCTTATATGCCCTTGTGATCACTGATCACCCCTCACCCCTTAATTTCTTGGTAATTAGTGCCTTTCACTCACTGATCAGCTGTGATCAGATATGTGTCCCATTCTTTTCCTGATTAGTCTGTTAATAAATTGCCCACGCCCCTCTGTGGGTGGCCAAATGGCCGTACCCAAGGGATGTCCGAGCGATCAAAATAGCGACAATTCAACCACAAATTAGTCGCCACCAACATTCAATTAATTGCCCATTAATTAGTGGAATCTTTTAGCGCCAAAATTGGATTGCCAAAAATTGGTGGTAGGGCACCAAGGGACTGACTCGGTGCTGGTGCTCAATTGGCCACTTTGGGAAAACTGAGCTCCGCCGAGTGATCGTCGAAATAAAATCAAATTCCACTTGATCAGCACCAGTCCCCCCTTTTCGTGATCGATAAGTTTGATCAGCCCACCACAAAGCATCAAATGAAAAATTCAATTGTGTGGTGGCGATTTGTCCCTCAGCCGCCTCTGTCGGCGGCGGCGGTGTCTCTTTTTTCCGTTGCGTTTTTCTCGCGCAGCCAATGGGCGAGGCCTCCGAGAAAAACGGGGCGGGCGGGGGGAAGTGTCCAGCACCATTCTCGAGACTAAGCACTCTCGACCAGCTAATGATGGTCAAGACTGACTGATTGACTGACTGACTCTCGGCTGACCGATCGTTCGTTTCGGCCGATCGGCTGGCAGCAGCAGCGGCAGCTGTAAGTAAAATGTGACAGCCGACCGACAGGAACAAAATTCTCAAATTCTCAAGTACTCTCTCTGCTGGGCCCCGGGGACAGCAGCCGAATAAATAATTCGAAATTTGTGATTTAATTGGAATTTAATTTGAGGGGAAAACTTTAACGCAACCATTTTTAATTGCTTTTCTTAACCATTTTGAAAATTCGTTGATTCTTTTTTATATTTTTTTATTTTTAAAATTAAATTTTATGTTTCATTTATTTATTTTAATTAAAAATAAAATGAAAATTTTCCACTTTTGCGCATTTATTTGTTTTTACAATTTTTAATATTATTTTACTAATGCTATAAAATCTTGATTATTTTCCCCTAATTTTTGAGGGGTCGCCGCTTTTCCCCGTCATTTGCGAGGATTTTCTGCTATTACGCTCGATTTTATCCCGCTGTTTTTCAGGGGTTTCCCCCCCCCATTTTCGGCCATTTTCCTCCGTATTTTTTGCTGCGATTTTCCCGGCATTTTCCCCCGCTTTCCACTGTTTTTCAGAGATAATTTTCCCCCCGTTTTCCCTGTCCATTTTGCGGGGGTTGTCCCCGCGTCATTTCCCCGCATTTTCGTCGTACAAAAAAAAGGAAAAAAAGGGCCGTCGGTTGATAAAGGCGAATAAATAAATAAATAAATAATGTTGGCCATCACCAGCAGAGAATGGGGGCTGATGGTGAGGATGATTATGATGGAGAAAAGCTGCACCAACCGAAAAACGACAACGAAAGCTGACCAAACAGAGAAGAAAAAGGGGGACAAATCAGAAAATGGGAAAAAGAAATTTATTAATTTTGGAAAAGATTTACAAAAAGTTAAAAAAAAAGATGCCAATTAAATTGGAAATTTTGTAAAAAAAACATTTTAAATTTTTTGAAATCAAAATTTTATTCGAAAATGTTTTTAAATACCTTCTTTTTGCATAATTTCTTTTAGAAAATGGGATAAACTGAAATAATTTAACTTTTTGAAGCCAAAAATGTTAATTTTAAAAAATATTTTTAAATTATTTCTTTAAAATAATTTCTTTTTTTGAAAATTTATTCATTAATAAATTAATCTTTGTATTTCTATTCTCATTTTTTGTTTAAAAAGGTCTAAAATTAATAATTCTTTGCTTTTTAATAACATCTTTAATCCCTTTTTATGAATAATAATTAAATTTAAAAATATATTTTTCATTTTTAATTTATTTTCCCCATTTTTTGCTTCCTTTTGCCGTGACATTTTTTGTTTGTTTGTTTTTTAAGACTATTTTTGCTTTCCTTCTCTATTTATGCCAATTTTCGTCATCAATTTGCCATTTTTATTGCTTTTTTTTTATTTGTCTGTCCATTATTCGATCGATTAATTTAATTAGCATTTAATTTCGCAATTTGTTTTTGTTTATTTTTTCCACCGGATTTGTTCAGTTTCCGGAGGCCTAAATTTTCTCCCGATTTATAAGCTTTTGTTTTTGTTGTGTTTGAATTTCCTTCTATTTTCTATTTATTTTTTTATTCCATATTTATTTATTTATTTTTATTTTGAGTTTTTCTCTATAATTTTTTTTCAATCTTTTCGCTTATTAATAAAGCTTTTTGAATTGCTCATTCATTCCCAAAAAATTCCATTCCCCCTAAATTTTCATTTTTTTAAATTTTGATCTAATTTATCACTCATCCCACCTCTTCCTAGGCATCCCGTCCCTGTCAATTTTCCTGGCCCCTTCCTAGGCATACCCTGCCAAACCCTGCCAAAATTTCTGGCACTTTCCTCGGCATCCCCTGGCCCTTTTAAATTTCCATTTTTTGTCCTAAATTTTAATTTTTTCGTAAATCGCAAAAAATGATCGGCACTTTTTGATCAGAATATACAAAAAGCATAAAAAAAATTCTCCCAAAACTCACAAAAAACATCGACTAACTCTCGTCCTCTCTCGTCGTCTTTCATTTTTGTTGTCGTCGTCGTCGTTTTCTTCTCCCCGTCCCCCGTTTTTCTCCAATCAATCGAAGTCCCTTCCATTCATTTCCATTCATTCGCTGACGCCCCCCCAAAAAAAAAAAAATTTCCCGTGACAAAAACATCACAAAACACAGAATTTGTTTTTGTTTTCCCATTTTTTATCAATTCATAAAAATTCAATGTCCACTAATAAAACATTCCCCGCGGCGTTTACTTTATTTTTATCTTTGGCGGGGCACCGAACCGCCGACGGATTCGCTTTGGGACCAGCCCATTACCAACTGAGCCATGGAACCGGAAATTTCCGAAAATTCTGAAATTTCCTCATACCATTTTTATATCGTACCGTTTGCTATTCTATTCATGAATTTTAAAAATTTAATTATATTTATGTAAAAACAAATTAATCTCCGGAAATTTACCCTTTAAAACAATTTTAAACATTTTCAGCCCCTAATTTGGAAATTCATCGAAAATTTCCCGCCCAAAAAAAATCTCAGAAATTTTCTCACGCCTTCATTGGCTAATCACCACTACAACCAACAACAACAACAGCATCACATCTTCCTGATCACTTAGGTTGTTTTTGCTCGTTGTACTGCTCCATCTTCTCGCCCTGTCCGATCACCGCTGCCGCTTTCTCTCGTCGCTCCGTCGCCATTGAGCACAGCGACCTGATCAACCCACCGGTGCCGGTCTCCGGATATCCGCAACGTGGGGCATTTGCTTTTACTCACGGCCAATTCTCGGCACTCAATTTCGATCAATTCTCGAGAATTAAGCCATGACCATCCCGATTGTATATGGCAAAACCCTGATCACAAGATTAGAATCGATTCTGTCATTCTTCAAGCTCCTCCTTAGCCTCGAAAGTTTCTCAGTGATCAAATCCTTGTCAAATTTCGGCATTTATTTCTCGACATGGCGATCGGTGCTGATCACAAAAACGAATTATGGGGGCCTGATCAAATCCTTTTATACTTAATTGATCAAATTTGATCAGATAAGTTTATCAGGATTTGATCAGGCCCCAATAAACCCGGGTTCCAACCGTCCAAATACAATCCCGACACCAATTCCCGAGTTGTGTCTTTCCCATTCAGTGGTCCCTTTCTTCGGTTCGCCTCCGTCCGTCGCTTCGTCCGCCTCCTCTTCCGCGTCATCGTCGACGACGGATCCGCACCAGCAGCAGCAGCACTCGCCCATTTTCCACTCGCACCAGCGCCATTTGACCCCACTGGGAAGCAGCAACAGCACCAAGCAGCAACAGCAGCAGCACCAAAGTGTGATTTGATTGGGAGAGTGATCCGATCCGTGATCGTTTTTTAGGCAGGGAAATCCATCGGATAATAAAAAGGGGCGAGGGATAAATCATGAGAAATCATTGTCAGTAGGACTGACCACCCCGCCGATCACAACAAAAAACTGATCAGGTTGAAAAGATGAACGGAGGAACTCAGCGATCTTTCAGTCATAAAAAAGTGATTTTTGATCACAGGGGCAATATTTCTTGACTTGAGTTCTCGAAACTGATCAGCAGCATTCAAAAACTGATAAATGTTTAATGAAAAAAGTGATCGGGAGATATCTTTATTTCGTTTGATCAATTTGTGAAATTGGATCGAGGACTTCCCTGATCAGTTTCAGAAAGTCAAAAATAGTGGCGACTTACAAATTATAGCTTTTTCACCCTACTGATCTCGATCCCGCATTGAGGGCCAATTGATCACTCACTGTCACTGAGATCCATAATTAATTCCCTTTTTTCTCAGCCGCCCATCCGCAACAGCGTCGCCCGTACGCGTCCCCTTCCGGCGCAGGGAGCGCAGGAGGAGGAGTCGCCTTCTTCGACCAGTTCAGCGTTCCGCAGCAGCCGCTGTCGCAGCTGCACCACCACCAGCAACAACAGCAACAGTCGCATTTGCTTCAGCCGTTGCTGCCCCCGGGCGCGGTTGTCGCCGGCGGCGCCGCTGGGGACGGAGGGGCGCGAGCAGTGCCTGCAACACAGCAGCACCACCACCACCAGCAGCAGAGAATAATGTGTGATTTTTTACATACATTGAGGGCTTATCGGAGAGCACTTTAACTAATCGGCTTTTGCATTTCCTGCTGACCCATTTTTGGCCGTTCAAAAATCCGTTTTTCCTGAGTTTTTGCCAACTTGTCTGTCAATGCCAGGGCTGGACATACTTACAGATTACAGGTTATGGAAACTACGTCATTTTTAAGACCCCCCTAGTATGACCGTATGACGGATTTGTTTTCCGAAAATTGAGAAACGCCGTAATTACGGAGTACGGGTTTTCGTAATTGAAAATCGGTTACGTCCAGCAGCCCTGGTCGATGCCCAAATCCGATGTGCTATTCTCAAACCTGGCACTTTCCCCTTGTTCACTGATCGATCAGAACGAACCGTTCGCTCCATTTCAGTGCGAGCAACGTTAACGGTGGGCCAAGAACCGCCGCCAACATTGCGACCACAACCACCAACAACACCAACATCAACAAGCGCAGAATGGGGCGCAAAAAAATTCAAATCACACGCATTCAAGACGAACGGAACAGACAGGTGAGGCCCCGTGGGACGGACTGACTGACTGAGTGCCTTTCTCAGTCACGACTCTTGAAAATTGTTAATCAATCCCAACTCTCGAGAGTGCCTTTCTCAGTTCCGACTTTCGAGAGCGTTTAATTAGTCCCAACTCTCGAGAGTGTCCTTCTCAGTCCCGAATTTTGAAAATTATTAATTAGTCCCGACTCCGAGAGTGCCCTTCTCAGTTCCGACTTTCGAGAGCGTTAAGCGTTTAATTAGTCCCGACTCCGAGAGTGTCCTTCTCAGTCCCGAATTTTGAAAATTATTAATTAGTCCCAACTCTCGAAGTGCCCTTCTCAGTTTCGACTTTCGATAGTGTTTAATTCAGTCTCGACTCTCGTTGATTTTGAGTCTCTCGAGATAACCAACAAAATGTGTGATGCCTATGCTTCATCCTCTCATCAATGTGCCCTAAATTTCAGGTGACTTTCACAAAACGCAAATTCGGCCTAATGAAAAAGGCCTATGAGCTGTCGGTGCTTTGCGACTGCGAAATTGCGCTGATCATTTTCAACTCGTCAAATCGGCTTTTTCAGGCAAAATAATTTTAAACATTTATTAAATTGCGTTTCGATTCACTTTTTACTTGTACAGTATACCATCCCCTTTTACAGTACGCCAGCACGGACATGGACAAAGTGTTGCTGAAGTACACGGAATACAACGAGCCGCACGAGTCGCGCACCAACACGGACATTATGGAAGTGAGTAAGCGATGCGGCGAAAAGAAATGTTAAAAATATTAATTTTTTTTTTGAAATTTCGCTTTTTTGTTTTAAATTTTGAAACCGAACTTAGCGTTGTTAAATACTAAGCAAAATTTTATAAACTAAGCTAAAATTGTGGAAATTTCAACTCTAATTCCCATATCTTCCAATTTTATAATTAAAATAAATTTAAATTTGTTTTTAAATAATTTATTTTTGATTGATTTTTTGCCCCCCCCCTTCAGACGTTGCAGCGCAAGGAGGGCAAGCAGGGCGTCGGCGCCGACTCGGACGACGACGGCTTCAGTCCCCCCGCGAGTCCGTCCGCTTTGCCCGCCACCGTCGGCGGCGGCGGTGGCGTGGCACAATTGGCTAACGACCACCAAAACGGAAATGGTGGGAAATGTATTTTTTTGAAAATCTAAATAAATTTTCAAAAAATTTTCAGGCGCTTTGGCCTCCCAAATGGCGGCACTGAGCGGCTCGGCTGGCACTGCGGCCGCCTTCACACAATCGCAAATTGCGACGCTGGCGGCGACCGCGGCACAGTACGCCAACGGACAACAAGGCGAGTGCCAAAACTTGGAAAAAAAAACAATTTGGATAATTAAAAAAAAATTATTATTTATTTGCATTGAATTAAAAATAATTTTTTAGCTTTATTAAGTGAACTTTATTTATTTAAATTTAAAGAAAAAGTCATTTTAATTAATTACATTAAGCTGAGATTTTAGATTAAAAATAATTATTAATATTTGCATATTAATTAAAAATTCTTACAAATTATGCTATTTTAAATTAAATATCTCTTTAACTTTTAAATTAATTGTCCAAATATATAAATGATTTAATGTTGGGATTAATTATCATATTTAATTTAATTATTTATTTCAAAAGTACCAATTTTTCTATTTATTTGCAAACGAATAAATTAGTTAATTAACTAATTATTATTTTTTTAAATAATCGACAATATAAATTGAATTTCTAAATTCATCTTCAAAAAACAATTTTCCCATTGATTTTTTAAATATATTTTTAAAATAATTAACATAATTAGCAATTTTACTGTTTATTTTGCGCCTGTTTAGGCTCTTCCGGCGCCTCTACCGCCTCCGTTCCGTACGCCGATTTTAACGGCGTCCAAAACATTGCGCAACAAATTTTTGGGCCAAACTCCGCCACGAATATGTTCTTGCAACTTCAACAACAGCAGAGGCAGCAACAGCAACAACAGCAGCAACAAGCTGCACCAAAAATTGTACACCACCAGCAACAGCAACAACAGGTGGAAAGGAGGGGAGACCGGGAAACTTTGATCGGATGGGGATCCCGACCAAATCCCGCTTATATCCCGTCAACCGTATTCTCCATTAAAAAAGTGGGCTAAATGAATTCAGAAATTTCAGCGGAAATTTTGGAATTTTCATTAAATCGCAAAAAATGATCGGCACTTTTTGTATCAGAATATACAAAAAGCATAAAAATGCATTTTAATGCATTAACAAAAACATTTTTATAAATTTCCGAGGGTTTGCTTAAATTTTATGTAAAAGAATTTTTTCAGAAAACTGCTCAGAATTCAACACAAAACCAGGCCAAATTTGATCGTTAATCAAATCCCGCTCAAAACCATATTCTGACGAAATCCCGACAAAGATCTGATCCCGACCAAATCCCGCTTATATCCCGGTCACAATCAAATCCCGCTCAAAACCATATTCTGACGAAATCCCGACAAAAATCTGATCCCGACCAAATCCCGCTTATATCCCGGTCACAATCAAATCCCGCTCAAAACCATATTCTGACGAAATCCCGACAAAAATCTGATCCCGACCAAATCCCGCTTATATCCCGGTCACAATCAAATCCCGCTCAAAACCATATTCTGACGAAATCCCGACAAA
>CP049711.1:11611780-11670991 GCA_004148225.2 Heterodera glycines | reverse complement strand
AAAACTTTTCTCCCAAAAAAGTGGGG
The DNA here is from genome assembly GCA_004148225.2 of Heterodera glycines. Lineage (NCBI taxonomy): Eukaryota > Metazoa > Nematoda > Chromadorea > Rhabditida > Heteroderidae > Heterodera > Heterodera glycines. The sequence goes on along the minus strand of CP049711.1, from coordinate 11,670,965 downwards.
AGCATAGGCAGTATTTTTCGACTTCAGGGTTTGAAATTGGTGCAAATGAATGTCAATTCGTGATCAGCAGCTATCCTGAAAACCCTTGAGGGTAATACTATCGATGGTGCCCCCCCCCAATTTTTGGAAGAAATTTTTTTTGTTCTGAAATGTCGTGGAAACATATTTACGGGGGGTTTTCAGGGTCGGTGATCGCGAATCTGACATCCATTTGCCCTATTTCAAAGAAAATTCAAAATTTTGAAAATTCACTTTTAGTTCACCCCTAAATCCGCTCCCTAGTTCACTAAGTTTCTGACGAAATCCCGACAAAAATCTGGTCCCGACCAAGTCCTGACAAAAACCTGATCCAGACCAAGTCCCGACAAAAACCTGATCCAGACCAAATCCGCTTATATCCCGGTCACAACCAAATCCCGCTCAAAACCAGATCCCGACAAATCCCGCTTATATCCCAGTCCCAATCAAACTCCGAGCCCAATCGAATCCCGGTTCCAATCAAATCCCGATCCTCATCAAATCCCGATCCGACAAAATCCCAAACCCAACCAAACCCTTAGCCCAAAAATTTTTTTTGGTAAAAAGGCCAAGAAAAAAACGGCATTAAATCCCTAACAAATAAGGCATTAGAGAAATGGGACATAGTTTGGCAAGAGGCGGGAATTATGCCACAAAATGAAACAAACAGTCGACGAGCTTTTTTACAATGTTAGAATAATTAACGAAACATTTTGTGGGATTGAATTGGAATGTGTTCACATTTCCATAAATTTGTGCCACCTTTCCCCAGGAATTCGCTTCGTCTTCGCCCGTGGGCCCAAGCGGCGTTCCGTCCGTGTTCAACAGTTCCGTGTTGGCCAACACTGGCGCCTACTCGCCCAACTCGGGCGCCTCCGCCTCAATGGTCACCACCACAACCGCTGGCGGCGGCGGTGTCGCATCGATCACTGCCGGCACCGGCGGATTGGAGCATCAAAGGTGGGCCGAAAATAGCAATTAGCCGACTAATCAGGGTGGGTGCCATTTCCGTGTCCTAATTAGGCTTAAAAGGCATTTGTTTGGTTTTTGTCGGTTAATTTTTCCCCATTTGTGTGCCGTAGGTCAAGCCCGATGACCGGTGGCGGCGGCGGTTTGAGCGGTGGCCACCCGCACGCCTCCCACCACCTGCTCCACCAGCGACCCGCGTCGACGCCGTACGGCACACTGATGCCGCAGGCGTCCTGCTCCGGCACTTCCGCGCTTCCGCCCCAATCGTTGACGCCCCAACCACACCATTTGCTAAGCGTTGGCGGCGGCGGCAGTCAAAACCAACATCAGCAGCACATGCACAACACGCATCAGCAACAAATGCAGCAGCACCACCACCATCAACAGCAGCAGCAGCATCACCATCACCACCAGCAACAGGTGGTCGGGGAGAAAATCTTGGTTTTTTTTGGTGTCTCGAACTTGAGACTAGCAAGGCTTTGGTCTCGAGTCTGGGCTAAAGTCTCGGTTTTAGGGTAATTGTCGGTCTCGAGCAACATGCCTGACATCGTTTTTCCGAGTCTCTAATTTTTTTATAGCTGGGTTGGGTTCTCTTGGCCATGGACGTACCCACCAGGGATGGACGTAATTACGGAAATTACTGCTTTTTTGCCAATTATGGATTTCCTTAATTGAAAAAACGCCGTAATTACGGATTATGGGTTTCCGTAATTGAATATCAGTTATGTCCAGCCCTGGTACCCACAGGGGACGGAAGGAGTACATGGGATTGGGGACTATAGAGCCCTGTGCGGATTCATGATCGCTCAGCTGAGTTTGTGCGATTAATCCGTCCAATTCATTTCCGGCAAAATTTTGAATTTCCAATAAATTGCATAAAAAATTGAATTTAAAATTCAATGCCCCCCACAAAATTCAGTTGCATGACGGCTGGCTGAACGACTACCACCACCCGCAGCAGCACCACCATCCGGCAACATTTCATCTGAAGTCGGAGCCGCCCCAATCGCCGCCGCTTGAGAAGCGGCCGCGGCTTGACGTGCCGCTTTCGGGCGGCGGCAATGGCGCGACTGCTGCGCAACAAGCGGACGCGTGGCGGGTCGCCACCGGCACGCCAATCGGATGAAAAACGCACACGGACAGACCGCCGGAGAGACGGAGTGAAAGAAAGAAAGAGCGGGTGCAAATGAGAGAGAGAGCATGCAGAGAGAGAGAGAGAGAGGGAGAGACGAAGTGTGGACAGCAGAGAGACAGACGGAAGGGAAAGAGTGTGAAGAAAGAGAGGGAAACAACGATCGATTCGATGATGACGCTGGATGTGTACAGTATGTGGAAGTTGCGCGCGTGGATCTGCCGATGGATTTTTACTATAATTGGAATACGGTGATCAGATCCTCTTCCTCCTCATTGCCCCCCCGCATCCCCCACTAATCGCCCACAATTAATTAAAAATCCCCGCTCATTTACGACGGGATGGCGCAGCAGTTCATTTGATTGATTTACTGATCAGCTTTTCCTCTCCGGTTTAAACCGGGTCAAAATCCGCACTGATTAGTCCATGGTTTTCCGATCGGTTGGTCGATCATTGTATAGGACTTATCTTTTTACTGATCAGCTCTTACCGGTTAGAACCGGTCGCGAAACCCGCACTGATCAGTATGTTTTTTTAACTGATCGTAAAAATCATTATGCAGGACTGATCAGTCCCTCCCCCACCCACCTTTTCCTGATCAGGTCATTATTTGGGACCGATCAACCCATGATTTCTGATCAGACACAAATTGATCGGACTGTCACGGCACAAAATGGACATCCCCCAGATCAACTAATCAATTTTCGTGAACTGCTTGCTCCTCCTCCTCCTTTTCCCTGTTTTCTTCTGTTATCTTTTGTAGTCAATGTTTTTTCCATTTTTATTTTTGTGTCTACTGTAACTTTTGTCCTCTTCTCTACTGTACTGTACTTTTGTGACTCATCCCTCCCCTCCCCCTGAAAATCCTTTTCAAATTGCGCCACTATTTAAACTGACCATATACTCAAACACGACCATATGAATGATTTATGAATTTAATTATAATATTATTATTATTCATCATCATTATCAACATTTTATTATATTTAACATTTACATTTTATATTATTGTTATTATTATTATAGCTATAAAAGTAGAATTTTGCGCATTTTATTAAAATATATTTTATCTTAAAAGGAGAGGTCTGATCGGTTAAAATAATTCAGTAATTATTATTTTCTGATTTTTCTTAGAAAAATTTTGAGAAAAAATTGCAAAGAAGGAAAATAAAAATCAAAAAATCTTTTCACCACTTGCTTCTCCTTTCCTATTTCATTCCGATTCGGACGGGTCCGTCCCCCCGGGGGCATCGTCGGTCAGTCACCCACCCCGGGGGGACATTCATCATGGGATTAATACACAACGCTTTTCTTTTGCAACTTTTGAACAATGAGTGGTGGCATTTATGGCGGAGGTGTGCCTGCCTTTTGCAATTTGTTCTTTTTTGAATGTGTCCAACATTTGTTGTTCTTTTTTCAGATGACGATGTAATCCAAATCCAATATTGTTGATATCATTCGAAAGCTTAACATGTTTAGAAGCTTTTTCTAAGCGATTGCTTCGCGATTAGACAATGCCAAAAAAGTTATACATGAAAATTTCGAAAAGTCGAAATTTTTGAAGTTTTTTCTTAATAAAATTTTTTACAGGCTTGAAAATCTATCCGCTTTTTGTAAGGCTAATAGAGCATGATAAGAGCTTTCGAATGATACCAAGATTGTTGGATTTGGATGCCAAAGAAAAAAGCTTAAGTGGAAAAACGAGCTGGCGCCGAAACGCCAGCGCCGAAACACCGGCGCCGAAACGCGTGGGTCCCCACTATTAACAGAGAGAAAGAAAGAAAAGAAAGTCCATAGAGAAAGAAATAAAGAATCACGAGAAAGAGTGCAGAGAGGAGAGAGAGAAAGTCATAAGAAGGACAATACGCAAGGACAGAGAATTCGACTATAAATCTAAAACTTTTGGTTTTCTTGGACGAAAAAGATTATATTTTGGCTACACAATTTTTATTGTGGCAATGGTCATGATGGACGGGGGACTATATGCCCAAAAATGCATCAACTCTAATTCAAAATTGGGATGATTTGTTTAATCTTTTGTCTCTTTTAGCTCTATGTCGAGAAAGTGTCCAGCCGTGGACTTTGCGCGGTGGCCAAATGCGACTCGTTGCGTTACAAAGTGAGCAAAAGGTTCAGTGTTAATGAAACAATTTGTGGAGACCGAAGAGCCGGCAATTTTGACGGATTCCACTTCAATGATTTTAAAATTCCTTCAAAAATCAGTTGGTCGGTGGGCTCGCCGTGCGTCGTGCGTGCTACGGTGTGCTGCGCTTCATCATGGAAAGTAGTGCCCGTGGGTGCGAAATTGTGGTCAGCGGCAAGTTGCGCGGTCAGCGTGCCAAGGCGATGAAGTTTGTGGACGGAGTGATGATCCATTCGGGTAACCCGGTCGCCGAGAACATCCAGGAGGCGGTTCGCCACGTTCAAATGCGACAGGGTTTGTGTTTTCAAATATGGAAAAGTATTTTAGAATACAAGGAAAACCGATTTGAACGAGTTTTTGGGTACCAAAAATTCTGAGAGGGGAGAGAAAAGAGAGAGCGGAGAGAGAAAGGAGAAAGAGAGAGAAGAGAGAGGGGAGAGAAAGTAATAAAAAAGTGTTTAAAGAGAGGAGGGAGAGAGAGAGAGGGAGAAGCAATGAATGAGAAATGAATTGAATTTTCTCCGAGTAATTTTTTGCTTTTTCTGCTGCTGGCGATTTGGTGATGGATGCGATTCAGCTTCAAATGCTTTTAGTAGTGATCACTTACACAAAAATTAGTTCATTCCATTTCAATTACATTGTTAAAATAATTGTATTTTCAAAAATTTCTTTTTCTATATTCTATTAAAAATGGCCATCCAAAAGTTTGTATTCGGCCTTATTTTTGTATGTTTTTGCATGGACGGTAAAAAACGAAAAAAATTGCCAAAAAATAATTGGCGTAAAACAAAACGCCAACACACGCAAAAACAAAGTATATGCACTTACACTGGTAAATGCCTTTTTTGTATTTTTTATTTTGATCAGCCATAACACGCTTCATTCCCAACAAAAATGAACAAATTTGGTATCTAAAAAAAGATTTTGAAAAGGAGAATCTTTTTCTAAGTGAATGCTAAGCAATTTGACATCTCAGAAAAAAGTTGTGCGAGTTTCAAATGTTCATCACGTTATAACTCAAGTCCTAAACTGCTGTTTTCACCAAAAATGCTAAAACTATTAATTTCTCTATTAATTCTAAATGTCCAAAGTGATTTTGTATCCTTATAACCAAAATTGTTAGCATTTACGAATTTGATGTTTTTTGTGTGTTAGAGATGTGAAAATAGTACGCCAACACGAGAGGAAAAGAAATGCAAAAATTTTAATCACTCCATAACTTTCTAATTCGACCTATTTTAATATTAACTTGACCTATTAACTGATGCAGAATTTGTTTCTCTATCGATATGCAAAATTTGGAGTGGATTTAACGTGCAGGAAAAAAGTTAAACGTCACGAAGTAAATGTTGTTCTTTACATTATTAAGAATGAAGAGATAGTACGTAAAAGTGAGAGAAATAAAGATAAAAAGTAAATGTGACAGAACGCCAATTTTTTCCCATAATTATCCATAAAAAGATTTATTGTCGCTTTTTTTTCTTTTTTACCGTCCATGTTTGTTCCTTTAATATTTAATATATATTTTTAATGTGCATTTTTTGTGAAAATTGCGGAGCATTTGTGCGCGTCAAAAATTTTTTAATAATAATTTGGCCAATTATAAGAAAGCCTAACAAATAAGGTCATTTTTAGGCTCAAGTACAGTTTATGCCGTCCAATCAATTTTTTACATCGAATTGTATTGCATTGACAATATTCCACCAAGATTTTCTGGTCTATTTTTACAAAATTTTGAATAGCTTAGCAGAATTACCAGTCATATAACATAAGTTGTTTTCCGTTTCTTAGCTAGATTCGTTAATACTAACGACCTTTATGGTAGGTTTTGTTAGTATTAGGACAAATTCCGCAAAAAGGCCGTGGGTTCGCTCTTCAGTATCCAAATTAGCCAAGCTGCAGATAAACGGAAATAGAGCTAGCATAAACATGATCACCGGATGAAAAATTTGATTGGACGCACAAAAGTCCATTGGACGCATAAATTGTACTTGAGCCCATTTTTATTTGTGACATTAAAACCCGAATCAACAGAATGTCAACAAAGTCAAAAAAATAAAAAAGATCATTTCATAAAATCAACTAATTTTTCATCGGTCATGCAATTTATGCAAAAATTCACTGGGCACGTCACTCTTTACTCGTCCATCATTCGACTTTCTGCAAACGGATGGTGTTTGTGGAGCCGGCACCTGAGAATAAATGGGGGGCATAAATAAGCATTAATGATCAATTTGACCGAAAGTGCGCCACGATATAACACAAAAAACTCAGCTAATTTAAAAAACTGTCGAGAAATTTCCTTCGTAAAAACGGAAGAGCCAATCTCTAGTTAAAAATTGAAATGCAAATTAAATATTTGCTGCAATTCTTTATTATTTAATTATAAATCCAAAATTGATTTTGGGTAGCACAGACTGGGGGGGGGAATGAATGCAGCATCCCTTCCCATCTTCCCGACCACACTGACCCGCTTGCCATCCGGTGATGACCACCACAAAGTCGCCGTTGTGGATGAACCCACGCTCCTTGCCCACTCCGATGCCGTACGCGATGCGCTTGTTCACGTCCTGCGTCCATTCCGCGTCGCGTTCCATGTGCGGGTAGTGCAGCGGGAACACGCCACGGCACAAGTGCAGCTGACGCGCCACCTGCTCATAGCGGGTGATGGCCAAAACGGGCATTGGCATGCGGTAGCGCGAACATTGCTGGGCCGACCTGCAAATTTTTTTGCGGTTTAAATGTGTCATTTTCCAATATTTGATTTGATTAAATAATAAACTAATCAGCTAATTGTCCAGATTTAATGAAAATTCAAAATTTTGAAACTTAATTTTTTCATGTCTTTCTATTTCAAAACCTAAAAATACATTTTATTTTTTAGTTTTGCTAACAATTTTAAGAAAAACTATGAATTGAGGCGTAAGAGAATGAAATGACCAAAAAATTTGAGAATTGTTCAAAAGTTATGCCTCATTTATTGAAACCGGAATGGGTGAGGAAAAAAAAATCCAAAATTCGTCCCAAAAACAACAAAAATGTATGACTCACTTTCCGGTGGTGGTAAGCAGAATGATTGCGCTGGCTCGGCATGACATCGCGGCGGAGGCGGCTGCGCTGGCGATGGTCTCTCCCGACCCGGTGGGGTTGGGCGTGTTCTGCAACAGCTCCTCGAAGTATTTGGAGTGGAAAAAGGCGGTTTCGGCCTCCAGACAAATCTGAAAAATGCAATTTAAAAGTTTTTGAATTGTCATCGTGTGAAGAGGGAAACAAACAAACGAACGTCGTGCATGGTTTTGAGTGATTCCACCGGATAATCGCCCTTGGCCGACTCGCCCGAAAGCATCACACAGTCCGAGCCGTCCAGCACTGCGTTCGCCACGTCACTGACCTCGGCACGAGTCGGTCTCGGCTTGTTCACCTAATGACAAAAATGAATATTAAATATAATTAAAATCTTTTTTTTTGTTACCATCGACTCAAGCATTTGGGTGGCGGTGATGACCGGCTTCCCGGCCATGTTGCACTTTGCGATCATCATCTTCTGCGCCAGAAATACCTTCTGGGCCGGGATTTCGATGCCCAAGTCGCCACGGGCGACCATCACGCCGTCCGACGCCGCAATGCTGAAAAATGGAAATTCTGTGTAAGGTTAAAAATGGTATCCGCCGCCAATTTTGGGAATGACAAATTCCGTTGGGTTTTTGTATTTGATTCTCCTCCCTATTCCCAGTTCAGCAGCTCAAACTCACATTTCGTCCACATTGTCCACACCTTCCTGGTTCTCGATTTTTGCGATGATTTTGATGTTTTTGCCCGCCTCGCCCAGCACTTCTCGGATGGTGCGGATGCCATTGGCGTTTCGAATGAACGAGGCGAAAATGATGTCGACGCCCTGAAAATAAACAATCAAATTCAAAAAGTGCCTTAAAATAACAATAAAATTAATTTTAAAAAATGCCACAGATAAACGCACCTGCTCAACACCAAAACGCAGGTCTTTGATGTCCTTCTCGGAAACAGCTGGCAAATCGACCGATATTCCTGGCAAATTGACGCCCTTGCGACTGCCCAATTTCCCTCCGTTTTCAACTTTGCACAGTATGGCGGCGTCGTCGCCTAAAATCCCCCCATTGTATTGCGCAGTAAAATTAATTGGAAATGTTTTTTTAATGGATTAATGTTCCAGATCTCAAAATTATATATAACGGAAAGTGGAAATTTCATTGGAAACGAAGCCCAGCGGAACGGGCCAACTGCGTCTGAGACAACTTTATGAAGCCATAACTTTTTGCTTTGTTGGCCAAATCAAACAATCTTGGTATCACTCGGAATCTCTTAATAAGCTCTATCAGCTAACCAAAATTCGTAATGATTCGTAAAGAATTAACAGTTTAAAATAAAAATAAATTCGGAGTTTTTTTTTAAATTTTCAAGCTCTCACTTTTTATGCGTAGCTTAATCGCTAAGAAAATGCTTATGAATATCTTCTAAACATATAGAGGTTTCGAGTGATACCAAGTTTGTTTGTTTTGGCCAACAAAGAAAAAAGTTATGGCTTCTTAAAGTTGTCTCAGACGCAGTTGACCCCTACCGCCTCCCAATGCACCCAAAAACGTCGCTATATGAAATAAAAAATAACCCAAAATTTCTTCCACAATAAGCGACAGCAATCCGTCGTCGATGTACACGCGCGACCCTTTGGTCACAACCTTCGTGATGTTCTTGTAGTCCACGTAGAGGTTGACGGCGGTGCCCGACTTCTCAAATGCCGGGTCGGTGGTCAGGCGAATGGACGCGTCCTTCGCCAACAGAATTTCAGCCGAACCGCCCTAAAATTATGGCCAATAGGACGAAGTGATTGAACAAAGGCAATATATGCCAAGAAAACAGCGGCGTTTATTTTTTATTTACGGCATTTTTGCCGGAATGTGAAAAAAAACAAATTGTTACCCCTGCCAAAAGTCCCGTCCGAATCTCGGGCCCCTTCGTGTCCAGTGCAATAGCCACGTTGTACTTCTTGGTGCATTTGGCAGCTGCTTCACGCACATTTTTGATGGTACCGCCGTGATACTGTAATTTTTTGTAAAAATTAATTTTTGGCCTGCAGAAAATTCAAATTTTTTCGCAATTTAATCGTTTAAGCCAAAATGAATGCCATATTCATAATCAGCGACCCTAAAATCTCTCAAACATGTTTACGACTTTTGAAAATCGGCAACAGCAAATTGACCATGCTCTACACGATAAAAGTGTAGTTTAAGTGATCTGAGCAATCACAGTTCGGGATGTTGTTCATTTATAAGTTTTGGATTGAAAATTTTACAAAACGGTGGCCGTCGGAAATTCAAATTCTAAAAATTAAACAGTAGTGAAAACCTCACTTCGTGGTCCCCGTGACTGAAGTTCATCCGGGCGACGTTCATCCCATTTTCGATCATTTGGACCAACATGTCCACCGAACGACAAACGGGCCCTGAAAAGGGAAAACAGTTCAGGGCCAGCCTCGCGAACAATTCATTTCCGGACCGGTACGACTGGGCGCCAGCCCGGTTTTGGAGAAAATTTGGCATGCTAATAGAGAACACCTAGGGCTATCGAATGCTCCTTAAATTCATTCACTTCGGACAACTATGTAAAGAGTTATGCTCCAACTAACTGGGATGGCGCCCAGTCGACCCCCACCGTCATTTGCTGGCCTTTACCTATCGTGCAAATGATTCCCGTCTTGCGCACAATGTGCGGTTTCTCGGTACACTTAAGCATCGCAAGGTGTTCGAGATTGTTGCGGGCCGGATATTTTTCCATGATTTGCTCTTGGCTAAAAAACTTTGGTTTGTTTTGATTTTTATGAACAGTGAAAAGGAAAAACAAAAAGTTGTTTATTGAACCAAATGAAAAAACAATTGGTAAACAAAGAAAATGAAAGATGATTATTAGGGTTAATAATGACGCGGACCGGGACACTATAGTCTGGCCATTACAGTCAGGGGGTCGGTCTAGTCTGGCAAGCTGTTTTCGCCCACAACTCTTGACAAATAATTTTTGTCAATCATAAACAAGGAAAAACTTAACTATACCGACCCCCACCGGAATAAATGAGTGAGCAAAGGCAGAGGTCAGAAAACCCACTGTTTATATCACCAGCACTTGCACATTTGCAGCAACACTATGGGTCAAGCTCAGTTTTAGTTAGACAAAATTATTCGAAACGCCAAATAGTTTGCGTTAATTTTTTGCGCGCTAGTTCAAAAATTACACTGGTAAATGCCTTTTTTTCATTGTTTATTTTCAGCCATAACTCGCTTCATTCCCAACTAAACCGAACAAATTTTCAGGCCCGGTTGTTCTTCGCGTTAACATGTTGCAGAAAGACACATTTTATACATACTTTTGAAACGTTTTCAAAAAAGTCCTTCCTTAAAGTAGAATTAGAAAGATTTATTTATTTCAAACAAAAAACTAACAATAAACAGGCAGCGTAACAAACGGCATTTTTCAGTTAAAGTGGTCAAAAAAAGATTTAAAAATGTTTTTGTCAACCTACCCATATACACACTACACAACACATGTACACATTCATGAGTTACATATTGTACATGTTTTTAATGCATGTACAACATGTAACCCATGATGTGTACATGTGCCATGCAACGTGTACACAAAGGACCAAGAAAAAAAAATCATTTTTTGACCACTTCAATTAAAATTATGCACCAAAACATCCCAAATATGAATCGGTCTCTTCACTCTTCCTCATGCTGAGGCTGTATTGCCCGACGCCGAGCTGTGCCCAGCCGATGCGGAGAGAGACGACGAAATTGGACTTTGATTTGGCGTCACAAGTGGTGAGGGCGGCGTTACTCCGGTCTCGATCTAAACATTTTTGAGACCAATGCTTAATTTTTGCGTCTATTCGAATAGAGAAACATAAAAGATAGCTAGATTAATTAAGCAATTTATTCGTTTTGGCATTAAACAATTATATTTTTTAAATTAAACTAATGTCGAGACCCTTTTAAAACGATTTTTAAATTATGAAACTTAGACAGCAAAGTAAAAAAAATTTAGAATTGAATTCACATCCTGACTTAATGAAATGAGAAATGCTCAAAATTAATTAAATTAATGTTAATAGATTTATGGAGAAAACCTTACTTCTCTGATGGTGACATAAATCACCAACATCGCATTATGCGACACTTGACAAAACTTGTAAAAGTTGTCATTCGGAATTTTCAGACGCACCAGATCCCACTCCTTTAAATAAATTTTAAATTAAGAAAGAATTCGATTTATTTTGATTTCCTAATCACCCAATTGAAGGGGAGAGAGAGTCAAGAATTTTGCAAGTGGCCAGGGGTCAGAGGCGAGGAATTACATAGATCCTAATTGTTTTCGTTTTCCTCTTTCTATTCTTCGTTGGGACCCAGGGGAGAAAACCTTTAGACCCGCCTTCTTTCCCTTTTTATGTATATTGTATAATGACCAAATTGTCCATCAGGAAATGATGAGTTTCACTGGTTCCAAATTGGTTGCCGAAACTCATGATAACGTTCTCTTGTTGAAAGTAACTTCTAATCCGCTGTCGCTGTGTTTAAAATTTATAAAAATGAATTTTAGGCAAATTTGGGTCATGAAAGAACAGAAACCATCACATTTTCAATGATTGTTTAAAATTAGTTTGTTGGATTAATTTCTTGCTTCTGCTTATATCCTATTTTCCAAAATTTTTGGGAAGGCAAATTATTTATGTGCTATTTCCAAATTTCCTTTCATTTCTCTCGTCCCAAAAAGCTCAAAGTATCAAAATACTGGTGTTTAACCTCGTCCGGTCCGCTCATTCGCAATGAAACGAGAGCGTAATGTCCGCCGCCTTCCGCAGGATGAAAAAACTGTGAGAGATCATAAGGCAAGAAATTTGCAACGCGATGACGTTCATCCAGTGGCAGAAAAGAGCGAATGGGTGTGCCTGCGCCAAATGTATAAGTCGTCCCGGCCTCTCTCTCTGCTACATTCTTAAAAAGCATAATATTTAAATTAAATTGGATATAAAATTAGATTTAACAATAACTGATTTTTTGTTAACTTTTGATTTTGGCATACTTTGCGTTTCAATTGTTTGCCTCGTTTTCCGTTATGAAAAAAATAATAAACCAAAAAATTGGAGCTGATTAAAACCCTTCGGTAGTAAAACTCGGGAACAAAATGCAGCAGTTCGTTGTTCAGTTCAGGGGGAAGTTTGGTGTTAATTTTGATGAATTTCATTAGTTTTGGGCCAAAAGTGTTAATAAAAGGATAAAAAGGACTAATTGGGCTTCTGAAAATAAATTTATGTCAAAACGCAATGAGGTGATATTTAAATTGGCTAATTTAGTAGTAAAAATTCGACTTGAACATACTTGGTTGGCACACAAATTGACGACGTAAGGGAAGGCCATTTATTAAGAATGAAAAATGAACGAGAAATATTTGTCTAAAGTCTAGAAGAATGGAAAATCACTTTGTGATTCATGAAATGATTGAGTTAATCATGTTTAGCTTTGATGGGACTTTCACCGGCTAGCAGATCTTGGCTTTTGTGATAAAGCCGAATGTTCCAGAACAATTTTAGGACATTCGAGTTTAATAGACCCGATGAAAAAACCATAGGAACCCTTATCAGTTTGCAATGTTTTGTTTCTTTTTCAAAAATTATAGACAATGTGAGCTAAAAAAATCCAAACCGTAGCAATTTATTGAATATTTCACAGAATGTATGTAGATTTAAATTCATATGTTATTATGTTTGTCTAAGAAAGCAGACGTAATTATCAGTTTTATTTGCAAAAAATATTCATTTGAGAATATGTATGGTCTGTTTGTGTTTGTGTGCCATTTGAATGACGGACTGCCGACCTCTCATTTTCTTTTTTGTTTGTGAGAATGAATGAATAAATGCGTGAGCAAAGGCAGAGGTCAGAAAACCCACTGTTTATATTAGAGTTGCACGGGCCCGGGTACCCGACCGGGTCGGGTCGGGGTCAACTCGCCGCGGGCTGTTTTTGCGCCGCCGATTTTGAAATGCGATAACTTTTTTCTTTGTTCTCAATTCTTTCATTAAGCAGCAGTAGACAGAGAAAAAAAATTGAAGAAAGAACGCCAGGGAGAGAAACAGGCAAAGAAAAACAACAGAATTTATTGATTGTTTGCTGACCAAGGGAAGGGCCTTCGTAATGAGTAGGGATGGACTTGAAAAAGTCCACTTTGTATAAGGACTTAAATAAGGGCGAAAATTAGCGAAAATAAGGGCGAAAAGTTTAAAAAATTTAGTGGTGAATTTATTTTGCTGTTTTTTGAATAAAAACAATTTAAAATTAAAGCAAGCTATTTGTTTGAACTAAAGCCCCGATTTCCTCTGTATCGTTCCAATTTTAGTATATATTAGGTCTGTCAGAAAAAGCACAAAAGTGTTTGCCAAATTGCCTTTTGAATTAGAGAATGAATACAACAATTTTTAAGATTTTTAGCAACCATAACTCATCTTATGTTAATACCTAAATGGGTTTATGACAGACAATCATAATGAGGAGGAAATTCAATTTATCCAATAAACAAAAGGGAACATGAAAGAGGGAGGGAGAAACATGATAGAATAAAGCCAGCAGGAACAGATCTTGTGGTCATAATTAACACGACAAATGGGCAAAAAAGAAGCACATTCACCACCATCGTTCATTGACAAACAAAATTCAATTGATCAGATGAATGGGGACAAATTGAGGAAGGGAAGGACACAACATAATCAAACAACAACAAATTCGTAGAGAATTTTTATAAATGGGGGAGTGAGTGAAAGGGAGGGAGGGCACAGCCTTAATTATCCTTGATTGTCATACAATCGCGATCAGGCCCGGCTGTTCTTCGCGTTAACATGTTGCAGAAAGACGGCCAAATTGCTGGCAATGTGACGCGTGGCCACCTCGTTGATGGTCGGCCTGGAAAATCCAAAACATATTTAATCGGTTTATGGTCGTTTTTAATGATAACATTGGAATGGATCCAGAATAGAACCCAAATTTGCCAAAAAATAGCAGTTTTTCGTTTAGTCTGTATAAAACAAGGCCAACAAATTCTTAAATTGCCATTTTACGGGCGGCATACCGGCAATAGTAAGGTTGGTCACCCCTTTTTTCAAAAAAAATTGTTTTTTTTTGTTTTCATGTCAAGAAAGAAATTTTGTATATTTGAACGAATTCGAGTGCGTCCTGTTTTCACTCCCCCATGTCCCATTTATAGGAAAATCCCGTTATTTTTCATTAAAAAATTCAGGTGCGCTTAGCGTTAGACTACGATTGTCTCACAGTTCGCCCACCTGAAAATCGACGGGTGCATGCCATTCACCCTAAGAATTGGGCCGTTGTTCGCCGTTGGTGGTGCCACGCCACTCCCGGCGCTTCTCGACCGGTCGCACGCGTTTCGCGCCGCTACCGCCGTGCCACCAGCCGCCGTCGCCTCCGGCACTGCACCCAGAACGGTCATTCGCCGCCCATTTTTGGCCTTAAAGCATTCGATAATTTGTTCGGCCATCTTTGTTTCGACAAAATATTAAATGTTTGTTCCGCGCCTTGCAAATTGAGCAAAATACTAAACAAAGTTGGACCACAAGTATACAGATGGAGAAAAACGGGAAGTTTATTTAACAAAGGAAATGAAATGTGTTACGTTCAAAATCGAGAAATCATTCTATTCATTCATTACATTGGTTCAATGTATATAAAAAGGGCAGGTCAAAATGGGAATTCGAACATCAATTCAAATCAAAAAAATGAGTTATTAACAAAAGACAAAATTTGTCTAAATTCCCATTTATTTGTTAATTTTCCGAAAAGGCACAGGCATACGATTTCCCAATTTGACCGTAACACATAATCGTGGTGAGCCAGCCCAACGGCGCACCCAGAAAATTCGTAGTCCTAAAAAGTTTTGGTAACGTAAATTCTAGTTTTGGTTGATTCTTCTTTTTTCTGGGTTCGCCTTCTCTGCTGGACAAATTGAAAATCGGGGGGTTTGCTGTGAGTTTTTTGTGTCAATGGTGCTCAAAGAATAGCAAAAGAAAATGAATGGTATGCCAAAAAGAAATAAGCAGCTTTTTGTCGTCCCGTGTGGCACACATCCTCGAAACAATTGAGCCCTTCATAATCAGTGGCCCCATGGCACCACAATTTTCTCCCTCATCTGGATGATTTTTTGTGCCGTTTATGATTATTGGAGCGCGCTTTGTGCTCTTTGGGTGCCGCCTTCGGGTGGCGGTTTTGGTGCCGTGAAGTGGTGACCGCCCATGGCACCCAACTGTTATCGCCATCTTCCTCATCCTCTTCATCGTCATCACATGTCATCATGACGGGCTCCTCCTCTTCCTCTCCATCATCCTCATCATCGTCATACTTGTATTTTTTGCCATAATCATCCTCATCCGATGACCTGGCATCATCATCATCCGCCTGGCACCCCCATCGTACCGTCTTCTTCCTGTTGGCCCTCAATTGTCTCACCGTTGTTGAAGCGGCACTGCTGTTGGTGTTGACGGACGACGACGACGAGGACACGGAGTACGAGAAAGCAGCACCACCGCCGTTGGACGAAGCGGACGATGAGGAAGAAGTACCAGCAGCACAACCCTCACCCCCGCCGCTGCTGTTGCCCCGGGCCACTTCCTTCCCATTTTCGGTGCTCCCGGCGCCAAACATTTGCTGCTGCTGCTGTTGACGTGAGCTGGCAGCAATGGCACGTGCCATCTGCTGACGGTCCTCCTCCTCGTCGTCGCTGCTCAAACAAATGATGTCAATGTCGGGCGTCGGGGCAACAGCCGATGCTGACGACGAAGTCGTACGTTTCTGTTGCTGCTGTTGCACAGGTGCTGATGACTGCTGTTTAGCGGATAACTGTAAAAAATGGGGATTTAATTAAACTATCAAGGCATCACTAAATTTAAATTCTCCCAAAATTTAAATATTCATTACATATTTTAATATTTTGCTATGTTACGGACGGGTACACTTCATTTCCCCCCCCCCGCCGTTTCCCTCCCCCCCGGTCGTTTCCCCCTCGAAAAAATTTTTATAAAAAATTTTCAAACCTAGAATTTTTCATAAAAACTCTTATTGTTAGAAAATTTCTTAGTAGGAAAATGTCAAGAAAACATTTTTTTTTTTAATTCTTTCTCGAGTGCGGAAATGCCAAAAAACCGGTTTGCCGGTTCAAAACTCGAAAAATTGAGAGATTTCGCACTCTATAAGAAATTTCCTAAGTTTTTTATGAAAAATTTCTAGATTTGAAAAAAAATCTTGACGAGCTAAGTCTAAAAATCAGGAAATGAAGTCGAACCGACGGTATCGGACATTTAGTGAGTCAATGTATGATTATTACGTCAGAAGACACAGCGTCGCTGGCACCACCCGCACCGCCCGGAGGCCGCTGCTTCTTAGCCACAGGCATTGTCACCACCATGATGTCATCATCGTCATCTCCACCAGCACTGGCTTCAGCAGTGCCAGCACCGCCATAGTCACCAACCGCCGCAGCCGCAGCGACTCCAACATTTTGGTCGTCCGAGTCCACGCCCATTGTGTCGGGTGGCAGCGGCAAGCGCCACGAGCCGTCACGGAGCAGTTCAATCTCGTCATCGCCGGAAGCGACGGCGGACAGCACTTGCTCGAAGTAGCTGAAGAAGCAAGCGTATTTTCATGGTAAATGAATTAATAAATACGCACGCGTCAATGATCAGCTTGGAGTAGATGGCATTCCGGTCACACACCGGACACTTCCAAGTTGGTCGCTTCTCCGACATCATCAGGTAGCTGTTCAGGTCGAAGCACTGCAAGTGCGTGCACTCGGCTGCTCGTGATGGTATTTTGATGCGAGTGCGCATCAACTAAAATTTGCGTAAAATTATGATTTCAATTTTTTTAAAATTTTTTGGGGGAGGGAGGAGGTTAAATGCCCTAAAACCCAAGCCCTAATTAAAGAAGAAAAGAAACAGCAATTTTATTTTTATATTTCAATTTTCTATTCACCGGATCCATCAGTGAGATTTTCAACGAGTCCATTTGCACGTCATCCTCGTCCCCGTTGAGGCGTCGGACAATTATCTGTTTGGTCTTCTCCAGCGGACGGCGCGCATTCGGATTGTTGAGAATGCGATTCAGCAGAATTTCCGAGTTCAATCGCCTCACCAAAGTCACCTGTGAAAGAATAAAGTGCAATCAAAAACGTAACCGGGGGCTGGGAGATGGCTTTACCCCCAATGAAATGAAAAAAAGTAATTAATTAATCAAGCGGGGAGGAAAACAAAGAGTTTAGCTACGCCCCGGAGGAGGCAAAGTACAAGTCCGAGTAGGATTCATCAAATCTATCCTAAGATAAAAGTAGTATTCATGCCAAAAAAAATACCGTAAATGCCCATGCGCGTTTGTCACCGTTCCATTCAAAGCTCAACCGGTGGGGATTGCTGCGGCCCCGTGGTGGTTGCGCGTAGGGAGTGATGTTCACCGGGCGAGGGTAACGTTTCTGTTCCGCGTTCGGTTTGTTGGTTGGAATCACTGGCTGAATTTGTGATTAGGTTGATATTGATCAGCAAAAGAAATAATAATAACTATGGCAAATATAATGCCAATATAAATTTGAATGAGCTGCCGACAGACCGGCAATTGCACTCCGTGTTCGTCGACTCGCACCGTCGAGCCGGGCGGAAAAGCGTCCTGCTGCTCCTCACTGGTCTCCAACAAAAACATGCGCAACTGGAGCTCGTAACTGAAAATTGTATGGGACTGAATTAAATTGCCAACAACACTTACGTGAGAGTTAATTGTGAATTATTAATTTCAAAAAGATGATTTATCTCCAAAGGAATAATTCAGAAATTCTAAAAAAATCTGCTACTTATTGGTAGAGCCCAAATTGTTCGAGATTGGCAAGAGAGAGAGAGAGACGACAATTACCGTGGCAGTGGTTGTTCCTCAATGCGATAGTGCACCTTTTGTATGTCCTCACTGGGTACGCTAAACGAATGCGAAGCACGCGCATCGCCAGGTCGAATAGGCACCGGATACGGAGGCAGTTCAGTTATTGGCACAATCACCTAAACAAATTGCAATGAAAGCCCGGCCGGGACGGGGGGGATAATTCTTAACCAAATTGTATGCCAAAAATTTAAATTTTTGAAACAAGAAAAATTCTCACTCACAATCAGAAATTATTAAAACCAAAATAATTGATAAAAATCTGCTGGGAAATGACAACTTTTTGTTAATAAATAGAAAATTTCTTTTTGTTAGAAAATCAGCTCACTTTGATCTGGTCGTAGAATGGCAGTTCGACGGTGCGAAGGTCGCGCACGGATTGCCCACCGGCGCCATGCTGTGGGACAACAGCCGGTTGCTGCTGTCGCTGGTACAGATTGGGATGAACATGTTGCTGCTGTTGTGCTGCTTGCCCATTCTGCTGTTGGTGATGATGTTGTGGCTGATGATGCTGTTGTGCAGCATCAGCTGCAGCAGCGGCGGCTGAGGCGGCAGCGGCCAACGGATTGTTCGGCGGTTGCTGGTGATGGAGGTGCGCCGCTTGTGGGTTGACAAAGTTATGCGGTGCCATCTGAAATTACGAAGATATAACATTGGATTTGGTTTTCAGGTTATATACAAAACTATATTTTTTGTCCCAGGCCCGTAAACTTAAAAAAATTTCGGGAGGAGCAGTTGGAACTTTTTTTTCTCTTTCGGTCAAAAATTGTTTGTCAAATGTAAGTTTCCTGAATTTTTGTCTACCGTGGGAAAAACGGGAAATTTTAGTCATTTTTGCAAAAATTTGAAAATTTTGAGGCTAATTGTAAGCCTTGGCAAAAAATAAAAGGAAATTTGGATCCGGCGTAGGGAAAATTTGGGGTCATATGGTCAAATTTGTTTTTGTAATAAAAGAGCACTGTTTTCAAAAAAATAAAACCTGGAAAAACTGGTGTTGATAAGCGGCATAGAATGCCGCCGCGCTTTGGTTGTTAAACATTTGCTGTTGCTGCTGGGTGTGGTGATTGAATGTCGGAGCGCGTGCCATGCCCGCCGCAGCTGCCGCATTTGAGCCGGGATGAAGCATGCCACCACCACCGACTGCGATGACACTGGGCGACGAAGCCGGTGGAGCAGCCGTTGGCAATGGACCACCGCCAACCGCGGGGTAAGACTGCTGCTGGTGATGAACACCGTGTTGCTGCTGCATAGAGCCTTTAAGAAGTTGGGAAAAGAGTGATCCATCCATTATTCATGAGAGGTGGTGAAAGTCATACAATTTTGAAGGGTCTCTGTTTTAAAAGAAAAAAGGCAATGGAGGGGGGGGGGGAAGCAACGCTTGTGACTAATTGAAATAGAAAAATTTCAAAACAATTCGACCATTGACCAGATTCGGTAAATAAATGAGTTAAACACACGACAAATTTGCCAAGTTGACCATAATGATTTAATCCCCAGGAATATAATGGTCGTGCTTACAATTAGAATAATTGTACCTGGTCCCAAGGACTGTCCACTATGAAAACGGTTAAAACAATGACAAAAACTAGTTTACAATAAAATTACTCATTGCCGGGGCTGGAAACCATGCGTATCGATAGCGACCAAGCCATGGCACTCCAAAATCCTGGCTAGATTCTCCTAAATTTAAGGCCATGGAAATCCCCACTTTGAAATTAACACTTTACTGACTGGAAGTAAAAAACGACTAAATTTCGAGGATCATTTATTGCATCATTACCGTTGATGTTGCCGGTTGGAGAGTACGGATGCATGTTGTCACGAACGCGATTGCTCACCTGAATTTCGAACACCTTTTGCGCAGCTTTGGTCTAAACAAAAATTGAATTAATAAATATACATTGCCAGTAATAACTGTAAAAAAACCTGATGTTTGGGAATCGACAACACGGCTTGGGCTCGATCGACGAGTTCCACCTTTTTGCCCAACTTCGGGTAGTGGAAAATGCTCAACAGTTGGTGAAGTTCGTGAACACGAAAACTCTTGACAATTTCCTAAATGTTGAATCGAAAATTAGTCGTGTATTATGCAGAAAAATAAAAAAAGAAAGACGGGAGAAAATCCAATGTACAATAATAGCAGAAATCAGTGGATAAATGGTAATGAGCATTTGGCCACAAATGTATGCACTCCGAAAAAAGGTCAAACAAATGGTCCCCTACATTTTACGGATCCCACCAATTGACCGCCGCGCTTTTTTAGGCCATAAATTTTATTTTTGTCAAATTTTCAATGGAACAAGACAATTGGTGATCGACTAAACCCTTCGTTTATACGAATCCTGTGCCATCCAACAGCTCTGCTCGGATGCGCGTGCCGTGAAGCCACACACTCCAACCAACCAACACACAACCAGCGGACGGACCTCACCTGACACTGTTGGATTTGCTGTTTAGTGTACGTTGGTGATGAGGTTGTCCCGTTCGTTCCACTATCGTTATTCATCAATCAACGGAGATAAAATTTGGCACAATGAACCCAAAGGAAAAGAGAGACAATGTTATAAAATCGACTTGATACGAAGTCCCAATTTTTTACTCAGAGACGGCGTTTTGGTGCCACTTTTTTTTGGATGCTGCAACCAAACACAAACACATCGCACCTAAATGAGCATCATTAGTCTGTGAGCATTCAGAGATAGAGTTTCAACGGGCACAACGACCTTCATCCAAATTCATTTTCTGAAAAAATAACACTTTTTAATATTATTTTTATACACGATAAAATTGGTGGATGTGCAAAAAATCATCTAATCAGGCAGTCCTCCCTCCTCTTTGGTCTGTTGCAACTGCACTCATTTGCGATACCACATTTGCACTTTCTTGAGCCGCTTAATTTTCTTCTGCAACTGAAGCACGCCGTAGAGCAACGCCTCGGCAGACGGAGGACAACCGGGCACATCTGACAATTTGGAAATGCAATAAACAAATTTTTAATACTGTCAAAATAGGGGGACATTTCCAAAAAGAACTTAAGGAAGGTTGATGGACGAGAGGGATTTAAAAGAAAATTCTTTTTATGAGAATGACTGACATATGTCGACAGGGATGACCCGGTCACAGCCGCGCAACACCGAATAGGAATAATGGTAATAACCGCCACCGTTGGCACACGAGCCCATGCTGATCACCCATCTGACAAATGTATGGCAATTTAGTGGCAATGTAATTGCAAAAAAATAAGACTTTGGATGCGGCATTTGGTCGTAGATCCGTCTCAGTGCCGGTGCCATTTTGTTTGTGACTGTGCCAGAGACGATGATCAAGTCGCACTAAACTGGAGATGATTTTAGACAGCCATAAATCTAATTGCTGTCGGAATTCTTTGGCCCAACCAGATACATTTACCCGGTTTCAAATCGTAATACAACAGAATATGAAAATACACAAACCTGACGAGGAGTTGCACGAAAAACAACGCCAAACCGCATCATGTCATAACGAGGAGCGGCGAAATGCATCTGAATTTAGCTGCAGTTAAATGGCATAATAATGCAAAAAGAAAAGCACAAACAAACCATTTCAACAGCACAGCACGCCAAACCGAAGGTCAATGGCCTAAATCTTGAACAGTTTAGTGCTATGTGTTGTGTTAAGTTTTATCAATTTGGGTGTATGTATAAAGCATTTCAATGTCCAGTTCCGTTTTAATTGTTTCATCTTTAAAAAATTCGAATTTTCGCCTGTGTTCTTGTTCGAATTTGGATCCGGAATATGCCTAAATAAATGCCATCATATCCGTAATCAGCGACTCGTAAAAGGCCCCAAAAAATGTTTTTATAACTGTTGAAAATAAATTTTTCGGCTAAAAAGGAGGGGGGCGGCCATCTGCGTTGTCTTTAGCCATCGGCTATAAAACATTCGTTCAATGCATGAATTAAAAAAATGTTTGCTAACCAAAGAGAGCCACGCCCGATCAAGTTCATCATGTCGTCCATACGCATAACTGCGAATTCGCCGATTGAAGTGCCGTCCGGCGTTTTCTGCAAGCCCATCTTCTCGAAAATACCCTTCGGAGTCTGTTCCTTGTACGGGTAGGGCTGATTCGTCGTGCTCAGCGCCGGCACGTCCGACTTTGCCATCCGACTGCAAGCAATTGGTGCACAAAATGCAGAAGAGCGAAGAAAAAGGCCAGGCAACAACTTCGTTGACAATGCCATTTCTTAAATAAAATTATTTGGTGCCAAAATTTACGTGTGAGCTTTTTGCGAAAAAGTAAATCTAAAACTCGTTTAGGTAATTAATTCAATGTAAGAAAATGAATCCAACAAAGGAATTATGAAATTATAATGATCGATATAGGTACCTACTTAAAAGTGCATGGTAACCAATGCATTAGCGTTACCAATTGTGAAATAAGCATTAATCGATTTATTGATTTAAAAAAGACAGAGAGAAAAACAAAGAACTTACTCACATAAATTTACATACAAACAACGAAAACCAAAACTGCAGAATTTTGAACCAAGTTTATTTTGGGATTTAAATGCTACTTTGATTTCTGAAATTGATTTGGACATAGGCACAAAAAGCCGGAAAGCAAATGTCATGACTAGGGATGGGAATCGAAGAAAGTTCCGAAAAATAAGTCTGTCTTCGAGACGGTACTGAAATTTCTTATACCATTAGGACTCAAAACGCGGGACTGAAAAATAAAAAAAATTATGGCGGTTCTTTAAACGAAAAAGCGCGAAATTCAACAATTTAAATTTTTGACTTTTTGTTCGAATTAATGTTCGGAGTTCGTTCGAATTGATCAAAATGGATGCCATATTGGTAAATTTTAACGATTATTGTCGCATATGACACCCATCACAACCTGTGCGAGCCGGGGTCGAACACCAACGCACCGACGTCATCTGAAAAAAGAACAACAAATGTTGGACACATTCAAAAAAGAACAAATTGCAAAAGGAAGGCACACCTCCGCCATAAATGCCACCACTCATTGTTCAAAAGTTGCAAAAGAAAAGCGTTGTGTATTAATCCCAAAATAATAAAGTAATTGTGTAGGAAGTGCTGGAATATGTGACCATTTTGACTCGTTTAAGGCCAAAATGTATGAAAAAAGGCTCCAAAACTATGAGCCAAAAAATGAAGCAATTTGCCAATTCCCAACGCTCTACTGGTGAATAAATTCGTCAAATCGCACCATTAATTAATTACTTTTCAAACCCTCAAGAATTGCTCAGCAAATATCTTACAATTAGCCATGTTTCCAAATGATACTTCACACAGCGAGTCAATTTTGGGCTCCAAACGCAAATAAGTTTACGTGATCAGCTACCCCAAAAATCCTTTAAAGCATGTTTTTATAAATCTAAAAACTTCAAAAACGGGGGAGGGGGTGGGCGACAAACTGAACTATTACCGTTCCGGCTTGAGATTTGGTGATGGTGGTGATGGAGGGAAGGACGACTGAGACTTGACAGCGCTGTGCCAACTGCTAGCACTGGCAACCGCAGCTGTGGCAGGGTTGACAAACTCGAAAATGGGCAACCGACAAATTATTTCAATACAATACCACCTCCCCTAATCCCATAAAATGCAAACCCTGGGGCATTTCCTGTAAGCCTGACAAAACTGGTGTCAAATTCAAGATCGATGCCCCCGAATTTTTATCCCAAATAACAAAGGTGAATTTGGGCATTCTTCAATATTGTCAAGTGATTTGGTTCGGTTTTTTCGCGTAGTTTCGTTAAAACTAATTGATTTTTGCAATACGTCTTTTAAATAGATTTCCACCAAAACAATGCCCAAATCTTTTGATTGAGCAATGTTTGTTGCCATCGCCGGGCGATGTTGGTGCACCAGTGGTGGTCGTCGATGGCGGGCAGGTGCAGCTGTGGCCACAGTTTTTGAGGTGGCAGCGTCCACGACATTGTGCCACCATTCACTGGTGGCAGCGGCGTCGGCAGCGATGTTGGAGCTGCTTTGTGGCGCTGTTGTCGTGGCCGCGGCGGTCGTCGAAGTCTCCGGCAAACACTTTAAAATCTAATCAAACTGAACCTTCTCCAAGTCGGGTTCCGACACCCGCCGCCGCCTCGACAACAGCCACCAGTCACAGGTAGAGCAATTCAATAGAATTTCTGCTCACGAAGCTATATGGATATTGGATATGGTAACAGGGTGGCATGGAATTCCGATTTCCGACATTTTTATGGTCGCAATTGCGCTTTTGGGGCCTCGGCATGTCTCTGACCAATGCATTATCGCCCACCGCACAGCACCGTTAATTTTCCCGGCTCTAATCACATTAAAATATTTTCCCATTATTTTTTGTATATTTTTTACGATGGAATCACAGCACTATGGGTACGCCCCACTGTGCAGAGAAAAGCCTAGTACTATCTCGTCGTTTCTCTTTTTCTTTGTAATTTCTCTCACTGTGGCGTACTATCTCTTCATTTTAATTATGTAAAAATCAACATTTACTTCTCTCCATATAACTTTTTTTCTATGCATACAAGTTGCACCAAATTTTGCATACCGATAGAGAAAAAAATTCTGCATCGGTTAATAGGTCAAGTTAATATTAAAATAGGTCGAAT
Source organism: Heterodera glycines (assembly GCA_004148225.2). NCBI lineage: Eukaryota > Metazoa > Nematoda > Chromadorea > Rhabditida > Heteroderidae > Heterodera > Heterodera glycines. The sequence continues at coordinate 11,646,092 of CP049711.1, read as the reverse complement.
TAGAAAGTTATGGAGTGATTAAAATTTTTGCATTTCTTTTCCTCTCGTGTTGGCGTACTATTTTCACATCTCTAACACACAAAAAACATCAAATTCGTAAATGCTAACAATTTTGGTTATAAGGATACAAAATCACTTTGGACATTTAGAATTAATAGAGAAATTAATAGTTTTAGCATTTTTGGTGAAAAAAGCAGTTTAGGACTTGAGTTATAACGTGATAAAAATTTGAAAATATCACAACTTTTTTCTGAGATGTCAAATTGCTTAGCATTCGCTTAGAAAAAGATTCTCCTTTTCAAAAACTTGTTTTAGATACCAAATTTGTTCGGTTTAGTTGGGAATGAAGCGAGTTATGGCTGATCAAATAAAAAATACAAAAAAGGCATTTTCCAGTGTAAATTTTGAATTAACGCGCAAAGATTTACGCCAAATGCGCTATTTGGCGTTATGAGCAATTTTGTCTGACACTGGCGCGTACCCATAGTGTCACAGAGGATGACCCCTTGGCCTTCTGTTTCGCATGTCTTGAAACTCAGTGGTGGTTGTGCTTCTGATACGGTGTCTGCAATTCTAATCGCCCGCTTTTGATTAAAAAAAAAAAAAAATTAAAACTGCCCCAAAACGGAAAAGTACCAAAAAATCCTACCACCAATATTATAATTTCCACGTTTATATTGTTAGATGCTCTCTATCCACAACAAAAAAGTTGGGTATACCTCACCAACGAATAAATTCTTTTTTGAATTTAACATTTACCCTCAATTTTATTTAATACAATAAAAACAATTTATTTTCCTAAAAAGGAACACATGAATGGGTGCGGCAGCGAAAAGAGTGTTTTTGTTTTGTTCTTCCTAAATGTGAATCTGCTCCACTTCAATTCAATTCCGGCATTTTGTGGTGCCGCCCTCTCTCTCTTTCTGCGTGATGGGCGTTGCTAATGCTTGGACAAATACTCCGGGTCGTAGTCCTTGGCGGTCGGGTCGAACAGTGTGTGAAGGGAACAGGAAGAGCCAATCCATTCCTCTTTCCAGAAGTATTCAGTCCTTGAAAAGAGGGACAAAGAGTTGAATTAGACAATTTGATATTACAATATATTTTATTTAGACCAATCCTCTTTTTTAAAAACTTAAAAAATCAGCATTAAATAAGCCATAACAACACACTTCTTGAGCTTTTCGGGGCCACTGAACACGAATCGGAATATTTATTCTGACCATTTCGAAAACCCCGGACTCGGGATACGAAATCTACAGCCTATTTTCACTAAATTTTTATGCAATTGAATCAATTTAGTATAAATGTGTTGTAAATTTTGAGTTAATGATTTTTTGTTCAAATTCGGGCAGGGGCCCGGTTTGTTAGAACAGTAGAAGTCAGACTTCGTCGTATTCAGAGACACCGAAAATCGTCAGAAATGTTTTTATGGTCTAATAGCTGAAAATTTGGCGATGTTTTGCCCATTGGTATCAAATAAAATGGATGAAGTATCAAAATGGATTTGGCTATACAATCTAATTATCCCATAAAATGCTTGGTTCATTTTTACCATCTTTCCGGCATTTCGAGATTGCGGTAATTGGCCCGTGTCAGCCCCTGGATCGGGTCCTTCTTTGTGTAGCCGTGGGTGCAACGATCTTTTAGCACCTGACAACGGGAAAATAATATAAATATTTTTCGTTTTTGGTCCTTAAAAGTCCCGGACGGACCCGGGCACCTGCCGGACTTTTGCCGGCCCTGAAATTTTGAAAAATTTTGGCCGGGCCGCCCGGACCCGGTCTATTTGTCAAGCCCGAGCCCGGTCAAAATGGCCGGGCAGCCTAAAACGGACTTAAATTTGGCCAGTGAAACCGCTTTTTGTTAATCAAAATTTCATAAATTTGAAAAAGCCCAGCGCACGGCGGACGCCCGACCAAAATTTGGGACCGCCCGGGACAATCATTTTTTGCCAAAATTGTACCATTTATGCACATCCAAAATCGCATTTGCTTTGTTATTTTTTTTAAAGTAAGGATTTCGTGTGCATTAACCGTTCGTTTTTTTTTGAATTACCTAAATGCCAGACGCTTAACAATGTTTTTTTTTAATTAAAAAGGTCGTTAAAATCAGTAGGAGAACACACACCTCATGCATAATCACATTCCGATGATGAATACCGTCCATGGGGTAAATGTACAGCTCGGACACCTCCGTTTGCAGCAAGCCAAGTTTGTTCATCGCCCTTTCCTTCAGTTGGTCTTTGGTGGTGACCCTAACAACGGGGGGGGGGCATTAAGAAAATAGGGACAAGGGAAAAGAAAAGAATTTGTTAGAGCCATTTTTCAATTGTTATTTTTTATTTTCCAAAAATTGACAACTAACATATGGCGCCAAAAGCAGTGGTTTGTGTCCGTTCCCATCAGTGACCAAGTGCGGTGTTTGCCGGAGGAATAAAAATCGAGTGTTTCGAAATCAATCTGAAGAGGCACAAATGGAAACAAAAAAAAAAGTCATGGACTGACTGCACTGTTAGAATTTTGAAAAAACAATAATTGACCATAATCCAATGGAAATATGAATTTTTCGATTCTTTCCCCCAAGATTCCCTACCGATTTTTTCTAAAATAAAATAGCATGCGTTTCATCCCCCCCCCGAAAAATTAAAAATAAATAAAATTTTCAGCGATTTTATTTTGATGAACTACTAATTGTAGTTTTTTTCAAAAAATTAAGAAATTTCCTAACAAATAATATTTTTTTGGGAAAAGTTCTTTAAAATTTTTTTTTTAATTTTTAGGAGTGGAAACGACCTACTCCCAAAAAAATATGCATGCGAGAAAAAAGTTTTGCTGTTCCGTATAACATTTGCTTACCTCCAAAATGTCCTCAAGCAGAACGTCAAGGACTTGGGGCGTTGTCCAATCGTACGCGAGAATTTCACATTCGTCCCTGAGAGGGCACAATATATTAAATACAATTAAAAAAAGTTATGGTAACAAAAATTCAATTATTATTATTATTATTCATTGGCATGCGCTCCTCCCATCCCCCCGTTCCACACATCACAATTACCTCATTTCCCGAAAAAAATCCTTGTAGGAATTTTGAATGTTGACCAAATATTCCAAATCCACGGCATTGACTTCAGCGGGCTGAAAAAAAGAAGAGGAAAAGGGATGTAAAAAACATATTTAAAAAAGCTATTTTGACGACAATTGAATTGTTCTTTTTTTGTTTGAAATCACAAAATCCAAGCTGAATCGAGAAATTTTTAAGGTTTTTTTTCGTTAACAGTGAAAATTGATTCATATTGGTTATCGGCGACACTGAAAACTCCTGGAAACACATGTTGGTTGTATTTAAAAAAAAATTTCATCAAAAGTGGTGCAAAAAAAAAATATTTAGAAATACGGATTTTCAAAATCGTAGTTTTTTTATGTATTAAACTCTTCAAAACAAATCATTTAAATAGTCACCGAACATATTTTATGTAAAAACAGCCCCCCCCCCTTTTTTTTTGCTCACATTGCCCCGTTTTTGAATGTTTTCCAAACACTTTTCAGGCGGACAGTCCAAATAGATGATCAGATGGGGATACATTCTGGTGAATAACAGCGATTGCTTGCGCTTGTACATCACCGACCATGCGTTATCAGCTCAACGGAGTGATCGTTGAGCAGCAGCCGCACTGTGTGGCCGATGCGTTTTCTCCACCTTCTCACCATCCTTGGCACGCATTGCATTTGCGAAAACAAAGTCCGCGTGGACGCACCGCTCCAAAACGACGCCTTGGCCTTTAAAATTGAGGGGAATTGCAGTGAAATTACGGGAATTTCCGCAAATTGCACAGACCAGGAATAATACAATAATTAATTAATTTTTCAAGGTTTTTTGCGGGGCGGGGGGGGGAGGTAACGGATCGGACTTTTATTGGTTGCGGCGCTGTTTTTGTCCAAATTCAAATACCGTACTTTGTTGTATCAAATTTATTAGTTTTTTGTTTGTTTATATATTTTTATAAATTTCAAATTCACATTTACAAAACTGAGCTTTGAATTGGTCTTTTTTGACGGTCGGAAAGCTTTGAAAACAACAAAGGACGCGTAGAATTTTGTGAAACTTCCTCTGGCGTTAATAGTAAGATGTCAAAAAGGATGGCGCATATTCACTTGAAGAAACCTTAGTCCCCCAAATTTATTTTGGCGCGTTGTTTTTGAAACTCTGCGCGTACTTTGGTGTGTGTTTTTTTTGAAAATTCAAATCTAGGCCACCAAACCGGAAATACACCAAATGCTATTGTAACACATTCCGTTTGTTTTACCCGTGTTGAAAAGGTGTGCCTGTGCGTTCAGGTACTGCTCCCAACGGCAGTCGTACATCAGATCTTGCATGACAGCCGTTTGGTCGTCGGCCGGGTCCTTGTAGAACATGTTGATGTCCGGGAACCGAAAGCGTTTCGGAAACTGAAAAAATAGACAAAATTTTGGTTATTGGGTTTAATTTCAAATTGTGATAAAGGTTTTGTCATGGTTACGCCGCTTTTAAAAATTCCGTTAAAAAGTTGTTGGATTTTCGAGTCGGAAAATGCGATTTTGCCATCCATTTCAATGCATGTTTAACACCGAAACCGGAATTTATTTAATGACTTTTAACGATTTTTTCAAAAAAAGAAATATGTGAATTTTAGGAGCATACAACCGGGGAAATGCCGAAAATTTAGGTTGTTTTATGCAAATTGTCAGACCAAATGATAATAGTCGCGCATGTCATTGTTGTAACGGTCAACCAAAATGTCGTCCATTTTAAAGGCCGGCATATAATAAAAGCCCAACGCATCGGCCAATTCCTTTGCGATCGACGACTAAAATAATGGAAATGTCAGTGACATAATTAAAATGGGAAGAATGAGAAAAGGAGCCGGTGAAAAATTGGAATTTCCTTCCGAATTTTTCGATTTTGGATGAGGTTATCGTTACGTTTTCTGAACCAAGAATCCATAAGCTTTGAAAGGTCCACAAACGCGACGTTTTAGGACTGCGGAACTTATTTAGGTATGCCAAACTGAAATTTAAAAAAATCATTTTATGGGGATATACCAAATCAAATGTTTGATTGAATTCGAAAATTGCCGTTTGGAATACCCCCAAAAAACAGACCCGGCCCACGCCAATGTTGCTTTCGAAAACGATCAGTTTCGAGTTGATGTGCCAGCGCTTCAGCGTTTTGTCAAAATGTTGCATAAATTGGTTGAAGCTGAAGAGGGAGGACAGCAAACCAATAACAAAACATTTTTAATGGTTTTGCTTTTTTTGCAAAAATTTACCCCCATTGTTTGTAGGGCCAAGGCTCCGGGTAATCGTCAGGCAATTCCAGGTCAAATTTGGTTACAATTGATCGAGACTGAAGGAAATTTGGGCCCGATTTTTTGTTGTTGAGGGCACTGCTGGTTAAAAGCCTCGGGTAGGAAAAGCGAAGACTGAATACAAATTTGGAGGCCATTTTGCCTGCTAAAAATTTCATAATGAAAAGCATTCACAAATGGGAAAAGAGCAGAATTTGGTGGTATATAAAATGTTTCACAGTGAAGGATTTGAAGTAAAACTAGGAAATGCGACTTCAATTCTTTTTTCGGGAACAATAAAAATTAGTGTTTTTTTGTACTTGCAAATTTTTTGTGCGCTCTTAATAGTTACGGGAAGGTAAGTTTGGTAAAAAAAAAAGGTCAGCCCTATTAGCCATGAGAAATATGAAAAGGAGCTAAAAAACAAAAATGATTTTTGGTCTTATAATTTTGGAACAGATTGTAAGTCTAAAAATGTTGTTCCAGGGCCTCAAAACTCGAAATTGAATGTCTGAGGGGAGTTTGTTGGCTCTGTTGGAGTTAACCGACCATAAAAAACATTAGAAATTCTCAATTAGTGTTGAAAAAAAATTCACCCAAGAAAAAATGAAAAATATTGGCATTAAGTTCAAGAAATTTTCAAAAATGTGCGAATAATTCCACGGGATCCCGCACAAAAAATCAGATTGGAGGAATATAGGGGAATGAAGAGAAAATAAACCGTATTCCCCATTAAAAAAAGTGGGCTAAATGAATTCAGAAATTTCAGCGGAAATTTTGGAATTTTCATTAAATCGCAAAAAATGATCGGCACTTTTTGAATCAGAATATACAAAAAGCATAAAAATGCATTTTAATGCATTAACAAAAACATTTTGACTAGTGATAGTCCAATTAAGATCGCAAAAAACAACAAATTTCTTTCCTAATTAATCGAAATGAAGCGAACCAACGCATCAAACATCACTCCACCTCGCGCCAAACGTGCAATGCCACCTGCACTGGACCTGGACCAAAACACTGCCACACTCGAAGAGCAAGAACGCCAACGCACCCTGGTCTTCATTGGCCTCCCGGAAAGCAACGCCATCCGCCCATCGGAGCGTGTTCAGGAAGACAGGGAAGCCGCCACAAAAATCCTGGACCATCTTGAAGTTGAGGCCGAACCAACCGCCGTCTTTCGACTCGGCCGGTTCGACCCCCAGCGAACAACACCTCGCCCGCTCAAGGTGGTCATGCCGACGCCCACACACCAACATGTGGCACTTGGAGGATGGAAGCACGAGCGTGCTCGGCTCCGTTCCCAACAGAACCTGACCCGTCTGTTCGTCCGTCCGGCGCTGTCCAAAGAACAACTCAAAGAGGAATACGAAGCGCGTCTCCGAAAACGCCAACAAAACCCAGCTCCGATGGCACCGGCAACTCAGCTCCCACAGACAAATGCCCCGACTCCCGTTGTCGAAGATGGACCAAACCAGAAGAAGACCAGTGATGACATTCCCAAACAACCGGAGGTTTTTGACGAAACAATCCTCGTCTGTTATGAAGCACTAAACTCATTTCCACCCACCGACAAAATTGTTCACCAAATTCAATCGCTCAAAAAACAATACCCTCATCTTTTCAACAAATAGTTCTACCAGACCTCCAACAATTTCTTCATATAAAAATATCCCTCAAATTTCTCTAAAAATTTTACCCAAAAAAAAAAAATTTTTTTTTTCCTCTTTTACAACCCCTAAAAAAACAACAACAATTTTCCCTTTGTTGGAGGTCTGACTTTTCTAATTTCTGCTTCTTCATTCAAAATTTCAATTATCTTTTATCACTACCTTTCATTTCACCTCATTTCCGCCAAAAGTATAAGTGGCACATGCCCTTCTTTTGGTTATTTTTATTTTTGAATAAATAAATTTTTATAAATTTCCGAGGGTTTGCTTAAATTTTATGTAAAAGAATTTTTTCAGAAACTGCTGAGAATTCAACACAAAACCAGGCCAAATTTGATCGTTAAACCCCTCCACAAAATTTGCAAGAAATTACACGTGGGCCAATTTAATTTTAAAAATTTTTCAATTATTTTCAATTATTTTCGTAATACAATTAATTTAAATTTGTTTTCTACATTTCTACATAGGGGGAATATAGGGGAATGAAGAGAAAATAAACCGTATTCTCCATTAAAAAAGTGGGCTAAATGAATTCAGAAATTTCAGCGGAAATTTTGGAATTTTCATTAAATCGCAAAAAATGATCGGCACTTTTTGAATCAGAATATACAAAAAGCATAAAAATGCATTTTAATGCATTAACAAAAACATTTTTATAAATTTCCGAGGGTTTGCTTAAATTTTATGTAAAAGAATTTTTTCAGAAACTGCTGAGAATTCAACACAAAACCAGGCCAAATTTGATCGTTAAACCCCTCCACAAAATTTGCAAGAAATTACACGTGGGCCAATTTAATTTTAAAAATTTTTCAATTATTTTCAATTATTTCCGACTAAAATAAGGTGGTACTCCTTCAGTTTTCGTGTCCCCGTTTTTCGGAGCAGTCAAAACCTGGTTTTAATTTATTTTTTCTGTTAGAATTTGGGTCTGTCCTGTCACACTGTTTTTATCGTGTTACATTGGGATTTTTTACTCCACCTTCTCTAGCCTATTTTGAATTAGTCACTTTTCCCCACCCGGCAGAAAATAGTTTGTGTGCCAGAAGACTGACTCATTTTATTTGTAACCGAAGCCAAAAGATGACGGGGAGGGGGACATGCTGAAAGAGTACCAAAAAATGTCAGTACTTTGCTGATTCGGAGGACTAATGACCCTCAGCCAATCAATCAATCAACCAAAACCAGCCTCGATCCCAATTTAATTTTAAAAATTTTTCAATTATTTTCAATTATTTTCGTAATACAATTAATTTAAATTTGTTTTCTACATTTCTACATAGGGGGAATATAGGGGAATGAAGAGAAAATAAACCGTATTCTCCATTAAAAAAGTGGGCTAAATGAATTCAGAAATTTCAGCGGAAATTTTGGAATTTTCATTAAATCGCAAAAAATGATCGGCACTTTTTGAATCAGAATATACAAAAAGCATAAAAATGCATTTTAATGCATTAACAAAAACATTTTTATAAATTTCCGAGGGTTTGCTTAAATTTTATGTAAAAGAATTTTTTCAGAAAACTGCTCAGAATTCAACACAAAACCAGGCCAAATTTGATCGTTAAACCCCTCCACAAAATTTGCAAGAAATTACACGTGGGCCAATTTAATTTTAAAAATTTTTCAATTATTTTCAATTATTTTCGTAAAAGGCATTAAATGAGGAAGGAAGTTGATTGAATTTAGTGTAAATGGGGATGTACTGGGCAACAGAGTCATTCGTTTCTATTTTTTAAATGGCCAAAGAATCGAATTCTATCACAATCTAATTTGTTGTCTTAATTTCGTGTATACAATCATTTGAATTTGAAATGGAGTTGTTTCGTTAGCAGGAAAGGAAAAGCATTTTCGAATTTGGCATTCGTTTTTATTATGGCCAAATGTTTATTGAAATGGATTTTGGATTAGTGGCTTCTGCTGCTTAAATTACCGGAATAGAATTTATATAAATGCTTTTTTAATCAGTGGTTTTACTTCGCTAACTTTTGGCGTAATTACGTTATCAAAATGTCAATTTTTTGCAACAAAAAAAAGTAGTTAAAGGAAATAGCATTTTTAGATAAATTTCCGTAAAATTGAATACATTTCCGATGATGGAACCGACCATCGCTGAACTGTCTATGCCTTACGACTCATCAGCAGCAACGACGTCGCACATGACAAATGCATCGCAGACTGAAATTCGGGTGGAGGTCGGTGAACAATTGGCAAATTTAGAATTTTGTATCTTTTTTGTGTCCAATTTTGGTAATCCCAGGAATTGAGGGTCCCTTAATTTACAATAATTGTTCCAGGATTCGGATGAGTTTCTTATAAGTGCATTTATCACTAATTCGTATTCGACGTCTATTCCGACCAGGCCAAATTTGATCGTTAAACCCCTCCACAAAATTTGCAAGAAATTACACGTGGGCCAATTTAATTTTAAAAATTTTTCAATTATTTTCGTAATACAATTAATTTAAATTTGTTTTCTACATTTCTACATAGGGGGAATATAGGGGAATGAAGAGAAAATAAACCGTATTCTCCATTAAAAAAGTGGGCTAAATGAATTCTTTTTGTTTTTGTTTTCAGTATTTGAAGCATCATTGGACGGTGAAGAACTTCTCGCACTGTTACCAGGAATACTTGGAAAACTACGTCAATTTGCCGAACAGTGACCTGACATGGTCCATCAAAATTTACCCGAAAGGAAACGGCGAGAACAACAAGGTTTTTTTCAGCATTCTTTGCCAAATAATTGATAGGATGTCTAACAAAGTTTACATTTGTTTTTTAAAGGACTTTGTGTTCCTCTGTCTCAACCGCGTCATCGGCAACAATGTGAAAAGCAACAAAATTGGCTTCAAGTTTGTCATTTCCGTAATTTATGGGTGTTGGGAACGATGGATTTGAATTTTTAAAGGAGTGCCAATGTTCGGAAAGTGAGATTTTTTGGGACTTATAGGATGTTTTAGTAGGGAAATTTTTGCGCAATTATTTTGTTTCATTAGTTCATTCGTTATATACCTACCTTAAAAATTTACCGTTTTTTATACAAAAATCACAGGCTTTTTCGAAACGTTTTTTTGCGCCCAATTTTTATAAATTTCCGAGGGTTTGCTTAAATTTTATGTAAAAGAATTTTTTCAGAAAACTGCTCAGAATTCAACACAAAACAAGGCCAAATTTGATCGTTAAACCCCTCCACAAAATTTGCAAGAAATTACACGTGGGCCAATTTAATTTTAAAAATTTTTCAATTATTTTCGTAATACAATTAATTTAAATTTGTTTTCTACATTTCTACATAGGGGGAATATAGGGGAATGAAGAGAAAATAAACCGTATTCTCCATTAAAAAAGTGGGCTAAATGAATTCAGAAATTTCAGCGGAAATTTTGGAATTTTCATTAAATCGCAAAAAATGATCGGCACTTTTTGTATCAGAATATACAACGTGCAGGGTCAGTGTTAAATTGCAACAAAAAGCCAATCTTTGTCAGTTTGTTGCTCAATTAAGCAACTCTGCTAATTTCGATGTCGGTCGATTTTCGCGGGTGTTGTCGATGCCGAATGACTCACTTTCTCTTGAGCCTGAACTTTTCGAAATGTTATAATCTTTTTTTGGCGACATTTTAAAAATTAAAAGCCTTTCACCTCATCGAGGCTTTTTTGACATTAAAACACTTTGATCAACCATCAAAAGTGCCGAGAAAAATGCTGGAACCGGTTGGGTCAAAATGGTCTAACTTGTTTATTGCCAAGAAAAATACTCAAATTCATCAAAATCATTAGTTGGTTGAACATTTCTTTCCCCACTAACTTCACAATTACATCATTTTCCATCTCTCTTTCCCCTTGCTTTTCAGTTCAGCAAACCGTGCAATTGTGAGCATCAGTTGGGTGACGACTATTTGAAGTTGCTGAACGACGACGTGCTCACCGACTTCACCATCCGAGTGGTGCAGCAAAGGGACGCGGGCGGCGGCGGAGGTGGGGGCGGAAGCATTTGCAGCGGAGGGGCGGGCGGTGGCGCGGAGTGTTCATTAACAGCAGCGGCAGCAGCAGCAAACACTGTCCATCCAGCAACACCAAACGCGCTGAACGACGGCGGCGGTGCTGGACACGAGGGCAATGTGCAGGTAAACGGAATGAATCATTCATTGTCAAGCGCCTTCTCACAATCAGGCCAAGGGCCATACGATGAACGATTGAGACATGGGGGGGGGTGTCTCAATACCGAATTTTTCATACGACGACCCAATTTTCTCCGGCATAAAAAAGCATTTTTAAAGGCAAAAAAAGTTGTCGGTCTACATGGCTGAACACCTTCGCAAAATTGTTGCTGACCCCCTTTCCCCACCTTTTTTTTCATGTATGACATGGACATTAACCTAGTTTACTGCGTCTACATTTTCTGTTTCCACCATGTTAAGGCGAAAGGATTTAGATTTTTTAACTTCATCTGATATATTCCGCTTTTCACTCGGCTTACATTTAGATTCGCGAAATCCGCGTCCACAAGGCCATTTTGGCGGCCCGGTCACCCGTTTTTGCCGCGATGCTGCAGCACGTGGACACCAGCGAGTCCAAAACGGTGTGTGTTTTGTGTGGTGTGTTGATCGAAGTGTCAATTTAACATTTTTTTCTTTTCAGTTTGGGGCATTTTCTCGTCTTTTTTTAATTTTTAAAAACGATATTTTCCCAGGGTGTGCTCGAGATAAAAGACGTGGAGTACGGGGTGGTCAAGGAGATGCTGAACTTCATTTACTGCGGCAAAAGTTCCTCAGCGGAGCTCAACGAAATTGCGTCCGATTTGCTGATTGCGGCCGACAAATACAGGTGGGAGGGGAGAAGGGATTATCATCAAGAAAACATAGACAAAAAAAGTGCCAAGATTTGAATCGAGAAAAATTGCCATTTGAATTTTGTTATCCCTGTACAGATTGGAGGAGCTGAAAACGCACTGTGAACATTGCCTCATCCAGGCGATCAACTTCGATAATGCGTGCCAACTGCTGATCATTGCCGACATGTGAGAAGGGCAAATACTTGTGAATCAGTGCCAAATATAAAAACCAACTGAAATATTTCTCAATTCCTCCCATTTTATCGTTAGTTTTGCTATTTTTATGACGGTTTTTTCGGGTGCACTTCATTCCCCCCCCCCCCCCGCCGTTCCCCCCCCCGCATCGTTTCCCCCCCGAGAAATTTTTTTAAATTTTTGCTAACTAAGAAATTTTCAAGAAAAAAATCTTAGAAAGTTTTTCATAAGAAAATTCTAAGAAAAAAAATTTTCGACAAATTCTCAGCGATTTTTGGAAAAATTTTTAGAAAAATCTTACAATTAGTAATTCACCTAAAAATTTCTCGAAAATTTTTTTTTTCTAGAATTTTCTTATGAAAAAACTTTCTAATTTGTTCTTGAAAACTTTCTGTTATCAAAATAGTTTCTCAAATACGGTACGACAAACGAATACCGAAGGACTATTTTTTAGCATTTACCGTATATCCCCCATCATTTGTCTGCCCGACCAGGTACGGAGCGCAGTTCTTGCGCAAGCGCGTGCTCCAGTTCATCATGCAGCATCCGAAGAAGATCACGCAGACAGTTGGCTGGGAGAGCATCATCGGCGACAGTCGGCACCGTCGGCTTGCAACGGACATTGTCGCATCGTTTGAGAAGCCGTGCTAATGACTGCTGGCAATGTGAGGAATTCAATTCAAATCAATTTAAATTTGCCACAAATGTGCCAATGCTGTGCCACCCGGGAACAGCCCACTCCCCCCCCCCCCTCTCGCGACATAGAAAAGCTTATTGTTAAAAATTTAGAAAAAGTATATTTTTTAAGTTTTTTGCCGTTTGGTATGCCCCGACACACCCATCCCCATGCTCAAGCCCAGGCACGATTTGTTATGCGGGATGAGTTTTATGATGAGATGCATTTTTCCGGCAGGGAATATCGCACAGGTCGCCCAGGCGGCCCTCGAACATAAACATTTCTCGAGAATGACTTAAATATTTTTCGAAATTTGTGCTAGTTATAAGATTACGACAATAGGCGAAATTTGGGAGAAGAAAACATTGAATTAACCGGATAGATTTGAGTGCCGGGTCAGCCCGGGTTTGGATTCAAATCTCTTTTTTTATCCCTTTTTTGGTAACATAAATTTGCCATTTTGTTCAGATCCGTCACCACCACCGTCTTCTTCTTCTTCTTCTCCAACATTTGTTTCGTCGTCATTTTTTTGTCCATTTGTTTCTGTGCTGCTGTGGACCAAAAGCAACAAAAATAAGGCCAATTAATTCTCTCCTTTCTCCTTTTCGCTGTTTTTCTCTCTTTTCTTTTTCTTTTGCTTTTTTCAAAATTATTTTTGCCCACTAATTAAGCGAGCAAAAGTGTTGTCCTATTACAAATTTACATTTTGCACTTTTTTCTGTGACTTTGTGGAAAATTCTCTTCCATTTCCTATAAATACTTTAAAATTTTAATTGCTTTCTCTCTAATTGACGAATTTTCCACTTCATTTCTGTTCATACTTTTTTGTGCAACAATTTCGTTCGTGTGATGTGTTTTGGTGGTGCGCAATTAAATGAATTGTTTCCATTTTTCGTCTTTTAATTTCGGATGAGTAAAACAAAAAAAAATATATTTTTTAATTTATTTCAATTAAACTACATTTTTTGAAACCTTGGCATAGTTTTCGCGCCTAAAGCACTGTTCAAAAATTGCCTAAAAATGATCAATCAGTGTTTCTGACCTTTTATCAAATTGCGTGCATCGTTTCGCTCTGATGCTTTTTTTGACCCGGGCAATGATTCGATAGTAAATGATGATATCAGTAAATATATTAATGTATATGGGGAGCATTGTGCAATATGCTCTGATCGATCAGTGGTCGCCCGATGGGCAAATCTGATCAATCAATAATGACAGTGCTCATAAGGTTACACAATTCAGTTTGGTCTCAGAAATTGGAGCCTCCCTCGTGATCACTGATCAGATCAGCGGGCAGATGATAATTTTGTGACAACAATCGGTCAATCAATCAATCAGTGTTGTGTGTATAATTTTAATTTAATGCCTAATTTCTCTCAATAAAAAATTCTGCATTTTTCTGTTGTTTTTTTTACTGTTAACTTTTCCTTTCTCTCTCACAAAGAGTGTACTGTATGTACAGTAAGAAATGTGTAATTTGTTATAAAAAAGCCAAAAATTCATTCATTGGTGCAACAACAAACATCAAAAATTGAGTTAAAATTGTTAATTTTTTTATTCCTCTTCTAATTTATATGCGAATTTAGGCAATGGTAAAGAATTGTGGTTCCTATTTTAACTTTTTTATTTTGGACTAAAATTCAGTTTCCGTGGGTTTTCGAGGGTGCTGATTATGAATCTGAACTCGGATTTACCCTATTCCGAACCCCGGACCCGAATACGAACAAAAAGTTGGTAAAATTTTTTTTCCAAAATATTAGTTATAACCGGTCAAATTTTGGCGAAAATTGCGCATTTTTACCCAATTAACAATTGAAGCATTGCTTTACATCAAAAAAATAGTTGTTAAATAAATTAGAAGCATTTACTCCAAGAAAAATGTAATCCTTGGAAAAAATTTCAACTTTTTGTTCGAATTCGGGTCCGGGGTTCGGAATTTCGACTTCAGGGTTTGAAATTGGTGCAAATGAATGTCAATTCGTGATCAGCAGCTATCCTGAAAACCCTTGAGGGTAATACTATCGATGGTGCCCCCCCCAATTTTTGGAAGAAATTTTTTTTGTTCTGAAATGTCGTGGAAACATATTTACGGGGGGTTTTCAGGGTCGGTGATCGCGAATCTGACATCCATTTGCCCTATTTCAAAGAAAATTCAAAATTTTGAAAATTCACTTTTAGTTCACCCCTAAATCCGCTCCCTAGTTCACTAAGTTAGTGTGTAATTAATTAATTGTAACTTGTTAATTATGTAATTAGCGTGTAATTATAATTGATTGTCTAATTGACCTAAACTCATTAGCAACATTTGTTGTTAAACTGTTGTTTTGTTTTTTCCTAACTTGTCAAAATCAATTTTTGCCCAGCAGTCAGTTCCTTCTTCATTTGTTCTTCATTCATCCGCCAATTTGTACTCATTAATTAATGTCCATTAGAAATGCTTCCTCCCCTGATAATGATGATCATTAAAATGGTGCTCTTAAATGTTTTTTTATATTTTTTTTCTCAAAATTTTCGTTTAAAAATTCAATTTATTTTTCAAGTTTAGTTTTTTGTATTTATTTTAAATTTAATTCCCACAGTTTTTTGTTTTGATGTAAATTTTTAATGGCTGGCAAATTGCGGCAGCATTCCCTGTCCAGTGTTCGGAAGCTGCAAGAAGTTAGTAATGGAAATTTTTCAACAATTCTTTTCAATTTTGGAAAATTTGCGTTCCTACCGTAATCCTACCGTAAAATTCCAATGAAACTAATTAAATTGACAATTATTGGCTCAAAAATAGAAATTTTGTCCAATTGTTGTTTTACAGCTGCTCCATGACTGCAACGTGCAGTTGGCTACAGTCCGTAGCCAAACGCAGCAAATTGGCACCGCGGCGGACAGTGCGCAACTGCGGCGAGAGTTGGACAACAATGCCAAGGTGGGCTTGCCAATTGCCACCGAGACTCTCGAAGAAAACAGCAATGGCACAATTTGGCATTTCTATCGAAGTGCCAATGCTTCCCGATTCGGATTTGTCATCATGAATTGCATAAAATGGCAATTCGTTCTTTGCTCTCAACAATTACTGATCAGTTATCATTTTCGGTTCCGATCGTCACCCAATTTTACGCCTGATCGGCAGACAAAAAAAAGGCATTTGCATTTGTTGGCATTAATAAGCTAATGAATTTTGTGCATCTCTCAGAGTGTTGGGTTTTGGCATTTCCGAAAACTTCGGAATTTCTGGCATTTTATTGCCACAAATCCGGTCACTAATTGTCAGTCTTCCGCCTTCTGCTAATTGGCCTTAAATTTCCCATTTAAGGGCTGTTTTCGTGCTTATGAAACCACAAAGAACAGTGTGTTGCCGCAGCTTAAGCGCGAAGGTGCGTTCACTGATCAATTTTTTGATTCTATATTTTTTAGTAGCACTTTGTTTTTTATTTCTCATTGATGACGTTTTTTCATGATATTTTTGATCACTTTTTTTAAATTGGGTCCTTTTTGAAATTGAAATCCCTCGTTATTCCCTGATTTTATCTGATCTGATTTGGGTTGATCAACGCATTTTAAATATAATCAATTCCTCCAGAAGGACTCTTCTAATCAATCGCTGCTGCTTTGATCACAATTTTTGACCAAAAATCCTAAGGGGGCTTCCTTATCACTCCCACTCATCAGTTTAAAGGAATTCCGACAGCAATTAGATTTTTGGCTGTCTAAAATCATCTCCAGTTTAGTGCGACTTGATCATCGTCTCTGGCACAGTCACAAACAAAATGGCACCGGCACTGAGACGGATCTACGACCAAATGCCGCATCCAAAGTCTTATTTTTTTGCAATTACATTGCCACTAAATTGCCATACATTTGTCAGGGTGGTGATCAGCATGGGCTCGTGTGCCAACGGTGGCGGTTATTACCATTATTCCTATTCGGTGTTGCGCGGCTGTGACCGGGTCATCCCTGTCGACATATGTCAGTCATTCTCATAAAAAGAATTTTCTTTTAAATCCCTCTCGTCCATCAACCTTCCTTAAGTTATTTTTGGAAATGTCCCCCTATTTTGACAGTATTAAAAATTTGTTTATTGCATTTCCAAATTGTCAGATGTGCCCGGTTGTCCTCCGTCTGCCGAGGCGTTGCTCTACGGCGTGCTTCAGTTGCAGAAGAAAATTAAGCGGCTCAAGAAAGTGCAAATGTGGTATCGCAAATGAGTGCAGTTGCAACAGACCAAAGAGGAGGGAGGACTGCCTGATTAGATGATTTTTTGCACATCCACCAATTTTATCGTGTAAGACCAGCTATAGCCTGATGGGTGCCACGGCACGGCCGGAGCCTACGGCACAAACGCTATAGGGGCAATTTGGACGGAAGGAAGCGACGGCACTTTTGATCACTCCCATTAGTTAAATGGCATAAATATCCGCGGGGTCGGGTTTCCTGCCGACATTTAACGAAATTCTCGATCCGTTCCCGCTCCTCGTTATGACATGACGCGGTTTGGCGATGTGTTTCGTGCAACTCCTTGTCAGCCGCTTTTTTGTTTCAACCTTCAAAAATTCCGCTATCCAAATCTAGTCTTCAAGAATGGCCAAATTAGTTGGGTCTCGAAAAATGCCAATACGGCGGGGGATGCCAGCTGAAGCCTCAAAAACAATTATAAATCAAAAATTTCTTAAAGTATGCAAATTTTGGGATTGGTTGAATGGCATCCCTCTTAAATGCCATCCTTAAAATTCATCCATAGTCATTTTGTCTGTTATAAATGTATTGTACGATTCGATCTCTTCTTTAAAAACAGAGGAATAAATCAGTTTTATTGTGAGAAAGAACCGCTGATGATGGTCATGATAGAGGAGGGGGAGATGTTCAATTAAAATTGTAATTTGTGTGTCGTCGGCACAGACCACCCATTTTTTGTTCCGTTAAAATTCTTTGTTCTTTTTTCAATGATTTTGTTATTACTGATAAATAAGTGAGTCAATTTTGGGCTCCAATCGCAAATAAGTTGGATTTTTCTTTTATTTTTTCAAAGTTTTGGCGTTCTTATTTGAATAAAAATAAACTTATTTGCGTTTGGAGCCCAAAATTGACTCGCTGTGTGAAGTATCATTTGGAAACATGGCTAATTGTAAGATATTTGCTGAGCAATTCTTGAGGGTTTGAAAAGTAATTAATTAATGGTGCGATTTGACGAATTTATTCACCAGTAGAGCGTTGGGAATTGGCAAATTGCTTCATTTTTTGGCTCATAGTTTTGGAGCCTTTTTTCATACATTCTTTTATCAAAAAAAATTTCTCGGGCATCACGCTCATTAATAGCGCCTAATTACGCCCAGCCCAATCAAGTGCGTCTCATTTGTTGCGCCTGCGGTGCATCATCGGTTTGCATTGGTGGCATTTATGGCGGAGGTGTGCCTGCCTTTTGCAATTTGTTCTTTTTTGAATGTGTCCAACATTTGTTGTTCTTTTTTCAGATGACGTCGGTGCGTTGGTGTTCGACCCCGGCTCGCACAGGTTGTGATGGGTGTCATATGCGACAATAATCGTTAAAATTTACCAAATCTTGACTAAAATCATATTAAAATGGCATTTTTTTCATGTCGTCGCCTGGCCATTTAAAATCCTGTTGATTTCATCCCCTGGGATTTCACATATTTCCCCTTTTTGTCAATTTTTACATGCTTTTCCTTTTTGTCGATTTTCGCTCTCGTCTTTTAACCCCTTTTCGTGTTTTTCAGTTTCCGCGTTGGTTACGGTGGCGAGGAGTTCCCCCGCTTTGACATTCCGGCACGGGTCGGCGTCTGTCCCCGGCCTTCCGCGGGCACCGACGCGTCCCAATCTGCCGATGCCACAATTGAAGAGTCGCCGGCGATCCCCCCCCCCCCCTAAAAGAATGTATGGCGATCATCGGCATTTGATCAGGCACGCCCAATTCGATCGGTGTTACCCGCCAGGGGTTTTTTGGAATTGGCCTGGCTTTGATTAATACTAATTTTTTGCTGATTTTTGAAACTGATCGGCAATTTGTTTGCCAAGTGTTTGCCGCTGTTTTCTGCTCACCCAGTTGCAATTCCTGCTGTCGCAGATCGCACAATGAGCAGGTGAACGCGCACAAGTAAGTGTCCAGCCGTGGACTTTGCGCGGTGGCCAAATGCGACTCGTTGCGTTACAAAGTGAGCAAAAGGTTCAGTGTTAATGAAACAATTTGTGGAGACCGAAGAGCCGGCAATTTTGACGGATTCCACTTCAATGATTTTAAAATTCCTTCAAAAATCAGTTGGTCGGTGGGCTCGCCGTGCGTCGTGCGTGCTACGGTGTGCTGCGCTTCATCATGGAAAGTAGTGCCCGTGGGTGCGAAATTGTGGTCAGCGGCAAGTTGCGCGGTCAGCGTGCCAAGGCGATGAAGTTTGTGGACGGAGTGATGATCCATTCGGGTAACCCGGTCGCCGAGAACATCCAGGAGGCGGTTCGCCACGTGCAAATGCGACAGGGTTTGTGTTTTCAAATATGGAAAAGCATTTTAGAATACAAGGAAAACCGATTTGAACGAGTTTTTGGGTACCAAAAATTCTTTTGAGTTGTTTTCTAATATCTATGTGATCCCATTTTTCTATTTTTTCGTCTTTGTTCAGGCGTTTTGGGCATCAAAGTGAAGATCATGTTGCCGCACGACCCCAAGGGACAGATGGGACCGCGCAATCCGTTGCCCGACCACATCCAGGTAAAATGTTCTACAAAACAGTCACACGGAACCCCATAACTCGGGATGGATACAAGCCGGAGGATCTATTTTTGAAAAAAAACTCCATACAATTAGCTTACTTGGAGTTTAGAGAATTTAAATAAAAATCAAAAGCTTTTGGTTTTCTTGGACCAAGAAGAATTTGATATTTTACTACTTTTTGTTGTTACTTTCTTTTTTTCTAATTATTCTATTTCCCATGACAGGTCAAAGAGCCGCCAATTGACGTCGCGCCGACCACGCCGTACTCGGAGCACCGCGAACCGATGGCCATTGGCATGCCGCCCAAGACACAAATGCCGCCCGCCCACCAGCAGCAGCAGCCGATGGTTGGCCCGGCACAGTTTTAGTTGTGAGGAAGAACCGCTGATGATGGTCATGATGGAGGAGGGAGAGATGTTCAATTAAAATTGTTATTTGTTTTTTTACTTTTTTTTGCTGTTGAAACGCATCGTAAATGGAATTGCTAATGAATTTTGGAACAAAAACTTTTGGGCGTTAAAAATAATTAATTGTGACCGTGATTTAGCGTCTTTTGCCCATGGGATTAGCAAATAATAAAGTAGATTTAGAAATATTTACTTCACACAAAAAATAAACAGGCAGTGAAACAAAAATGGCATTTTTCAATTAAAGTGGTCAAAAATAAATTTAAAAATGTTTTTAGCAACCTACACGTGCCATGCAACGTGTACACAGGCAAAACCACCAAAAGAAATTTCGATTTTTGACCACCCTAACTGAAAATTTCACAACTTTTTTTCGTGCTATTAGAAAATAACAATTTTAGTTTATGTTCTGTTTCAGCCACTCATAAACAGATTCCATTGAATATCTTTCGCTGCTCCTCACGCTCCAAACGTACTGCAGGACAAACTCGACGAAAATTGGCGGTGTTTCGTTTGAAAATGTGAGCCCTCCTCCTCTCAGTACCTGTAAAATTTGAAAAAAACCAACAAATGTAGCATTTGTTTTTTAAACAAACCGATCGCGTAATTTCACGTGCCGTCATTTGATGATAAGGCTCTTTTCCATCGTCGAAGATCTCCCAACATAAAACTCCGTAAGACCAAGTGTCGCTAGCCGATGTGAAACGACGCTCAATTATTGCCTCCGGGGGCAGCCATTTGCGCTGGTTCTTCTTGATGTTATGCATTGCCTTCTCTGTTCCTTTGAACGCCATTTCGAAATTCGAAATCTTAACCTGTGTAAAAACAGTAATTAAATGACTAAGAAAGACAGGGTGCACCCCAAAATCGCGCCGCCGAATCCAAACAGAAATTTTCATGAATAAAATTTTTTTTTATAAAATCCGAATAAAAATTTCATCATGTAAATTTCGAAAAAACGCTATGTCACGTCCCGAAAAATAAGTGTTTCACCATGTTACGTGAGTAGTAACAGTTTTTGGCCGCAATGTCGCTATGAACGATGCCCCTCGAGTGAATGTAGCTCAGTCCTCCCGCTGCGCCAAATCGTTAATAAAAATTTTTATTTACCTATGGCTTTGAGTCTTCAAATAATCGGTAAGAGCGGACGCCTCGCCAATATCCTCAATAACCATCATCAGAGGTTCGTATTGAAGCGCGACGCCGTGGAATCGGATGATGTTGCGATGGTTCAATTGCCGTAAAATGCGCACCTCATTCATGAATTCGCTGATCTGTTAAAACAAAAATTTAAAATATATTCGAATTTTTTCCAATGCATTTTACTCGTTTTTTGGTGTTCGTTTGAGACATTTCTTTGACGGTCACCCGTATTTTCTTCCCAGGCCGAGGTGTGAAGACGACAAATCCGCTTCGCTCCAGTCTGATGGCATCACGTGAAATTTCCCATCCCGCACGCTCAATGGGCCTTCTGAGAAAGATAGATTGCCCCTGAAAAAATATAACATCACGCAACAAAAAATCAAGTTTTGTCTTACGCTGATGATCGAAGTTCTGGTCCCAAGATAATTGTTGACAAATTGTTCGATGGTTAGGAAACCCTCAGGATTGCCCTCAATGGTGTACATCCCCTCCATGGCCTCGTGTCGGCAAAAAACAACGTGACTCACTCGGCCAGCGACATTCACAGACAACACAAAAAAAACTCGTCCATCGTCGGAAATTTCTTCAGTTTTGCGAACCAAAAAATCACCATCAAAGAGCAGCAGCAATTCCTCCGCGTCCTCAGACAACAGCTAAACATGGAAGAAATGAATAGTTTAACATGCAATTGAACGGCACCGTCCCCCCCCCCCCTCCCACCATTCCATGGTAGTACGGCAGCATCAACATTTGTTGCTCGTCGTGTTCCATTGCTGTTTTGCCTTATTATTTTTTGAAGCAATTATTAATTCGATTCTGTAAAAAAAAAATTAAAGTTTCTTTTATTTTCTTAAGTGTAAAATACCTAAAATATCAGTGAAAATCTGTTAAAAATGGTAAAAAATTTACCGCCAAGCCCCGAAAGTTATTCTTTCATAAAAAAAATTGGCTCAAAATCAAAGATTTTAGAGTTTTTCCATTTTTAAAAAATTTCGATTTTTGTCAACCAAATGCTGATTTTGAAATTATTTCAGTTGGCAGCCGCCCTAAATAATTAATAATTAATTAACCTCTCTCACTATGGGTCAAGCCCAGTGTTAGACAAAATTGCTCATAACGCCAAATAGCGCATTTGGCGTAAATTTTTTCGCGCTATTTCAAAATTTACACTGGAAAATGCCTTTTTGTATTTTTACGAGCGCTAGGCGCCGCTTCGCGGCGCCAACCGCTCGGAGGGGTTTTTCATATAATTTAAAATAAATTTTGATAAAGTTCTAATAAATTGCTTTTCATCCAAGTCTCATTTCCCTCAACTTTGTTTCCTTCCTGTCTCTCTTTTGTCTCTATGTAATCCTTTCACCAAAGCTCTCCGTTCTACCCTTCTCTCTTTCTCTGCTCTATCCCTTTTTTCTCTTCTCTCTCTTTTCCTTTTCCTCTCTCTCTTGTTCTCTCTTTGTTTATCTTTTCCGTAACACTCTCTCTCTTGTATTGTTTTTTTTTTTTAATTTACGTTGTTTTTAGAGTCGGGGCAGTGCCAATAGACGCAACAGGGAAAATTTTTGAAAATTTCATTGTAATTTCTAAAAAATGCAAAAAATTTTTTCAAAAATTTCGGAAATCGGAATTCCAACGTTTTAGAAATCGGAATTCCGACCACACTGTAAGGCCGCGAATGGAAAGACTGATTCTTGAGACCGTTTTGTTTTCATGACTTTCGAACAAAACTTTTCTCCCAAAAAAGTGGGGAGCATATGCAGTATTTTTCGACTTCAGGGTTTGAAATTGGTGCAAATGAATGTCAATTCGTGATCAGCAGCTATCCTGAAAACCCTTGAGGGTAATACTATCGATTGTGCCCCCCCCCCAATTTTTGGAAGAAATTTTTTTTGTTCTGAAATGTCGTGGAAACATATTTACGGGGGGTTTTCAGGGTCGGTGATCGCGAATCTGACATCCATTTGCCCTATTTCAAAGAAAATTCAAAATTTTGAAAATTCACTTTTAGTTCACCCCTAAATCCGCTCCCTAGTTCACTAAGTTATTGCTCACGAACTGTACATAAATGTTGAAGAATTTTTTAAGTCATTGAATTCACAGCCTTTCTTCCATCTCTCTTTTATTATTTCGCGAATTTTTGCGTGAAATGGACTCTGAAAAACCGATCGTGTTTTTGAAGGTCAGCCTAAAAGGAAAGCCGGCAACTGTTGTAGGGCGAGTCGGTGAGTTGTAAGCTCTTCTGTATGAATGATTAAAAATGGCTTATCAAAAATTCTGGGTGATTGTTTGTATTTTTTCAGATACGAAGACGTCCGTTTTGTCAGAAGCTTTTGCCTCTAAAATTGGTGACATTGATTCGAACCTGCGTGGCCATGTGACGCTCCCAACTGCCGATGTGCCCGTTGTAGGATGGTAGCAAATGTTCGTACTTGTCAAAAAAAATTTTTTTTAATTTGTTAGGGTGGATGACGTATCAGTCGCTTTGCTCAATGCCGAACCATATGTCTTTGCACAACGTTTTGGCGTCGTGGCGGATAATCACATGATCGCGTAAGTTTTTGAATTAAGTTAATTTTCTGTGCGACATACTGTAAATTTAAGCTTTTGCAAACGCGAGGTCGATGGCGTCTTTGGAGCCGACTTACTCAATCGCATGGGCATTTTGAACGAGAAACAGATTGACGCCATTCCGCTCGCTTCTGGAGATGTTCCTGAGGAATAAATGATCGTTTTTGACCGCAAAAAAAGTTGTGAAGTTTTCAGTTAGGGTGGTCAAAAATCGAAATTTCTTTGGTGGTTTTGCCTGTGTACACGTTGCATGACACGTGTACACATCATGCGTAGGTTGCTAAAAACATTTTTTAAATTTATTTTTGACCACTTTAACTGAAAAGTGCCATTTGTTTTCGTTATACAATTTCTCCGTAGTTATATTCATGGCAATTTTATGCCCTTTATTTATGTGTACACCCAAATTAGAAATGATAAATCCTTTGCAGGGCTTTTTGTTTTCCGATTTTTCTTTTGTTGATAGCTCACGTGTAAATTTGCCAAAAAGTTTATTTTAAAAATGACATTGTCAAAAAAGTTTGTTGCCCGGCCTCTTTATTAGCTCTTCTGCATTTTGTCGGACGTGCCGGCGCTGAGCACGACGAATCAGCAATACCCGTACAAAGAACAGACTCCGAAGGGTATTTTCGAGAAGATGGGCTTGCAGAAAACGCCGGACGGCGCTTCGCTCGGCGAATTTGCAGTGATGCGTATGGACGACATGATGAACTTGATCGGGTGTGGCTCTCTTTGGTTAGCAAACATTTTTTTTAATTCGATGCATTAAACGTATGTTTTGTAGCCATTGATAACAAAATTCAGATGCATTTCGCCGCTCCTCGTTATGACATGATGCGGTTTGGCGTTGTTTTTCGTGCAACTCCTCGTCAGGTTTGTGTATTTTCATATTTTGTTGTATTACGATTTGAAACCGGGTAAATGTATCTGGTTGGGCCAAAGAATTCCGACAGCAATTAGATTTTTGGCTGTCTAAAATCATCTCCAGTTTAGTGCGACTTGAGACACCGGGGAGGACCCCGGGGGGACGGGGATTGGTCCGCCTCCCCGCAGCTACCGCTGGTGGTGCTGCGCATCCAAAGTCATTTTTTTACAATTACATTGCCACTAAATTGCCATACATTTGTCAGATGGGTGATCAGCATGGGCTCGTGTGCCAACGGTGGCGGTTATTACCATTATTCCTATTCGGTGTTGCGCGGCTGTGACCGGGTCATCCCTGTCGACATATGTCAGTCATTCTCATAAAAAGAATTTTCTTTTAAATCCCTCTCGTCCATCAACCTTCCTTAAGTTATTTTTGGAAATGTCCCCTATTTTGACAGTATTAAAAATTTGTTTATTGCATTTCCAAATTGTCAGATGTGCCCGGTTGTCCTCCGTCTGCCGAGGCGTTGCTCTACGGCGTGCTTCAGTTGCAGAAGAAAATTAAGCGGCTCAAGAAAGTGCAAATGTGGTATCGCAAATGAGTGCAGTTGCAACAGACCAAAGAGGAGGGAGGACTGCCTGATTAGATGATTTTTTGCACATCCACCAATTTTATCGTGTATAAAAATAATATTAAAAAGTGTTATTTTTTCAAAATGAATTTGGATGAAGACTAAACTGTTCAAAGATTTAGGCCATTGACCTTCGGTTTGGCGTGCTGTGCTGTTGAAATGGTTTGTTTGTGCTTTCCTTTTTGCATTATTATGTCATTTAACGGCAACCAAATTCAGATGCATTTCGCCGCTCCTCGTTATGACATGACGCGGTTTGGCGATGTGTTTCGTGCAACTCCTTGTCAGGTTTGTGAATTTAATACACAAATGATTATGTTTTTTAAACCGGGTGAACGCAGAGCCGAGATTTTTTATGCCAATTCGTAAATACCAGAGATTGGAGGCCCTACCAAAAAAAAAATTTGTCCCTTTTCCATGGCAGGTCAAAGAGCCGCCAATTGACGTTGCGCCGACCACGCCGTACTCGGAGCACCGCGAACCGATGGCCATTGGCATGCCGCCTCAGACACAAATGCCGCCCGCCCACCAGCAGCAGCAGCCGATGGTTGGCCAAGTGCCGTCCCCGGCACAGTTTTATTGTGAGAAAGAACCGCTGATGATGGTCATGATAGAGGAGGGGGAGATGTTCAATTAAAATTGTAATTTGTGTGTCGTCGGCACAGACCACCCATTTTTTGTTCCGTTAAAATTCTTTGTTCTTTTTTCAATGATTTTGTTATTACTGATAAATAAGTGAGTCAATTTTGGGCTCCAATCGCAAATAAGTTGGATTTTTCTTTTATTTTTTCAAAGTTTTGGCGTTCTTATTTGAATAAAAATAAACTTATTTGCGTTTGGAGCCCAAAATTGACTCGCTGTGTGAAGTATCATTTGGAAACATGGCTAATTTTAAGATATTTGCTGAGCAATTCTTGAGGGTTTGAAAAGTAATTAATTAATGGTGCGATTTGACGAATTTATTCACCAGTAGAGCGTTGGGAATTGGCAAATTGCTTCATTTTTTGGCTCATAGTTTTGGAGCCTTTTTTCATACATTTTGGCCTTAAACGAGTCAAAATGGTCACATATTCCAGCACTTCCTACACAATTACTTTATTATTTTGGGATTAATACACAACGCTTTTCTTTTGCAACTTTTGAACAATGAGTGGTGGCATTTATGGCGGAGGTGTGCCTGCCTTTTGCAATTTGTTCTTTTTTGAATGTGTCCAACATTTGTTGTTCTTTTTTCAGATGACGTCGGTGCGTTGGTGTTCGACCCCGGCTCGCACAGGTTGTGATGGGTGTCATATGCGACAATAATCGTTAAAATTTACCAAATCTTGACTAAAATCATATTAAAATGGCATTTTTTTCATGTCGTCGCCTGGCCATTTAAAATCCTGTTGATTTCATCCCCTGGGATTTCACATATTTCCCCTTTTTGTCAATTTTTACATGCTTTTCCTTTTTGTCGATTTTCGCTCTCGTCTTTTAACCCCTTTTCGTGTTTTTCAGTTTCCGCGTTGGTTACGGTGGCGAGGAGTTCCCCCGCTTTGACATTCCGGCACGGGTCGGCGTCTGTCCCCGGCCTTCCGCGGGCACCGACGCGTCCCAATCTGCCGATGCCACAATTGAAGAGGTGGCCTCCGGACGGGGGGACAACGCCAGCAACAAGTTCGACCATTACATTTAAGTTACGCAAGTACAGAGAATTCGACTATAAATCTAAAACTTTTGGTTTTCTTGGACGAAAAAGATTATATTTTGGCTACACAATTTTTATTGTGGCAATGGTCATGATGGACGAGGGGGACTATATGCCCAAAAATGCATCAACTCTAATTCAAAATTGGGATGATTTGTTTAATCTGTTTTGTCTCTTTTAGCTCTATGTCGAGAAAGTGTCCAGCCGTGGACTTTGCGCGGTGGCCAAATGCGACTCGTTGCGTTACAAAGTGAGCAAAAGGTTCAGTGTTAATGAAACAATTTGTGGAGACCGAAGAGCCGGCAATTTTGACGGATTCCACTTCAATGATTTTAAAATTCCTTCAAAAATCAGTTGGTCGGTGGGCTCGCCGTGCGTCGTGCGTGCTACGGTGTGCTGCGCTTTATTTCTCGTCCACTGTTTCTCTTCCTCTTCCACACACTCTCTATCTTCCCCCCCCCCACATTAAAATTAATGAAAGTGTTATTTAAATTGATTTTTTAATGTTGTTTAATCGGAATTCTCTTCACTAATCCAGGAGGCGGTTCGCCACGTTCAAATGCGACAGGGTTTGTGTTTTCAAATATGGAAAAGTATTTTAGAATACAAGGAAAACCGATTTGAACGAGTTTTTGGGTACCAAAAATTCTTTTGAGTTGTTTTCTAATATCTATGTGATCCCATTTTTCTATTTTTTCGTCTTTGTTCAGGCGTTTTGGGCATCAAAGTGAAGATCATGTTGCCGCACGACCCCAAGGGACAGATGGGACCGCGCAATCCGTTGCCCGACCACATCCAGGTAAAATGTTCTACAAAACAGTCACACGGAACCCCATAACTCGGGATGGATACAAGCCGGAGGATCTATTTTTGAAAAAAAACTCCATACAATTAGCTTACTTGGAGTTTAGAGAATTTAAATAAAAATCAAAAGCTTTTGGTTTTCTTGGACCAAGAAGAATTTGATATTTTACTACTTTTTGTTGTTACTTTCTTTTTTTCTAATTATTCTATTTCCCATGACAGGTCAAAGAGCCGCCAATTGACGTCGCGCCGACCACGCCGTACTCGGAGCACCGCGAACCGATGGCCATTGGCATGCCGCCCCAGACACAAATGCCGCCCGCCCACCAGCAGCAGCAGCCGATGGTTGGCCCGGCACAGTTTTAGTTGTGAGGAAGAACCGCTGATGATGGTCATGATGGAGGAGGGAGAGATGTTCAATTAAAATTGTTATTTGTTTTTTTACTTTTTTTTGCTGTTGAAACGCATCGTAAATGGAATTGCTAATGAATTTTGGAACAAAAACTTTTGGGCGTTAAAAATAATTAATTGTGACCGTGATTTAGCGTCTTTTGCCCATGGGATTAGCAAATAATAAAGTAGATTTAGAAATATTTACTTCACACAAAAAATAAACAGGCAGTGAAACAAAAATGGCATTTTTCAATTAAAGTGGTCAAAAATAAATTTAAAAATGTTTTTAGCAACCTACACGTGCCATGCAACGTGTACACAGGCAAAACCACCAAAAGAAATTTCGATTTTTGACCACCCTAACTGAAAATTTCACAACTTTTTTCGTGCTATTAGAAAATAACAATTTTAGTTTATGTTCTGTTTCAGCCACTCATAAACAGATTCCATTGAATATCTTTCGCTGCTCCTCACGCTCCAAACGTACTGCAGGACAAACTCGACGAAAATTGGCGGTGTTTCGTTTGAAAATGTGAGCCCTCCTCCTCTCAGTACCTGTAAAATTTGAAAAAAACCAACAAATGTAGCATTTGTTTTTTAAACAAACCGATCGCGTAATTTCACGTGCCGTCATTTGATGATAAGGCTCTTTTCCATCGTCGAAGATCTCCCAACATAAAACTCCGTAAGACCAAGTGTCGCTAGCCGATGTGAAACGACGCTCAATTATTGCCTCCGGGGGCAGCCATTTGCGCTGGTTCTTCTTGATGTTATGCATTGCCTTCTCTGTTCCTTTGAACGCCATTTCGAAATTCGAAATCTTAACCTGTGTAAAAACAGTAATTAAATGACTAAGAAAGACAGGGTGCACCCCAAAATCGCGCCGCCGAATCCAAACAGAAATTTTCATGAATAAAATTTTTTTTTATAAAATCCGAATAAAAATTTCATCATGTAAATTTCGAAAAAACGCTATGTCACGTCCCGAAAAATAAGTGTTTCACCATGTTACGTGAGTAGTAACAGTTTTTGGCCGCAATGTCGCTATGAACGATGCCCCTCGAGTGAATGTAGCTCAGTCCTCCCGCTGCGCCAAGGCACATGTTGAGTTTGACTCGCACACTTCGGCTTTGAGTCTTCAAATAATCGGTAAGAGCGGACGCCTCGCCAATATCCTCAATAACCATCATCAGAGGTTCGTATTGAAGCGCGACGCCGTGGAATCGGATGATGTTGCGATGGTTCAATTGCCGTAAAATGCGCACCTCATTCATGAATTCGCTGATCTGTTAAAACAAAAATTTAAAATATATTCGAATTTTTTCCAATGCATTTTACTCGTTTTTTGGTGTTCGTTTGAGACATTTCTTTGACGGTCACCCGTATTTTCTTCCCAGGCCGAGGTGTGAAGACGACAAATCCGCTTCGCTCCAGTCTGATGGCATCACGTGAAATTTCCCATCCCGCACGCTCAATGGGCCTTCTGAGAAAGATAGATTGCCCCTGAAAAAATATAACATCACGCAACAAAAAATCAAGTTTTGTCTTACGCTGATGATCGAAGTTCTGGTCCCAAGATAATTGTTGACAAATTGTTCGATGGTTAGGAAACCCTCAGGATTGCCCTCAATGGTGTACATCCCCTCCATGGCCTCGTGTCGGCAAAAAACAACGTGACTCACTCGGCCAGCGACATTCACAGACAACACAAAAAAAACTCGTCCATCGTCGGAAATTTCTTCAGTTTTGCGAACCAAAAAATCACCATCAAAGAGCAGCAGCAATTCCTCCGCGTCCTCAGACAACAGCTAAACATGGAAGAAATGAATAGTTTAACATGCAATTGAACGGCACCGTCCCCCCCCCCCTCCCACCATTCCATGGTAGTACGGCAGCATCAACATTTGTTGCTCGTCGTGTTCCATTGCTTTTTTGACTTATTATTTTTTGAAGCAATTATTAATTCGATTCTGTAAAAAAAAAATTAAAGTTTCTTTTATTTTCTTAAGTGTAAAAACCTAAAATATCAGTGAAAATCTGTTAAAAATGGTAAAAAATTTACCGCCAAGCCCCGAAAGTTATTCTTTCATAAAAAAAATTGGCTCAAAATCAAAGATTTTAGTTTTTCCATTTTTAAAAAATTTTGAAAATATTTCAGTTGGCAGCCGCCCTAAATAATTAATTAATCTCTCTCTCTCTTTGTGTTGTTTTTTAGGGAACCGCCCAACTCGCCGCGGCCATCTCGCCGCGAGAAACTCGCCGCCGGGGCCAACTCGCCGCGCGCTTTCTCGCCGCGGGGCCAACTCGCCGCGGCCAAATCGTCGCGCCTTATTTTTTGGCTATCTCGCCGCCAGATTTTTCGTTGAAAAAATGCATTAAAAGCAAAAATTCTTTAACAGTTAATTGTATTCAATGTGTTATATTTCAGCAAAGTTTCTCTCCAATCTAATATGCTTCAAATTGAAAGTTAACGCAGGAAGGAAAAATTGCAGAACGATATATTCCTCTATATTTTCCACAAATTTAAAGACGATTTTATTGAAGCACTGATGAGTATCAGGGATGACTTTCAGTTCGTTTCCGTGTGTGTAAACAAAGGTTAAACAAATGTGAAATTTAAAAGAACTTGAATTTTCAACTTTTTTATCAGAATTTTGAGTTCGGGGTTCGGAATTTCTGGTTTCAAATTGTGTTATGGACCAGTGTTTGTTATTTTAACGATTCTTTTGAAATAAATTAATGCATTTTTTAATTTTATATCAAAATAATGAGGTAACCTTTCAATGAAAAAAATCTGGCGGCGAGATAGCCAAAAAACAAGGCGCGGCGAGTTGGCGGCGGCGAGGTAGCGCCGCGGCGAGTTGGCCACGCGGCGAGTTTCTCGCGGCGAGATGGCCGCGGCGAAGTGACCCCGACCCGTTTTTTATGGGGTTTTCTGGGTCGCTGATCACGAATACGACATCCATTTTGCCCAATTCCGAAACCCGGATTTTAATTCGAACAAAAAGTCGAAAAGCCAAATTTTTCGGATTTCAGGTTTTTGGTCGAACAAGGTCTAAATAAATTAAAATGAACGGGTGAACTGTAGTGAACGCCCCGTGAAAAAAAAGGGTCAAATGATATACCAATCGATTCGTCTCAAGGGTTAAGC
This sequence comes from Heterodera glycines, assembly GCA_004148225.2. NCBI lineage: Eukaryota > Metazoa > Nematoda > Chromadorea > Rhabditida > Heteroderidae > Heterodera > Heterodera glycines. Next base: position 11,615,033 of record CP049711.1, on the reverse strand, counting down.
ATGGAAAAATATGTCTCGAGTGCGGAAATGCCAAAAAACCGGTTTGCCGGTTCAAAACTCGAAAAATTGAGAGATTTCGCACTCTAACTTTTTTTTAAACCATCGAATCCCCACAAATTTGATACCATTCGAAAGCTCTTGACGAGCTAAGTCTAAAAATCAGGAAATGAAGTCGAACCGACGCCATCTGAGCACTTGGACTACTGAGTCCCAGTGAAAATGGACACTTCAGTACCAAAATAAATAATCATTTAAAAGCAAAAATTTCGCAAAAGGGAGCATGCGAAGACAGAGCAAGTAGTGGGGCGAGACGGAGGGCGGAGGAAGCAGTCTGACGAGCGCCACAGGCGGTTGACTGCGGGGGCCCGAAGGGCCCCCGCCAATCAGTCAACCGCCTGCGGATCACGCGCGGACTTCTTCCGTAGCCCGTAGTCTCGCCCCACCTACTGTCCTTTCGTATTCTTATTGTTAGAATCTTAATATTTTCAGAATTGCTACGTACAGTTAAAATTTCAGATCGATTGGTTCATGGGAAGTGGTCAAACTCCCAAAAAATAGGGTGTCCTTATTCTAATGCAACACAGTGTATAAGAAAACTTTTTTTGGTACTGAAATGTCTATTTTCACTGGGACTCAGTTGTCCCAGTGCCTAGATAGCATCGGTTCGAATTTATACCTTGTTTTTTAGACTTAGCTGATCAAGGGCTTTCGAATGATACCAAATTTGTCCGAATTTGACCGTTTTAAAGGGTCAAGGGCCCCCCTTTTCACTCAATTTTTCGAGTTCTAAACCGGTTCAAAACCCGGTTTTTTGGCATTTCCGCAACTCGCGACATATTTTTCCGTGCTTATACTCGAGACGAATCGATTGGTATATCATTTGACCCCTTTTTTCACGGGGCGTTCACTACAGTTTATCCAAAATGTGAAAATCGAAAGTTTGAACCCGGCGTTCGGAATCGTTCGAAATGGGTGCCGAATTCGTGATTAGCGACACCGAAAACCGCATAAAAGTGTTTTTATGACTTTTGAAAACATAAAATTTTTTCGAAAAGGGGGGGGGGAGGACAAACTGCACTATTACGCTATACCCCTTCTCTTTCCGTCTCTTTCTCCCACTTCGTTTCTCTACATGTCTCTCAACCTCTCGTTGTCTCCATGTCTCTGACTCCCTCAGTCTCTCTCTCTTTCTCTACCTCTCTGTTTTTTTCTCTCACTATCAAAAAAACGACGAGATAGTACTAGGCTTTTCTCTGCACAGTGGGCTTGACCCATAGTGTATGCAGGACAGAACCACATTCGCCGATAATATGTAAATACAAATACACATGATATGGGGTGTCCAATCAATCACCATCCTTTAAAATTTTTAAATCGCATAAATCGAATTTTGAAAAATTTTTGTCGATATATGAACAAATTCAGTTTCCGGTATGAATAAACCGGTCGATAATTCCAATATAAATTTTTGGAAATTTGTAAACATTTTCACTTCCGACATCCAACATTTTCGGGCTCAGAAATAGTGTTCATAACTAAACTAATTTAATAATCTGCATATTTAAGAAGCAATTATAATTTTAAAAATGTCTACAAATTCACAGAAATACGGTAAGGGTTGAAGTGATGGTTTTGAATTTTGAGTGAGTAAAACAATTGTTTCTTTAGTGTTTTTAATTGGTAATTTTGTGGACAAGGGATGGCGTAGCCACCGATCCTTGGCTTCGGGCGGGGAGCTAAAACCCCTCCACCTACTCCAACGATAACGACCTTATAATTTTGCATTTTTCCCAACCAAAGTATTTGAAAACTAGAGAGTTTTATCGAATCTTACCCAACATATTTAGGATAATTAAGTTGTCTTAGAGTCAATTATCTATTTTTTACACCATCTTTAAGTTTCCGTCGAACAATTTCAAAATGGTCAGAAGGCACTTTTGGAACGAATCGGTGAATTGGAGAAACAATTGAAAGATCGGCCGCACAAACCGGAAGAGGAAACGGAGCCAATGGCAAAGAAGGGTAAGGTTTTCAGAGAGCGCGGTGCGCCACGTAATCCGCGGGTGGGATTGGGACTTTGAGGGACTTCCAAAATTGCGGGAATAATCCCACGGGAATCAGTCCCGCAAAAATTAAGAGTTCTAGTCTCGCAATGGAATTCGAAAAGTTATAATTTCTGGGTTTAGTGATTAATAAACAAAAAAAACATTAATTGGTTCGGCTCGCGCCGTAAAACGGTTTTTTTGTTAATCAATCTTTGGCTTTTTGTGAATTCTTTGATTGTTTAAGCATTGGTCGACGAACAATTCGCGCAGTTGCAAAATGGTCAGAAGGCAATTTTGGAACGGATCGGTGAATTAGAGAAAAGGGGACAGCCGGGCAATTACGGTAGGTTTACGATAAGTGCATTTTGAATTTTGAAGAAACAAAGTTTACGCAATTTCAATTTCTTTCATTTTTTCAGCTTCAACTTCCTACGCAATTAAGTTGAGGGATGACTTTAACGAAGGAATAAAGGAAGTGAATGCAAAACAAAAGGGTTCCGTGAAAAAAATCAATGACATTATTGGTGAGTAGATTTGAACAATGCATTTAAATAAACATTTGGTTATTTCAGCGAATTTGCAAAAGTTATCGGAAAAATACGGTAAGGATATACAAATAAAATTTAAATACAAATATAATATGTGTATACAAACAATTCGAATAAGCTTTTCCAATAACATTTAACGAGGTCAGAAGTTGTTCCGATTTAAATGTGTACATTTATTTAAATTTGTGCCGTCCATTCTGATTTTTTAAAGGGGACCAAAAAGTGGCAATATCAACGGTAGTAGCCTTTTATGACAAACTAACAAAGGTCTATATGATGGTCCGTTTTATCAATTTCAAAATCTTTTGAATAATTATGTATTAAAATGAGATTTGATTCGCGACTTTTTCGAATTTTGATTTGAGGCTCGGAATAAGTCCAAATCTGATTCTTTGATCACCACAGGCAACGCAAAAAAATTTTTTTTACATTTTTTAGTTTCTGTCGATCAATTCAAACGCCGAATGGAAGCAATCGAAACCTTCATTGGTATGCATCGATTTGTTGGAGTTGTTGTTTGAATTTTAAAAAACAAAAATACACTAAATTTTTTGTTCATTATCAGGCGAAATTTCACCAAAGGAGGACGAGAAGGGAAAATACGGTAAGGAAAATAAGAGAATAATCGAAAATAAATCCTAATCTCTAAAAAACTTTTTT